>JBAIZZ010000380.1:0-254185 GCA_037355905.1 Heliconius aoede
TATAGAATGATGATTTTAATAACTATGCCAAGAGCAGAATGGCAGAAATTAATATTAATATCGCGGATTCCAATGGCATCGCGTCTTTGCATTGCAAACAGATTTTCCGAGACCGAAATTAAACCTCTGATGAATTGCGTATTACGACGTCACTATTCTATGGGAAGGCGGAAACGGAGGCTAAATCTTAAACAATATTATATATTGATAAGTAGAAAGACAAGAATGAAAATACGTCACACAAAATATTTTATTAAATTCATTTGCCCCTTCACTTGCGTGCGACGGTAATCGCGACAGGTTGTAGGTTCGATTATCACTGAGGAAATTATTTTTTAATTTTTTTTATTCTGGTTTCGACTGTCGAGAGCACGGCGTTGAATTATGCCACATAACACGCAGTGCTTCTAGAATTCAGCAGAAAGAGGGGTGCAGGGGGGTGTGTGGGAATTTTCTTCAATATAACTATTTTATTTCGATTCGCTTTGATACTTGTGATATACATACATTCGTGCTTTTATCTCTAATTGACAGGAAAGTGACAGTCCCATAGGTCACAATCCACGCAAATTGTATATGTCACATTTTTATTAGATTTTTCTCTCAGCATCACATTATATATATATCACGTATAATAGGGTAAACAAAGGTAGTTTTGAGACACTCCGATACCCAGGTTCTGTCGAATTTTCAATAGCATGTTGAGTGGAAGTGAAACTCTATGCATAGGTTTCCCTTGTTACCAGAGTGAAAAAAATAATAATAATAATTCATTTAGCCAAGTCAAACCCTAAACTGTCATGTTTATAGTCACACGCTTTTGCAACTGTGCCACGACAGCATCTATCTTTATCCTTTTGAAATAATTAATGTGTAAATACCATTTACTCGCTTGTATCATAAAGTTGTATATAGTTTGTCTATAAAATACTTTGTAATAAAATATTATAAAATAATAAAATTAAAACTTAAATAAAAAATAATAATTTATATTATATAACAATTGAAATAGGTATAAAATGAGGAAAAAAAAATTTGTTTCTCTATAATATATATGAGTTAATTTCCTACGTTTAACGAGACGTTATTTTGGCATTCCGAAATAAGTATATCCGTTTTTCTCACATGATATCGATAGAAAGCGGATATCAGTTGAAATATATAAAACTATTCGAAAACAGGCCTACTAAAGTTTCGTCATATGACTACACATTATCAACGAAACTATTTCCCTCTTTACGCCATATGAATATCGAATAGAGCGAAGTTTAGGGGAAATAAGACATCTAAGTTTTTGGGACACCAAAGTTGGAGATATTCAATAATTTGTGTATCGTTCGTTACTTTTGGCAGATTGTCCTGGATCTTTTTAGTGATGTAGCTAAGCTGAAGATATGTTAAAGTTATCCAAGCTGGCTTTATAATATTATACCAACTACTTGGTATGCGTGCGATTGCTATATATATGGGATATGTACCTGTTTTTTTTTCATTATACAAATATATCTAGGTATATTATAATAAAATAATAAAAAAGGTAATGCACATTTACGATAAAACCATATAAGGTGAGGGAAAAATTGTAGTAGTGATATTTAAGACTGGGACATCTAAACACTACCTCGGTCAAAAATAATGACGTATTCATGTAGCATAAGGATGTCGAGGATGGTAAGCATTTTCCATCAACACAAGAATTCAAGATCTGGAACAGAATCTGATCTGATCTGGTGAAAAAGTTCAAAATTTGAATTGAATTATAAGATTTCACTATTAAAATATTTCCTTCACAGAAGTTCTTAAGCAAGACAAGCATCTTTCATTGAGAAGAAATAAAAATCTTGACCATTTTGTGACTTATTTAAAATTTAGCTATTATATATATATATATATATAGCGCAGCAAAACTTTAAGAAAAGTAAAATGGCCGTGGTCACTTACCATCAGGTGTTCCGTACGCTTGTTTGTCTTGTATTTTTCTATACAAAAAAAATGTATATATAAAAAATTTCATTTCCTCGAGTGGGAATGGAACCCACAACCTGTCGCGTTTATATTTAGACGCCTGTGCTCCTGTTCCACGACTGGCCTTAAGTTAATTTTCCATAATACTTAAATAAAGAGTGTTGTACATTTAATTTTACTCTACTCCTATTCGATGCAATCACAACAAACTTTAAAACTTCTGTGAAACTTACTACCAAGCGCAGCCTGTGTAAACTATATAACTCTTAACTTGTGGCGTGTTGCATTGTGCAGTTATAATAAGAAAGTGATTCGGTATATCAGTTGTGGCTTGAGACGATCGTGGCATAGGGGCACAAGCTTACGATTGTAACGCGACAGCCGTGGGTTCGATTCCCACTCAGAAGAATGATGTAATATTTTGAATAATTAAACACTATTTTCCCTGTGCCTACCCTGATGTGTGCAGATTCAGAGTGAAGCTGTGGAGCTACTAGAGTGATCTTATAAGGGTTCCTTTATTCCTTAAAAGCTACGGAACTCTAAAAATAATTAAAATTTAACTTCCGTATAATATCAGATCTTTATTAATCCCATACAATTTTTATAAATCTAAGTTGGTGTTCTTAAGGCAGCCGGAGAGGATCTTTCTGTATTAAGACAAGTTTATGCCTTCCCGAGAGTGCACTACCACATAAAGTCGTATTTTGACGCAAGAAATGCTTTGAACTTTATGAGCACTTCGCTATTATTTACGGCATATTATTTATTTTACAGCTTTTCATTTTGATCAAATGATGAAAGGGAATGGGTTTTTTTTTATATAAATCCCATCATATTTAATTTTGTGAATATGCGAGACGATGAATGTAAACAGGATTTAAACAAATATATATATATTAATATATATTATATATAGAAAATATAATAATAATATAAATTTACAGCATAATAAACCGGTTGGCAATGATCATCAAAGATTATAAATATAGCAATATAAATATGGCAGCACCATTCATTATGGTACGATACGACGATTACCGTCAGACTTACTTGACCTCGGTGCTTAACTACTATGTCATCATTTATATATTGTCATATTTACTTTACTAGACTTATATATTTGCTCTTGTATTCATTCTGGCTCTAAGAAAGTATGCAAAGGTCTACATGAGAATCTATGATGAAATAATCATAAGATTCTTCTGAGACATGAAATTTTGCCTTACTTAAGTCTTACAAAAAATATATATTTTTTTTATTTTAAAAATTGAGGTAAGGAACAAATTTAGAATAATGCGATTTTTATTACTTGAACAAGATAAAGTCAAGCAAAGTAAATAATAAAGTAAAGCTTAAGCTAAAATTGTTATATTCAATTTTCAAGGAAGCTATTTGTCTGTTTATAATATATTTTGTACGGTGTATTCAATTAATTATCTATCAATCTGTCGAAGAAACTTTTAGAAACACAACATGTGGCTCTTTACTTAAATATTAATTATTAATTTCCTACGTCCTAGGGCAATAATTTAATGATACTCAAACTTCGTCAAAGGGATATTCAGCTAATTTGATTTCAATATTCCAATATCCGAGACCACCACATATAGTCTTATCTGTGTTATTAATTATACGTGTGTAAATTACGTAGATATATTATGGGAATATATCCATACAATCGCAATTACGTTAAGTGGTTTAATTATAATCTGGTGAGGAGGCAAAGCACGGCGTTGAGTTCCTAAAGTGGGGAACGGAGTTTCTTAATACTAGGTTCCCTCTGCCTACCCCGCTGTGTGCGGGATACAGCGTGAAACTGTACTATAAAAAAACTCGTCTACACTTTCTGCCGAATTCTGGAGGCCTTGCATGTTGAATGGCAGCACTCAACGCCGCGCTTTGCCTCGACACCAGAGCAAAACAAAAAATGGAAATATAAACGTAAAGAAATATTTCACTTCCTCGAGTGGGAATCGAACCCACAACCGTCGTGTTTACGGGCGGCACACCACGACGGCCCCTACACTTTATTATTCTACTATGTAAATATATATATCGCAAAGAGGGTTTTATTCCAGCGCTCGGCAAACCTATAAACATTATGAGTTTAATTAGTATTTAAAGGAGTTTGTACAGTTAATTACCACTAAACATAACTAATTTACGACTTCGTGGACAAAACAACTATGTTACAAACCAGATTAAAACTACTGTTGTTTAAATTGTAATCATCATTTTTGATATCAGGTTAATATTTTAGTCTACTTTGTATATATTCTACGTATTTTTGTTTTAATGGTAACATTTAAAAATTTATAAATCATCAAGAGATATTATGAAGCATTGGTTTTATTGCTATTTACAATTATAAATACACAAGTATTATAAACGTACAAGAGTCAAAAAACACATCAAATTAGTAAAAATGAAGAAAAAGTACATAAAGTAATAAAAGAGTAAAAACAGATAAATAATATTTAACCAGACCTATCTCTATGTTCTACTTTTTTAGTGACCTATCTCTCTCAGCTACCATTAGATTCTTTTTGTTTCTACAATAATGTAAAAGATAACTGTAGATAATAAAAAGACAATAATATGTTAAAGAAGCAAAAAAAAATACCAATGTAATATAATATTTAGATATGGTTTAATGTTAGAAATAAAGTATGGCTTCGTCCCACAGAGCGTAGATTGAAATTGACTTATAGAAACGCACGAGGGCCCTGGGGAGAGCCATCAGCTACTACGTTAATGTCATCTTATCGAGACAGCTAAACAGATAACGAGATGAAATACCTATTATCCGTTTCTACGCAATGTACTGAAATTTTAAAATATTTTTTTTTATTTAGTATGGGTGTAAGATTGGACTCGTGTATCAAGATTTATCTAGTGTTTTGAAATCATTAAATTAAGTGCACATTCGCTAATAATACCTTAGTTATCTATAAACTTAAGTAAGATCAGAAAAATATGAAATAATTAAAAATACTAATAAATATATATTTTTTATTTAATATAATAGATGTAAGTTGGTTCCGCTTAAATTACCTAATTTCAGTATATATATTATAATGTGTACGGGATACAGCGTGAAGCTGATTTATTTATATATATATTTTAATGTACAACATGCTAGTAATATTTTTATTTTTCATTCTATTTTTATTGTTTATACAAATATGGTCTACCCATATCAAAATCTAAAATCGTTTACTGAATCCTCCGGGTCAGATAGTGTATGAACGGTTATCGCAACGCCCTGGCGCTCATCGTGTATAGAGGTTTCGTGCTCAACAGACCGTTGCTGTCTTGACGATGTTGAGTATCACGATGAAAGCTCAAGATTTATCTTGCTTTCAAAAAGGTAAATATTTTTTTGTGAATTGAAAAATATCTTTTTTTGCAGCACACAGTGGGGTAAGTAGATGATATAGATTCATTTCCTCTAGTGGGAAGTGAACCCACAACAGACAACCCCTGCAACGACTGAATACGAAATATTTAGCTCTTGTTCGACATACGAGTATATAGGCAGGGCCCAGAAGTTATCCATATTAGTTACCGAACAGAGGCCGAAGTGTCGCTGGACTTAATTGGTGATTGATAAAGTTTTGATCGACTAAGTTTAAAGAGCAGATTGCTTTGACTTTGATAGAGTGGTCGGTTATAAGTGCTTTAATAACATTTTTTTTTAATTCCATAAGTCCTTTTATATATATATAAAAAAAAACTTTACTTTTAAATACATATAAGAAGTTCTCCAGATTCATTGTTTATTAAAATGACATCGTGTCTTCTTGCGTGTCATCTTTTCGATTTTATATGAAAGATGATGTGATTTCAACTGAAAATGACTCGTCAAAATAAATGTTATCAGATTCTACTTCTAATGAAATGGCTCGGTAAGAAAGCTTAAAAATATTTGATAGAAAAACAAGAGAAAGGTTTAGAACGCGTCACAGAACTTGCACAAACAATGGTAACTCAATCTGAAGCAAACTTACCCGCAGACCTTATTCTTCCCGGCAGTTTAGAGACGGCAAGTTTCAACTAGACAAGATTCAGGTTAGTTTAATTAGTCAAGTAATTATTTTGGGTAACCTAAAAAAAAATACTGAATTTGTTCAAATTTATAAAATTCTTATCGCATAAAATCACTTGATATTTTCTTTTTATATTATTATATAATAATAATAAAAAAAATACTTTAATGCTGTTACGACCATCAAGTGATGTTTTAAATTAAATTTAAGCTATAGCTTCCTATCATATATACTTTCTATAGCAGTTATATTTATTTTTAAGAGCACAGTAATAAAATCATTGTCTATTTTTATATTCTCTTCGTTTATTTTCCTTTCTATCGAAATAATCTCACTCAGTGAAAATTTATATTCATTTTCTCGCTCAGGCAAAGTGCAGCGTTGAGTTTCGTCATTTAACACGCAACACCTCGAATTTAAATGGAAAACATTTTGACTTTGTCTATAGAGGTATACATACTCGTATTATTGATGCGTGAGGCTAAAAAAACAACAGAAATCAAATTAAAATGTGGATGATTGATTTACAAATATTACAAACATAAAAATGCATTTATTTTTAAAATGTTTTTGTTAGAATTGCACGTGTATTTTAGAATTTAATGGATAAATAGAGATAAAAATATATTTTATAACATAAATACTCTTCTTTTGTTCTACTGTACTGTATTTTGCACTCTATTTTTTAATATTATATTTTTAATCAAATATATAAAGTTTATTGTTTAAACAGCAAGCTTATAAGGTAGTAAAATATTTCCTCGCTTCAACACGGACATCATATTCAGCAGATGGTTTATTCATCGTGAGGACTGTGACGTGCGACATCTATTTACGTATAGTATAGTGTTCCTGTGGACAATAATTAATTAACGTAACGTATGTCCGTATGACACATCACGTTACATGTGTTACATTTTTTATCAAGACACACGAGGCCGTCGTGGCGCAAGAATCTCGGAAGAATGAATTTATATTGTTTTATTATTCATTTCTTCGTTCTGGCTAAAATGGGCGGCAAATACAGAATAGTGTCTTAATACTAGGTTCCCTCTGCCTACCCTGATATATATGGCATATAGCCTGAAGGCGATTTATTTTTTATCTAGTTACAAGGCCGCTTGCTATGTTAATGCAGTTAGAAATAAGCCGTTTTGTACTTATATATAGCCGTTATTTTCATTTACTATTCATTATTATTAAATGCAGCATATAAGCTAAGAGGAGTCAGCATCGAGACACTCCATTTTCAGCTTTCCCGCATTCGAGATCGGCAAACATTGGAATAACAGTCAAACGCAGTGCCACGGTGATCTCAGTTTCAATACTTCATATTTGCCAATAAGTGTGGTCTAATAGCGATACAACAAAAAAAATTGATGCAACCATAAGCGTGTGACTGTAAACGCGACGGTTGTGGGTTCGATTCTCACACAGAGGCTTTATTTACAATTTCATTTCCCCGCTTTTGTAACAAAGCACCATTCAACACGCACTGTCTTAAAAATTCGGCTGAAGGTGAAGAACGGAGTGTTTTAACACCGGGTTCTCTCTGTCTACCCTGTTATTTGCAGGATTTTTTTTGACTAATCTGTTACATAAAAAATTAATTATAATTACTCATATCATGATGCAATAATTTATATATAATGTTTTAATTTATATATTTTATTATATAATTGACTATCATTATGATCTAAATTTGAAATTAGATTAAAAATTAAACTTATTGCAACGTGTAAAATATAAGCTAAGCCTAATTGAAGCAAAGTTCGTTAATTTACTTATAAATTTTATCCAATTTAATTACTTTGGTGAGCACCTCATCTCTCCCATCTTCATTAAATGTAAATTATATTGGAACCTTGTAATATTCGAAAATCTTATTTATGAACTTATAATTATTAATATTCTGAAATTTCATGTTAAAATCTCGTATTGAAGATTATTTTACCAGAACGCTCTTGGATAGCACGTCCGCGCTCTAGCCAATTAAGCTATACGCTCACAGCCCCCCCCCCCCATCCCCACCCCGCACGGGGAAGCTGATACGGCTGTAACAACTCCTGTTGTACGTTTTAATATGAGAGAGTATAGAGGCTTTACCGTGCGAGTAGCTTAAAATATAATCTTAGTATTATTATTGATAATTCGGCAGAATTCGGCAGAAAGTGGGGAACGGAGTGTCTTAACATCGAGGTTCCCTCTTCTTACCCTGCTGTGTGCGGGATACGGCGTGAAGATGAAAAAAAAAATTATTGATCAACATATTCATCATTTAAGTAAATAGTTCTAAAACGCACCGGAAAATTGATAAAATATCGATTAAAATATATAGAAATTATGTGAATAAACTAAAGCTAAGGCCTTATCTATTTAAATTTTTATTTCAAATCAGGCTTTCTGGATCATTTTTTTCAGCCTCACACTGAAATAAGCCGCATATAGCAGAGTAGGTAGATGGTACCCGGAACCCGGTAATAAGATACTTCGTTTCCGCCACCCCACTTTCCGCCGTATTTCCTCTCCTGAGCCGCGAGTGGGACTAGAACCCACTACCGTCGCGGTGGAGTCACGCGTCTTCATTGCATAACGAATTTATATATTTCCTGCTTAAATTGCCCGCTTGCTTTTATCAAAGATTGCATATTCTTGTGTACGTTCAAGCAAAATACCCCAATTTTCTACACCGAATTTTATTGCTGCTATATTTTCTCGTACCAATCTCGTTTCTCTAGATAAATTAGAGCACAAATTGTAATAATCTTTGTTTCTAAGATTCAAAAAATGCAATTCAACGCGTTTAGCGCGACGTTGTCTCGTTGGTTCAATCTGAGAACAAGAGAGGCAAATTCAACATACCATTATATAATGTTCGCTTATAATCATTACATTTATAAATGTAACATTCTTTTGGATAAGAATATTGTATTTGTATTTTTAAGATAAATTGCTTCACACTTAACGAAATCTGGAGCCATTGAGTGTCGAGTGGTGAAACTCATTGCCTCAAGTGGGAATCGATCCCACTGCCCCCCCACTGCCTGTTGCGCTTATAGTCAAACGCCGCAACTTTGTACTTGACTTGAAAAGTAAATGTATCAAATAATTTCGCTGCTGTTGTCTTTGTTTATCCTGAAAATTTAGTTTTCGCATAGATAACGTTATCTTGTTGCATAGCTGTAATTTTTAAGATAATACGTACCGACGACTTCGTTGGATAATATATTTTTATATAAAATTTTATTATATTATATATACTAGCAACATACTCGCGATATACGGTACGATTATATAACAGTTTCACGCTGTATCCCGTACACAGCAGGGTAGGCAGGAAAATATTAATTGTATCTACAATGTAATTATTTAGCTTCTAATATTTTAACTCAAAGGTCGCTCATTCTAATTTGTGTAATTACGTTTAATATAATAATCGTGCGAAGACTGTGAAAATTGGCGATACAAGTTAGCGCCCCCGAGTGATGTTTAACGCGTCACTCATTTGAACGTTGTAAATGGGAAGTTAAGATTTAAATTTTCTCAAAATACGAACTTAATAAAAGTTCGAAGTGAATTAGTGTTCTGAGAGCTTTGGCATCTCAACGAAAAGATTGAACTTCTAGTCCACCAACACTATTTTGAATGTAAACAAGTGGATACACGCAGTTTCGCTTGCTTATTTGTATCCTTAAAGGTGATTTTTATTTCAATACAAGCTTTTATTTTCCATATAAAAATCTAACCCCATTGAGGTTGAGGTCCATCATCTAATAAGTAACGCTTGGGGTTCGAGCAGAGAGATGAGACAACGTGGTGTCTCTCTCTCTTGACAATAGCGTCGCCCTAACCTTTTCTATAGCCAGTATCCCACTGGCTATTCGGTATAAAAAATCGTAAGGTTAATTTTTACATACCTATATAACAGATATACATAACATACGTCTCCTGACGATTGGTTGGAAAGGAAGAGTAAAAAAAAAAACGCAAATCATGGTATAAATCATGTCATCGTCTAATGGCGTTCTTTATGGGTCAAATGGGTCTGAGCTGAAACACAATGATTATTTCCTACTTTCTTATTACAAAAATATTAAAACATATTTGTATAAATATATATATAATTTTTTGTATGTACAAGGGCAAAATTTAGACTATGTAAATCCGGGTATACCATTCTATTTACTTTACAATGAATTATGTAAACGATGTTTGAAAGGGAAAGACCCCTACAGTCTCCAAGCAAAAATTACTTATATATTATAAATATTTGGGTTACCATTTTATATGTAAATTATACTACATAATCTATATTATATAAAAGGATAATTTCTTCGCTCTGGTGTCGAGGTAAAGGGTGGCGTTGAGTTCTGCCACTCAACACGCAATGCCTCCAGAATTCGGCAGAAAGCGGGGAACGGAGTGTCTTAACACTAGGGTCCCTCTGCCTACCCTGCTGTGTGCGGGATACAGCATGAAGCTGATTTGTTTTTGACAATATTACAAAATAATTTAATCTTCCTAAGACAGTGACACGACAATATATGTAATACAAATATTACAGATTTATGACGACACACGGCATAAAATTTTCAACATTTTAATTGGTCCACAAATATTTGATTGTTTGTAACGTTTTAATTTAGGTGGATTTATAGCGTCGACATTGCGAACGGTGTCTACATAGTCCGCTGTCGTGTTGATAAATTGTTGTCCAGTGTGATCTATTAATGCTATCCCCGGCCGACCGCAAATCCTCTTTTTCCTTTTTGTTTTATTCCAAGTCTTTAGAGAGCGTTGCGTTGATCGACTTCAGTAATCCCTCACATCCTTCACAAGAAAACTTACGTGATACGGATACGAGCAACAAATCAAAATAAAACAGCTTGCTTGCAGTAATTATATGAAATATATTTGAATTAGATAAAATTTTAATATTTACAACACAATTTTTGTTTCTAAATGTTAAAAAGTTCTAAAAAGTTTGGCTAATGGAACTTCTAAGTCACGAAATGTTTAATTTCTAATTTACTCAAATGGCGGTTCCGAAGCGGTATAAAGGAAATTATAAAAACTTCATAGAATAGAAAGGACTGCACAATTCTCGGAGCGAACGTGAGTAAAATATTTTGCTCATACAATAGTGCGCTCCGAGTGGACAGCGTCCGTATCACAAGATTTGCAATTTTCATATAACAGTACTAGGGGGACGTGGATTTTTACCAATGGCCAAATAAAGAAGATACGATGCACCGTCCGTACAGCTACAGAAGTTTAAAGGAAAACTTGTGCTTTAGATGTAAATGTGGATCTTTAAGATACTCGTAGAGTCACATATAAAATATAGAGTGTATTTTGGAATCGTGTAATGCTTTAAAATATACGGTCGAATTTTAGAACTATACATAATATCGTTACATTCAATTGAATTTAAATTCTTATGTTAGTACGTCACGTAGCACATATTATTGCATTCGGTGGACTCACGTACACGATACTCTTGGCAAAGCTCATGATATATGGGTATGTTTGTAATTTAAGGGTAGGGCGTGTGACTTTGAACGTGAATGGTTGTAGGTTCTATTACCACTCGATGAAATGAAATATTTATAAAATTACATCGCTCTGGTAACGAGATAAAGTGCGGTGTTATGTTCCGCCATTTAACATACAATGCCTCCAGAATGCGGTGGAAAGTGTGGAAGTGTCCAAACACTAGATTTCCAGGTTCCATCTGCCTATCTTGCCATGCGGGATAGAGAGTGATGAGTGATAAAAAAAGAAACGCTACAGGGAACCTAGACTTAAGACAAAGCAAAGAAAATAATAATATAAATTTTTAATAAATATTTCATTTCCTAAGCGTGGGGAATGAACCCACAACCAGTCGGTTTACAGTTACATTTGGTGCCAACACGCCACCACTGGCCACACAAAATAAGAAAAAAATAACAATAAAAAAAAAGTTATATTTTCTTTATTTTTTTCATGCGTTACTACAGTATTTTATAGATATTTTTGAATGTTTACGTTAAAGGTTACCTCAGTAAGATCACTAAATAAGGGGCCGCCTCTGTATATTTCGTAAAATGTATCCGTGAATCGTACTTCTATCTATATTTTACCACAACTTTGAATTACAAATCATTTAAATATTGTATAAAATGCAAAAAGGATTTTCAAACGTCCCTCAATGCTATCTTGTAATACGTTTTATTCGCAGCGTCGTCGATGGCACGATGTAAACGGATTTGACTACCGATTGTCGTTCTTTATGAAACTAACAAAGTGACGTATTTATGACTGGGAATCGAATGAAAACGGCGTAAATGTAACGATAGAAGGAATATTGACAGATGCGCAGTAGTAATTTTTCTCATAAAAATATTTTACTGGCGGCGGTGGCGGTATATATAATATTTAAAAAAATATATATTCTTTTATGTGCAAAAAAATCATAAATTTTTATTCTAACTTCTTGTTGTTACAATGTTAATATATAACAATATTGTCAACAATAGTAAGTATTGGTAGTAATATTATAGTCAGTCATGGCGCTAGGCCACATGTGTGTAACAGTAAAACGCGATAGATTATGGGTTCGATTCCCAGTCGGGGAAATGAAATATTTAAAATTTTCATTTCTTCGCTTCGGTCTCAACGCCCCCTTTGCCTGTGTGTACTACACACAGAATACAGCGTGAATCTAAAAAAATATTATATAATTTTTTGCATTCATATATCAACTAATTAATGATTTACCACATAAGGGATAGTTAATCAAACATGACTTTCTGTTTGTGACTGAAGGTCGTTCGTTCCGAAGGGCCATTTCACATGCGATGAAGTGAGCCATCAATTCAGCTTCATGGCGGCTGCACGCGGTGGAGGCGCGCCCTGTGTCCGACATGCGGGTTTTATTACGGTAAACGAAAAATCACTACTGTAACGATCTGGTGTTTCTGAGATGGACGTATTGGTCACTGTTTTATGTATAGATTTAATATTTATTCATAAATGTCTTTTACTTTTAATAGGTTTACTGAAAAATTAAATATTCATCGAGATTTTTTTAAGTTTTATGAGTTTTTTTAGGGTATACTTGACAGGCTCCATGGTGACCATGTCAAGATCTGATGATGGAATACTGGAGAAATTGAGGGGACTCTTTAAATTTTATAGGCACACTTACAAGAATTTGGGTATTTTTTGTAAAGATAAGTATTTTTTGTAAAATATTATGTTATTACATTCTCATTTTTCATCTCAAGAGGATGTTCTCATTTTCAACCGACTTTAAAAAAAGGAAAGGTTTTCAATTCGCCTGAATATTTTTATGTCAAATTAAGATTGAAGTTTTACTTAACTCCGACTTCAAAATTATAAAAATCTTTCTTTTTCTTTAATAAATTTTGTTTAACAAAATCAAAGTACATTTTGCTTTGTGCGAAGTAAATTTATTTTATATTTTCTAAATTTATTGTTTGAAGTCGGTTTGTTTTTTTTAAATTAATTTATTACTAATAGCATAATTTAAAATATGCAAAGTATATTATCTACACATAATTACATTTTAAAATCAACTATAAATCTTAACTTATATATAAATTAAAAATATATATTTTTTAAAACAAAAAACAAAAAAACTGAAAACCGAACTTAATGTAGCCGACTCTTAACATGCGGTGATGTGCGTAATAAAAAATAATAGCGGTTTTTCGCGGAGCGAGCTCATTTGCCGCTTATCATACTATACTAGCGTCGAGATCGTAAAGGGAAGCGAGCTGATTAAATATGTACTTACGCTCTGGTGTCTTACAATGATGAAGAAATATCAATATTACAACGAATCAGCGTTATCTTTAAGACTTTTATTTTGTAGCCATACAAAAATTAAATTACATTTATTGAAATGAATATATGTTCTGTCACTGAAATAAACATAAGAAAATCTTTTACCGAATTTTCTTAGATGTTGATGTTGTGAAAATAAACTATACCTCTTTCCAATATAGTGATTCTTCCATAGTACAAGTATGACATAATGCGAATTATTTCTATGTATTTTATATATTTCTATATATAATATGGCTAGGCTTAATTATAGATATTGTAGAAATAATAATATTTGCTAAATTTAATTTTTTCTTAAATGTCATAATAAATTGTATAATAAAAATTCGGATATATAATTTAAATTTGTATAAATTACAATCACTTGACAATTTTAGCTAAAGTAATATAATTATCATGTATACTGTCTCATAAGTTAAAGTTGGTTCTGTGGATCAAAAGATGTATGTGCTCAGAAATTTAAAGTAAGACGAAGGAGCACTTTATATTATAACTTATTTCATTTTAAATATAATATCTCTCCTCAATATTAACTTGTAACCGAACCGATCGCAAATATCTATTTGAGAAAAACAAATCTAGAGTACGTCAAGGGAAAGGCTAATTTGATTTAGGATTTATTGAGGTTTGCTTCACAAATATTGAACGTAGCAACTGATTATGTACAGTCAGAATTGAGCTTTATAAGGGAGGTAGAAATAAAACAAATCGATTATATACAATGATCACCACATTATTACTCTTGTATTGCGCAGTCGGGTAAAAGAGAGAGATAAAAGAAAGAGAGAGAAAGAAGAGAAATTCCCAGTCTTTTTCGCCTAGAATCGTAAGCAGAGAGAATATAGTATAGTGTTATGCACAAAAACGAAATTTATTAAAAAAAAAATATATTCAAAAGCATTTTCTTTCTTTGTTAAGCAATTTACCTTCACTGTAATTAGGCATCTGATAAAACGCGTAATTATTCACTGCCATCCCTCTTTGTCTGCGGTTTTGTTCAGGGTCGCTGTCTACTAGGAGGAAGTTCATTCATAAACGATTTAATAAAGGCCTCTACTTCAAATTTGTGGTAGCGAGAGTTTACAGTTATTTTCGTTAACTTGTAAATTTAAAATTATATTTATTGTTGTAACTTTTTAAAATCATTATTATTTTAACTTGAGTATATTTTGTAATTTAGTTATTTGTTATAAGCTTCCTTTGTATCTTGCGCATAGCAGGTTATGCAGAGGTAACTTGGAAACCCAGTATTTCTTTTCTTTTTTTTTATGAGAGAGGACAAGGCAAACGAGCGTTCAGGTCACCTGATGGTAAGTGATCACCGCCGCCCACAACCCTGTGCAACACCAGAGGAGCTACAGGTGCACTGCCGGCCTTTAAGGTGGGGTTGGGCGCCGGGGCCCGCCATTACCTAATGCGAAACGTAGTCACAAAAGCCACTACTTCACACCGGTTTTAAATGCGGGGGGTGGTATTAATCCGGTCGAGTCTGCCCATGCGTGTTGCCATTACTGGCGACGTGACTTTACGTGGCGACGTGAAGAGACAGCCAATAATGAATAATACCAATATTTCATTTTTTCGAGTGGGAATCGAACCCATAATCAATCGCATTTAAAGCGGTAACTTGTGTTATATCTATTATATAGTAATTTGCATTCTTTTGAAGAAACCCCACTCTAAAATTTATTATAATTTTGCATAATAATCTATCTGTACATGGCATATAATTCGACGATATTCCAAATATATCTATATCGATAGATATATCTGAACAGTAAAGTAATTTAATACATACAATATATATGATTATGATATCGAAGATGTTCAGAGCTCGAATAGTTCGGACATTCCGAGGCGCTCGCGGTTAGCATAGCGCCCGTGCCGCGTCGTTACATTTCTCACTAAATACGATACAAATAGCTTTAACAATTACACGGTGAGGGTAGATACGAAACGAAATAAATCACACAGAAACAATATACTCATTCAAAGTACTGGGTAGATATTAATGGCAAATGTTTTATTATAACTAGTAAAACTAAATAAGATATTTGACTTAAAAAAAATGTAAATATTCAATAAAAAATGTAAATATGTAAATTATCTACATAGTAATTTGCTTGCTTGAGGCCGTCGTGGCCCAGTGGCAAAAGTGTGTGACTCTAAACTCATTTCTTCGCTCTGGTTAAAAGTCAAAGCGCGGCGTTGAGTTCTGCCACTTAACACACAATGCGTAGAAAGTTCGTCTGAAATTGAAGACCGGAGTGTCTAACCACTAGGTTGCTTTAAATTGAAAAAAATAACTTCAAGATACATTTAAAATATACATTTTCGCTCAACGCTCTATTTGCTTAAAAGTTTAAAAGTCTTGTTCATAATTATTTATTATTCTGGATTCACGTTAAAACATTTATTTCTGTTATTTTTTTAACGATTCACTTACGACTAATATTAAGTGGTCTATATTAGAAGTAGCCTTTTGATTGTTATTAATAGTCCATTTGGTTTAGACAATTATTACCGTAACATTAGCATGATACTGACAAGGACATTGGACAGAATAATTATTGAAATTAATTGACCATTGGTTTACAGCCAGTGAAGTTGAATAAACAGAATTATTACAACTGTTTCTTATTAATCTTGGTTCTTTTATAATTTTTAATTTCTTATCTATTTTTACGTGACACTGTATCCCAACACAACACTGTAGGTAGAGGGGAATCTAGTGTTAAAACACTCTGTTTCCCGTTTAGCGTTTTTTCGTCGCGTCATTTGTGCACCTGCGTCACGACTGGCCCCATTTTTTTAACTTTACATATCATATCATATATCTATATATACATAGGCTTCATATTGTTTATTGAACAGGAACACCGGACACCAATATTTTACATTCTGAACAAATATTGCCATATATTATATAATATATTCAGAAAATTGTGCTACATTGATTAATTGCATATGAATATATTGGTAAACAAATTCTACAAACACCTTTATTTGATTTCATATATTTCATGCTCAATCTTTTTTTTATACTCAGTCTTATTTTCAATTTTTGTCAACAAACAACTATACATACGTATACACTTCAGCATTGCCACAGTTTATCATAGGTAAAAGTGGGACTCTTAAACGTTTTTAAGAACAGCGGGGCTCTTTTTCAAAAAGCCGGATATGCAAAAATACAAATTATAAGAAATAATTCGAAAATTTTCTAAACACGTAACATGGCGGCGAATAGCAGCAATCTACTTTTTCTTTCGTGCCATTTTCATGGTTACCATGGCTATATATATATACCGTACAAGGTATAGTATATCATCCTAAAGTATTTTCATAAAATTACAAATTCAGCCTGCAGCTGTCATCAAGGTATGATGTTTTATTAATATCGAGCAGTAACGGACCCTTAGTGGATGCTCTCGTGGAATATTGAATAGTGAATGAAACAAGTTAAGTCCAGGTGAACTAGTTTATCAAAGGGAATGGACGGCCCGGACGAGGTGAGCCGCAGTATTTGGACGCGCGACGCGACGTCCGGAATTCCGACACGAGTTGATAGTGAATTTAGACGCGCTGGTGGCACTCACTTTGTTTCGTATTTAGAGGTTAAACAAATAATACATTATGTTTCTGGTTTTCAAATACTTATTACTAAAGCGATCTTGCTTTATTAATAAATATTTATTTTTAATTTAAAACTTGTTACGTTCCGCCTAAACTAAACGTTTGGCTTGTGACGCATCTAGTTACTTTTTTACGTTAGTTGTTATTTATAATGAAATAGCATACTCTTACTTGTAATTAATCGGTTTAAGTTAAAAAAATATTTATATTATCGAGTGCAATAAAATGTTAAAATTAACACTTATTTGTAATAAGTTTTTCTTTATATGAAATAAAATAATCATAATAATATTTCATTTCATAATAGTTTATCCCTCGTTTATCACATTTCATAATAGTATGTAAATAATATTATCTGCTAGTTTAAATAGTACTTGTTAACATAAAATAAAAATGGAAAGTAATAGTGATAATAGCAAGTAAAAGCGACGCCAGTCGTGGCGCAGAGGCACGAAGTGCGACAGTGAACGTGACTGGTTGTGGGTTCGAACCCTCTGCCGACACAGCTCTACGCGGGATACAGCGTGAAGCTGATTTAAGTATTAACGAAATTTATTTTATTTTCTGTCACTGTGTAATAAATAAGAATTTTTGCGGTTTCAAAATAATTATTAATTATATATTTAATCAATCACGCCCGGTATTTGTTTAATAAATGGCATCTTTAAAAGCGGCGACAGATGGCTCGCGCCTCCCTAAGCCCGTGAATAATTTCGTACACAACACAGCTTCCAAACTTCAAATATACATTATATTCTGAGCCGTTATTGATTATATTAAAAATATTTACAGCATAAATATTTTTTTTGTAAGTAAATTAATATTTTACCAATATGCAGGCAGTGGAGCAGCGCCAGCTATGGAGGTCTGGAGTATCTGGAGGATAGTAGCTTATCTCTTTACCATCAAATCTCCATTCGGAATGTAAAAATATAATAATATCGTTAATATTTTATTATGATGACTGCGCATTTTCTTTTATAAAACATTTTAGTGAAGATAATTTATTCAAATCTAAATTTGGTCATAATTAAAATTAAAAAAAAAACAGCTCCATGGTGTATCCCGGACACAAAATAGTAGGCAGATGGGACCTAGTGTTAAGACACTGTTTCCCATTATCCGCCAAATTTTGGAGGTATTCCGTGTTTAGTGGTGGAACTCACCACCACGCTTTGCCTTGACACTGACATAAAAATATAAATTTGGAAAAAATATATCATTTCCTCGAGTGGGGATCGAACCCACAACCAGTTTACATACACATACTTGTACACTTGCACCACGAATGGCTTTAAACAAATTCACAAATAAAATGATAATTGCTATCAATCAGTTTATTGTCGCGGCATTTAGTCGACCCCCCGGTACTTTATCGTTATCACCCGATCCAAGAATCATATAGGCAAGTCTATTAAGGCAACAAATACTGTATTAATTGTCATAATGAAGAATATTTCTTCATTACAAAGACTTCCGAATAACAAAGGAATTATATTAAATTCCTAAAATAAAGAGCCATTATGTTTTCTTACACATGAACGAAAAGGTCGGACACCGGATTTTTTTGTCCCTGTGACAAATGGTCCGTTTTCTCGACCCTGTAATTGGTCGAATTCACAAAATGGACGAAAACTATTTTGCCGCTCGGTCGCTTTTTCGAGTAAAATAATATGAGACTGAAGCCTATGCTAAATAAACAGAAATCTATACCTATAGGAGTAAACCTATATAATTTACATTACAATCCTACAAGCTTAATAATCTATCTCTAATATTTTATGATTTCTCTTATATGAGATATTTAAAAAAAAATAAAAATTAAATAAAATTAATTCTAATTGTTTATTTTTTTTAAATTTATCTTGTATGATAAATTGGTATTTATTTTATCTATATGTATTTACATAATTAATCATATTAATTTTTTATTTTTTAAGAAGCTAATTCAAAAAATAAAAAGCTTCCCTGATAATAATGTATATTAATATAATTATATAGTTTATTTATTTTAATTTCAGTAATATCTTATGTAAGTTGTATTGTAACGTCGACAATATTATAACAACAATAACTGTTGATAGCATTTGCATTTAAATGAACTCTGAAAGACTTTGTAATCTCTGGCAGCCGCTTGACTTCGCAGCTTCAAATTTTACAGTCGTACTTGCCGTGGCAATTACAAACGAATGGTCTCCCACTTCCAGGGAGTTCGTCTTGCAATTTGCAAAGTTATTTTCTCTTTCTTTAATATTTGTATAATATGTTAAGAGAAAATTAGAATTATTTAGGAGGACGTTTCTGAATTCAATAATATATGTAGATTGAAATCTATGTAAATAATGAACAAATCTTTAAAAATATATATTTAAAAAATGAACCGGTTGTTTGTAATGTAACCGACGACCAGTCGGACGATACTTTTGTGTGATAAGAAAGAAGGAACAAATGTCGTTTCTCACTCACATTAATAAAAATTTCATAAATTTATGAAATTAATTAATTTATTATCACTGAACTATCATTATTTTGTAAACAAATAAATAAAGAGTTTATTTTTTTTCGATAAATTATAATTTATTACAATCGTTAATTTATAATATATTATAATTTTACTTAAATTACACAGATTTACACAGACAAATAGGAATGAGAACACTTATATTGTTGTCATTTGAATGTAAAGTAAATAAATACTTGACTGAAATAGTATGCACTCAAGTTAGCCCAGCTTATTTTCGAAAAATTAAAATATCATTTGCATATAGCATCAAATAAATAGATTATTCGGTATTACTCAAATATATTATATCTGTTTATTACCATAAAATTAAACACCTGTACAACCTTTCCCTTGATTTATTTGCATGAGTATTTTCTTATACAGGCACGTCAGAATATAACATTGATGTATATTATTTTTCAGGTATAACGAGAAGTAAAATTGTGCCTCGTCTCCGCGAATCTACGTAAACTCTTGTAATAAAATTCAGACACACGTAACTCATCAAACGTTCTGCATTGTTTCCGCCGTGCTTACTTATATTATGAATTACACAGTACTATATTACAGAAATATTATCATATGCTGTAAAAAGATTTGTATGTCTTCATTTTACAAAGCAAAATTGTATATTTGTATTTTTTTTTTTATATTATTATTATTATACCACTGCTGTAATGAGATTCTAGCGATACTCGTCCCTCGTTTTTTTACATAGGCAGAGGGAGCTGAGTGTTCAAATCCGTTTTCTATTACCTGGCTAAATATTGAGATATTACGTGTTAAGAGGGGTAACTCTTATTACTAGAGCGAGGAAATGAAAATAATTAATTTCCTCGAGTGGGAATCGAACCCAACATCGGCTTACAGTCACACAATATGTATTAATTACAGTTATATTTTCTTATACTCACAATGGATAATAAACTTATGCAATTTAGAATCGAAATATCCTAATAAATAAAACTAGGAGAATTAGTAAAGGAAATAATAATATGTAACTTAGATACTTCGCAAAGCTAAAACTTTGTTAACAAATGGAAGACATTTTCTTGAGGCGGATAATATGTGTGAGACATGTGTGTATATATATCGAATATATTAGTTAATATTTAAGTAGTATTTTTTTTTAATTTTACAAAACAGAAGCCTTCAGAATTTCACGAAAATTGAGAAGAGTGTGTGCGGGATACAGCGTGAAGCCCTAGAAACGAATAAACCAAAATTTTACTTTTGTTCACGCTTATAGAACAAAAACCCACATCCATTCTGTCCCACGCATAAGCTGCGCCATCGCGGTCTTTTTAAAACTTATTATTGTTAATTCAGTACGAAATTATTGAGCGCGACGAGTTGCGCCTGTGGAATCACTGAACTGTTTATTTTTAAATTAAATTTTTACAGATGCTACTTTTATATATAATGTAGATAGTGGAACGGGTTTTACTTATTCGTTGTTAATTGAGTCTATTTATTTTATTTCTAGTGTTATAATAGTAACAATACTTACTATTTGAGGCCAGTCGCGGTACAGGGGCACAAGTGTGTGACTGTAAACGTGACTGGTTGTGGGTTGGATCCTTTGAGGAAAATAAATAATTATTTGAATTTATAATTTCATTTTTCTTCTCTGGCTCTGGTGTCGGGGCAAAGCGTGGTGTTGAGTTCCGCCACTCACCACTCGTACCTATACCTCGCAATGGGGAACAGAGTGTCTTAACAGTCATTTCCCTCTGTCTACCTTGCTGTGTTAGTTATAAGTTGATTTGATTTTAATAATATTTTTTACTTATTTTTTTAAGTTATTGCTTCAATACATTTTATTATCAACATAAAATAAATATAGAAAAAAAAATTGCACTTCAAATAAAATAGATAGTAAGCATGTATAGATACTCCGGGCTATTTGTTTTCGTGGGCAACTTCGGTCACACTTAAAGCATCGAATATATTGAGCGGTCGCACCGCTCTGGCGGGACAAAAGGAAAGTTCATTTGGCACTAGACAGAGTTACATTGGATCACATCCAAATCTCACTAGATAACACTATAGATGTGGCTCATTTCATATTTGTAATGTAACTAGTGTTACCTATTATATATATTATATGGAGTCCGTTGCAGACAAGGATTCGATATTTTTGAGGGATTCTCTTTTAACTTAATACAGTGAATGATCTAATAATATATTAATGCAAATTACCTAACAGTAAAATATGTACAATATCTTGTAAAACTAAAAAATAAATATTTTAATTACATTCCTTTTACTTAAGCAATGTAACACAGTGAAAACAGTACTCGTATTAAAGCTCTTCATCTGTCTATCTCGTAGACCTATGTCAAAACTTTAGTTCAATAAATAAGTTTAATGAATCGTTTAGTGAAAGTTACGATATACAATTACTATATTAAATTGGATAATGGATAATATTGTTTAAGAATGTTACACTTATTTTATTTAAATTCAATACAATATACAGTATTTGTGTAAAAGCTCTTAAAATGATAAAATTTATGAGAATAACATTTCTTTTATAATAATATATAATTGTATTGTAAGTAATATATAACCTGAGAATACCAAAATAATCAACCAATTTTTGCAATTTTCGAAGTATATTACTTTTAATAAAAGAACGGGCTAAGCCACATGGCGCCCTCTAGTCTACAAAATTACTGGCGTTATTACTTTAATTTGGTACATTTGTTGTCTTCAATATAATCAAGTCTTGTGAGACTATTATATTATATTTTTTATTCTGTCCACGGCTTTCTTCACAGAAATAACGGCCGGATAAATTATAGCGCATTTTTTTTCGACGTGACCCTTTGTCAGGACTCATTGACCAACAATTTTCAGTTTATAACTTACAAATTCATGACAGGTTTTATTTTCTATAATATACCTGTGTTATAGAATTTTTACTTATTGATATTATTTATTTTTAGTAGGTATAATAATAATAGTATGAATAAAGTAAAGTTGACTGTCATGTAAAAGTGTGGAAAACATGATTGATATAAAAAATTGGCAGAAGATTTTTTACTGAGGGATCCCAGTGCTGGTACGATCCGTTTCTCTGTCGTATGCTGGCTATTTAAGTGCGATGAGGTATTGCGTGTTGAGTGGCGTGCTTCGACTTGTTACAAGAGTAAAGGAATGTGAGTGTCAATCGAACAGTCACACGCTTGTCCCACAATGGTGCCTCATTTCTAAATTAATGTCATATAAATAAAATAAAAAAAATAATCAGCTTCACGCTGTATCTCGTACACAGCAGCGCGAAGACAGAGCGAAGTAATTTAAATAAAAACGTAAATAAATATTTCACTTCCTCGAGAGGGAATCGAAACCACAACCGTCGCATTACACTTACACCTCTGTGCTGCTGCGCCATGACGGCCTCATAATGTTATTGCAAATCCATATAATCATTCAAAAGTTTATCTTCAAAATTCCAAGCCCACAGCCATTTCAAATATTAACATTCATAATAAAAACTCTTTTAAGCGGAAAATAGAAGGAACACCGCAAGACTTTGATGAGCTTCACGACGGAAAAAATATCCACAAACGGCTAGGAAACCAATTTGCTTTCGAAATGGAAATTGAGACGCTCCCAGCCAAATCAGAGGACACTTCGGATTCTGCAGCCACTGAAAGTACTAATGGAGAATACGGTATAGTACGTGGGTAACAATTACTCTGCGCCACGATCCGTTTGTCGTTTAGATTTTAAAAACTATTTATTTGAAGAAGAAACACAGATATTTTTTTAAGGTAAACTTTAATTTTATTTGTTGTAAATTTATATTTTTCCTTTAACTTTTAATTGGTATTCTACAACTTACTATCAGTTTTTGGAAAGTAATTTTCAAAAAATACGTGAAAAAACATTTTTAATAATGTATTTTTTGTTGGTATTGTTCTAATATATATTTTTAAAAAGAAAGATACGAATATAACATATTCCACTTTAAATAACAACTAGAATTTTGTATAATTTTCCAGACAATGTAATAATAATATCTTCTAATATAGCAATAGCTTAGCCGTATCATAGGTAGTGTAGATGTAGTAAAACCATTAGAAATTTATGTAACATCACTTGATTAACCATCTTTTATCCAAAATAAATTAAATTATTTAATCTGTAAACGTTATTTCCAGTTAGATTTGAACCCACGTTTATTACGTCACGGCCCACGTCTACATTTACTTCATAAATTTAATAATAGCCTTATAGTTGGACTTCACATTTAAATATGAAATTGAAAAATAAAGAACGTACAGCACTTGACGTATGGTCTCTTGACTTGCGTTTCATAAAAGTAAAACCACCGTTGAAAATAAGTAGAGGTGAAGTAAGACGAATCTCAAATGTAAACCATGTCAGATTTTATCGACATCTCACTTTCCCAGCCCACATGCTTCGTTTGAACTTTGTTCTACTTAACATAATTCATTATCTTTGAAAGTATTATGAAATGGTACCATCAATTTCGTAGTTTATATTTTTGATTTTTTTTAAAATTTTTATATTTACTTTACTTCACGCTGTATCCCGCATACAACAGGGTAGGTAGAGGGAGGGACCTTTAGTGTTACTATACTTCGTTCTCCATTTTCCGCGGAATTCTGGAGGCATTACGTTTTATGCGTATTGAGTGCGGAGCTCAGCGCCATTCTTTGCCAGAGCGAAGAAATGGATATTTCATTTACTCAAGGTGGGATTGAACCCACAACGTGTGTCTTTAGTCACACACTTATGACCCTGGGCCACGACTGGCTTTAATAAAAAAAAAAAACAAAAAACATATAAACTTTATATTATTTATAGTTTATAGTATGCTTAAGCCTTTTAAAGTATAGCTTTATGCTCAAATCCATACATTTGTAATACATATGTATGTATGTATATATATATATTATAATAACTTTTTTTAACCACTTTTTCTATCACAATATATTCATCTATATAAATGTACGCCTAATAAGTTGAGATCACTTTTCTTTGTTATTATAAGGGGAAATACTATTTTGTGAAAAGTAAGAAGATTGCGATCCTTTTTATAGAGAATTTATTGAATTACATGTGATCGGTTCCATAATACTTTCCCATATAGATGTTCACTTATTCATTGGCCACGAACGTGAGAAAAATCTGGGGCGAGTTGGCACCGTATGCAATCTGCGCAAATAAAGATAGAATATATATATATATATATATATATATATTTATATTACATGTACATATTTTAAAATAAAAATTTGCATTTTACATATGTATGTAAGAGGCCAGTCGTGTGACTGGGAATGCGACAGGTATGTAAAATGTAGGCAAAATAAAGTAAGTATATATGAGAGCCGAGCTAGAGGTCGTCGTTTTGCAGCGGCACAAGGATGTGACTGTAACGCGGCGGTTGTGGGTTCGATCCCCATTCGAGGAAGTGAGATATTTATTTACGTTTATATTTTTCCATTTCTTCGCTCTGGTTGGTGGCTCGAGGCAAAAGGCGGCGTTGAGTTCTGCCACTCAACACACAATGCCTCCAGAATTCGACAGAAAGGGGGGAACGGAGTGTCTTAACACTAGGTTTCCTCTGCCTAACCTGTTGTGTGCGGGATACAGCGTGAAGCTGATTTTTTGAAGTATATATATGTATTTAACAAGAAAACTTGATTTCTGAATTGCGGTCGGGCCTGTAACCACCGCAGAGATTTATGAAAGAGCCCATTTTAAAGGCTCTCAGGGGTGAGTGAATATCCGTGTTAAGCACCTATTTAATTTTCTATCCTTTTCATTCAGGATTTTAGCTTTAATTAAGTATATAAGGCGTACTCGCGCTAAAAAGCATTGGTTACTTTCAAACATATTCAAAATGTTAATGTTTATTATTTCAATTTTAGTAATTTATTATGAGAGCTTTTAAATAGTTTTGTTACAGCATCAATAATATTTGTTACATTGGTGGGTAGTTTTTGATAATAATATTATGCAAATTATGTGCTTTATAATGAATAAATTATAGCACTATTTTAGCTGAGCTAAATGCAAATCGGACTCGCATACCGAGAATTCCGTATCAATTTCGGATTTGTATGTATTGACGTACAATTCTGTGAAGTATAATTTATAAAAGTGGACGAATGCGCTTATTTTAAAAAACCTACAATTATAAGTTTGTAATTATATTTTTCTGTGAAATATGGAAAAACAAATTACGTTTCCTTATTTATACTGTAATATCTCACTTCAAAAACACTGCAAAATTTGAAATTTTGCAGTGTTTTTTCTTCTACGAGAATTTCTACGAGAATTACACTATAGATTTTGATTTCGCGTGCATAAGTGCTCATATCTTTTGATAGCATTGACTTAAGAGCTTGGTTTTTTCTTGTGGTCGATATATATATATATATATATATCGTATCCATTTGATCTGAAGGTAAATGCTCTTGACAAACGGACAGGTAGTCAACAAATTGACCGTATATGGAATAAGATCCCATTGCATAAATCTGCAGGTAGTTTTTAAAGAAACTTATTTTTAAGAATGATACATGATAGATTACACCAGGGTTACCTAAAAAATCTGAGACCGATTCCAACTGACAAACCGTGATTAGCGTTCATATAAGCAATTAAAATTGAAAATTAATGTAAGCTTAGCAAAACAGTGCTTTCCGCATTAGAGCGCTATAAATGTCGCTGCTAATGAGCTTCTTAAAGCTTTTTCTTGTACTATGATACTATTTTTATGATGTGTTTAATTTAACTTACTTTATGTTATTTATCTTATAAATTAAATTAATGTTTATTTATTAACAGCCCGTCATAGCGTGGTGGCACGTGTGTGTGACTGTAAATGCGACGGTAAATGGTTCGATTCCCACTCGGGGGAATCAAACATTTGATTTCTTTCGTTCTAGTAACAACAATATGCCATTCAACGTCCAATGTCTCGAAAATTTGGTCACACTTTCTGGAACACTTTTTGGAAAGTCTACACTTTCCACCAAATTTTTATCATCATCAAGCAACAAGGTACGTAGGTACCTCGTTATACATAGAATTCAGCATAAACCTTAATATAATATAAAGCCAAGGCAGATGCTTGTAGGTCATTTCGTATCTAAGTATATGTATAATATCTATACAGTTAGACGAAATTAAGCGGGCAATGCTATATGACAATATAGGAGGAGATTTTGTTTACTTAGTACGCGAGAATATTATTTACACACATGTTAATTGGGCTGTTTGTTTGTTACAGCGGTTTTACTAACTTCCCGTGACCACTGGTTCGACTAGTGTTGACCGAACATTAGAATATATCCATATATAATATACATTTTACTTTATGAAATAAATGTAGTTATGAAATGAAGTTAATATAATGATTATAAAATTTTTACATTTTTTAAAATTCTTTTTTTTTAATTTTGATTAAAACGTATTAAATATATAAGTAGTTCAATAGATTATATACAAGTTTAATAGTTATTTTATATTTTAAAAAAGACCTCAAGAAAACAATAATGTTCACACCGCTCACGCGTAAAACTTTTGGCAATAGTCCAGAGTTCAACAGCTAAAACACTCTACAGATTAAATAATGTAATTTATTTAGTTAAATAATAATTAATGGTTTTCAGTTTATTTAATTCCTTAATTTCACGCTTTAATCTCCTCAGGAGGCTCCTCATCGTAATGAGAAGATTAAAAATTCTGGCGTTCATAATTGCTGAGGCACTTAAACCAGATTTTCTTTAAAAGGCCGAATTCTAAATGAAGTTATCTTCTACCAGCAAGTAACGTTTGCGACGTTAAGAAGATTATTTATTATTTTTATGATAAAAACGTCACTTTCCGTTTGAGTTTGTAGGGTTATTAGTTACTGTAAAGTATTTTTAAGTAGCTAATATTAGTTTAGGTTATTTTTAGTTTTAACTTGATGCTGCCTTCCGCACACATAGCAGTGTAGACTGGAAATTTATTTTTGAGGCCAGAGAAAAGAAATGAAAATATTAAATACTAGCAAGCTGTGTTGCGTCTTCGCATGGTTAAACTACTTCATTAGTTATTTAATAAGCCAAATTACGTTCGTGCTTTGATATATAATGTATGCTTGCAGCACACTTAAGATTTCTAATGTGAAAATTATTACGATAATGCATCTCGCATTACCGTAATTACCATAAGGATATTATGTTTAAATAATCATATTGTTATAAATGAATATATATATAATTTTTATTTATATACTAAAATAGAAATATAGTTTCTATGACAGTATACTATTACTACTATTTTATACTATTTTAGATTTATATATCAATATACTTAAACATTTAAAATTTTACAAATATTTTAAATTTAAAATCCAAATCCTTTACATTTAATTTCCAAACTTACTCAAAATCACTTTAGATATACGAGGCTTGCTTAAGCCATTCATGATATTGATAGTTTGTGGACTATTGGCAACTTGTTTTGTTGATTTATTCTATCATCCTTCAAAACTAACTTTGGGTCACTGAGAAATTCACGCTTAATTAATTTTACTTAATACTAAGTTTAAGTAAATACTGTACTCGTACTTCGCTAGTAGCTTAGTTAGTGTTTTGGTTTCTCTCGTTTGAGCTGAAATTTAATTTAAAATTTAAATGAAGAACTATTTCCTTGAAGTGTTAACTGTGTGAAGAGGAATATTGAAAAAATTGTAGTTTTAAATATGAAATATTTTGTTAATATTTTTGTTTGTATCTATCTGTATTTATGATAGAGTATATAAATGTTCTTTTAAATTACATTTATATACTATGTATATAAATTATGTATATACATTTTATTCTAAATATAAACGATACGTTTATTATTTAATGCAAAAGTTGCTATTTTCCATAATATTTGTATGAATGTAATACTTTTGATGCGAGTCGTGATGCAGGGGTGCAAGCTTGTAACTATAAACTCGACAACTTGTTATTTCGATCCTGACTCGAGGAAATGAAATGTGACATATTTTCATTTCTTCGCTCTGGTCTAGAATATGGGAGCAAAATTTTTTAACATTAGGCCACTTCTGTCTTCTCTTTTACATACGGGATACAGCGTGAAACTAAAATAAAATATAACATTTTAAATAAACAAAAATAATACTTTATACAGAGTTCAAATGTTAAACATTTTGACCTTAAAAAACGGTGCTGTTATTTTAAAAGGCACGTCGTATTCTTGCGGAAAAAGTGCTTCACTTATTCGCCACCGGAAATGGATGTGATCATGTGAATAATGTATGTGGCCTTAAACTCAACCCGGAAAATAGAAGCTTAATATTATTGACATTATTTGTATTTACCTCTTATTTTATTGAATGTATATATGTAAAAACAATATTTCCAGTTTCTTCATTGTAGTGCATTTCTTAGGTCAAGGTGATCTAAGTGATGAAGGTTATTACTTAAAACCAATATATCACCTTGACTCTAAAGTCAAGGTGATATGGTAGTAACAGTATTTTAGGTATTTTCATCTTTGCAAAGCTTGGTGTTCTTAGAATTGAATGTTTGTCATTTAAATAACGATTTTATTAAACTCTTTTGTATAATATAGTATAGTTATAAATTAAAATAATTAATAAATGAAAAATATATAAATTTAAATTTAAAACTTTTAAAAGTAGATACAACCTGTCGCGTTTACATTCGCACGTTAGTGCCCCCGCGCCACGAACAGCCTCGAAAAGCTTATTGGTTTTATATTATCCATTTATAAAAGAATATAACATTAAAACTAAGAAACTTTCAGGGTAAACAATGGCCATATCAGTGCCGTTTTACCCAGGAAACTTCACAGATTGGTATCTTTGTAGAAGTTGGTGAGAACTCTTGAACGCTCTGGCGTCCTGCCAGTTGGCTACTACGGGCCACATACGCCTTTGTGCCCGAAAGATTTGATATTTAACGAGAATTTAGACTTAACACTTGTAAACTCGATGTCAAAATTATGAAAAAATAAAACAACAAAATCTTTTTGATGGTTAAAATAAAGTTAGCATAGTTAGACCTATAGACCTATTGACGATACTTGAACAACACTAAATATAATCACAAATGGAGTAAAATTATCATACCTTTTTACTAAAGTTTATTGAGTTAAGACCCTCTGCTCCCCAATTTCTACTGTGAGTGGTGGGGCTTAACTTCGCATTTTGCCTCGACACCAGAGCGAAGAAATGAAATTATGAAATATATCATTTTCTAGAGTGGGAATCGAACCGACAACTTGTCTCTTTTACAGTAAGACGCTTGTGCGACTGCGCCACGACTTGCCTCAATAACTATAATTTTCTAAGATATTACTATCTGGCTAATAATCAATATGTTAACAGTTAATAGGAAGTAAATGCTTAAGAATATTTGTCTTGCTAAAAGCCTTATTGAGTTACGAAATATAGAGTGACGTACAAATAGAATAGGACTGTTGTAGTGTTCTCGAGTTGAGTATGCGGGTTGGTTTCCTTTGTATCGCCAGGCTTTGATTGACGACCATGCCTAAACAAAAATTGGACGCAGCCATATAATATATGTACATAATAGATGTATAAATATATTTTATTTTATTAAATATATATTTGATACACGTGAAGTTGACATAAACAATTTGAATATTTAAACGCTATCAATTAGGAAACAAAATCATTTGAATTAAAATATATCAAAGTAAATTTAAGAAAATTTTAGTTAGTCAATTGAATTTCAAATAATATATTTCTCACAGCTGATGTAAACTATTCAATATGTACTGTTAAATTTATAGGTATAAAATATAGTTAATTATTTTGCAGTGCATGTAGCATATCAATTTTTAAAAGGAATAATGGTGAATAGAGGTTTTTCGCTATTTTTTTTTTAAAAACATTTTTTAAAAACACGTTTATATATAACATATATATAACAATATGATATTTTTTATTGTATTATTTTTACGTTTATATAAAACTTTACAAATAAATAATATTAAATAATATATTCAACAAATCTAATTATGGAACCATTTAATACACTTAACGAGCTTTAAATAATTTATTTATTCGTCGCTGAAGTTCATAAGTACGTCTTTAATTTTGTATTGTAACCTTTAAGAAAGTTTGTTTGAGTTAGGACCGTACAAATTAAGAAATATTTTCCTTTCATTCACGAATATATTTTAGAGAATATTTTTATATTATTTGGTTAGAGCTGAATACAAAAACAATAATATCAGTTTAGGCGTATATCTTTTTTTAATAAAAATTATCCAATTTCCTTTCTAATACCTCTACGCAAAACGTATATAGTTTCATGACGATGGGTGGCGTAGCTTGGCATGAAAATGTAACAAACAAAATTACAAGTACATTTATAATATTGGTCAGATATTCATAAAAAACAAACAAAAGATCAATTCTCCAAATCTATTGAGTTCACTCAACACGCAATATCTCCAGAATTCGGCAGAAAGTGGGGAATAAAGTGTCTTAACACTAGGTTCCCTCTGCCTACCCTGCTATGTGCGTGATTAATTTGTTGAAAATTCAAATCTCATATGAAAGTGTGTTCCTTATAAATAAAAAAATTAATATAACAACATGATTTATATTTAGAAAATCTTTCTTTCATTATGCTCCGTTCCCCAATTTCCGCCGAATTTTGGAGGCGTTACGTGTTGAGTGGCAGCACTGTACACCGCGCTTTGCTTCCACACCAGAGTGAAGAATTGAAAATATACATTTATATAAAATGTCATTTCCTTGATCGATGGAGATCGAACACACAACCAGTCGCGCTTACAGTCACACTTTGTGCCTCTGCGTCACGACTGGCCTCTATTTAGAAAATCTGACGTTAGATTCGTAAGAGCCCATTCTAGTGGCATGTAAAGAAATCTGAGTTAAATTTTGTTGTGACTGGAGTTAATAGGCATGTCGTACTCGAAGTGCTCGTGTAGAAAAATCTCAACACATTGGTATGAAAACATGGCATACAAAAGTGTGCAAAAGTATTGGAAATACAATTTAACCGGCGGCAACCGTAATATTGCTTTTTAACATTTAATAAATTTATTAATTTGAAATGATATTACTAAAGCAATATAATTCCTCGTTCCGGTTTAATTGGAATGAATCTCGAAATGAAAAATGTAATCTGAAAATTAATTATTTTCACTTGAAAATTTTAAATAGGTGTAAAATACACTCAACATATGACGCACCTTTATAATAAGACAGGAATAAAATTAAGGAAAGAAGTTGGCAGGTATTGTGAAAGTTTCACAAAGTTCCACATGTTACGAAAAGTTTCTCCTTGTCCTATTCATCTGTACTCGTTTAAAGTTTTACAAAAAGACATTATTGTAATGACAGTGGTTAGCCAGGCTTACTGTTATGTGAAAGAATTTCGAACTTTTTCAAAGATAAAAGATCATTCAGTCAGTTCTATTGGAGTTGAAGATCTTTAACAGTAATAAAAATTACAACCTATTATATAAACGTCTGTAATAGAGTTTTACTTTTGTTTATAAATATTAATAGCAGAAGTGATTTATTATTAAAATATATACATTTTCATACACATTTCTGCCGTCTGCTTAGTAGTTCAAGTTCTCAATTTGGTTCAGTCATTCTACATCTAAAGTGAAACCAAAGTATATGTTTTTTTGTAGGTATCACTAGTAACAAGTAATAGCTTCACGCTGTATCCCGCATACAGTAGGGTAGGCAGAGGCTTTGATGGTGGAACTCAACGTCGCAGGTATCACTGAAGGAATAAAATAAATTTCAACCGACTTCTGTAAAAGGAGGTTATCAATTCGACTGTATATTTGTTTTATGTCTGTTACCTTAGAACTTTTGACTGGATAGATAGATTTTGATGATTCTTGAGGAAACTTGGGTGTGAGGATATTCCGTATATCCCAATAAGACACATACGTTCCCCACATTCCCCCCAATTTAGTCTGTTTAATAATTTAAAAGACTTTATAATATATAAAAGCTATAACTATATAATATTACATTATTACATAGGAATTGTCTTCTAAATATAGCAAATTTTTATTCAAAGTAAGTTCGATATAAAGGGTTTGCGCTGACGACACACAAGCGCTAAAGTTAATGACAAACAATGCTCTTGTTACGCGGACGCGGGTGTAGGGAGGAAATTAATGTAAAACCTGTTCGACTAAACATAGCTTACACATTTTATATTCCTTTGTGTTTGTCCTGTTGTAGTTAAATTTTTTTATATTACTTCCTTTCATGATGCTCAGTTTCACAGGCAAAGAAGCCTACGATTACTCCACTACCCCCTTTCTGTGGAATTCTGGAGGCATGACATGTTGAGTGACGGATCTCAAGATCTCACGTTGCCTTGATACTAGAGTGAAGAAATGAAAATATTAAATATTTCATTTTTGCGAGTGGGAATCGAACCTGCAAGCAACCTTTTGCGTTTACAGTCTCACGCTTATGCCTCTGCAACACGCACTTGTAAGTTGTTAAATTGTACATTCGAACCCACGATATAGTGGCATGAATTGTTCAAAACAATATGTTTTGTTAATAAACATTTGTTATTTAATTTTAATTTTTAAATATTTATATAGCTATATAAAATATATTTAAATAGAAATCTATTTGAGAGCGTCGTAGTTATGTAATTTTCTATGTCTTTTTGGATTTATTTCTTGTCTCATTCACCTCGGCCTATAAATCACGCAGCTAGTAGTTATCTAGACCGCTGACTGTGATTGATGTACACGAAACAAGGCGGCCGAAAACAGCTTTATTGTAGTATCTAATAAAAAGTAAAATTATTGTACTTCTTTATATTGTACGAATATAAAGTATAATGGTCTTTATATAGGCTTAAATATAAAAAAAAATTAAATAAAATTATTTTATTTATATTAACGCAAGTTTTGCAATCAAGCATTCTGAGTAGTGGGAAGAGAAAATTCAATGATTCTAAAATCACTTTCCTTTTATCATTTTTCGTCCAATCCCCCGCACACAGCGGGGTTGTTAGAGAAAATCTAGTGTTAAGACACTTCGTTCCCAATTTTCCACCAAATGCTCAATGCCGCTTTTACAGTCATACTTTGTACCCGTGCGCCACGACTGACCCCTCTTTTTGTATAAATTTTTAGAATTACACTTTTGGTTATTACCGATATTTACTAATAAATACTTTATAAGAAACATATATAAAAATAAAATGTAACAAAACTAATTATCAAGATCTATTTCCGGAGGTTTCGTGTCAGTAGATTGTTGACACGGCAGATGAAATGAAGCGTCTGATGCGTTTGTGTAGTTTGTCTTACTTAACAGCTTTTACAAGGAAGTTGGTATCGTTTGATATTCGAAAATATTAGTTATTTTCATCACAATTTAATCAGCTTCACGCTGTATCCCGCACACAACAGGGTAGGCAGAGGGAAACTTATGTTAATACACTCCGTTCCCTACTTTCCACCGAATTCTAGAGGCATTGCGTATTGAGTGGTGGTAAGTAACGCCGCGACACCAGAGCGTAGAAAATGCAAATATATTATAAATTTATATAAATATTTCCTCCTCGAATGGGTATCGAACCTACAACCAGTCGATTTTACAGAAACACTTTGCATCCCTGCGCTACGACTAGCCCCTGGACTTAAGTTTATTTAATTTTATTTATTTTCCCTTATTAAATAAGAAATAAGCCATGAGTTTTTTTATAACTATAGATGGATTTGGATAGTCGATTTAATATTATAATTTAAACTTTATTTAATTTAACTATATTGTTATCATACATACAGACAGAAGACAGACAAGAAAATAAAAATATATAATATATTTTTGCTTTCTATTATTGTTATTAAGTGTCCCTCTCTATCCATTTCAGTCAAAAATACTAAATGTACTGACAAAAATATGATAAATTATTAAATATGATATATAATATAAAGATATACAAGATTATTTAAATAAATATTTTCATAATACTATTTAGTGTTATTTCTTGTTTTAGATTTAAGAAAGAAATTAAAAAAATACTCAAACGTCGATAACATTTTGAGCACAGTAGCAGTATAAAAAATCTTTATGTAATTCAAACTAATATAATTTCACAATTTATAAAGTCAAAGCCTGTCTATTAAAGCGTCTAATGCCATCTTCAAAGAAAATTACTTAACGGAACTAATTCTGTTATAAAACAATTATCCTTCTTGGTGAACGTAGCAACGCTGCAAGAGGATACTACAGCTCTCACACCGCATAATCTTCTATGAAATAGATTGGATTTAACGTCATCTAAACCTTACGTGAGAGTAACCTAATAGTAAAACCGATAGTGATATTTTAGATACACAACCGATAGTTCAGTTAATGCTTAAAACTATACTCGTTATTCGTCTATTGTATTTCATATAAATGAGGCCGTCGTGGCGCAGGGGTACAAGCGCGCGACTATAGGCGTGACGGTTTTGGGTTCGATTCTTATTTGGGTGAATGTAATGCTTAATATTTTATAGTATTGAATTCCTTTACTGAGTATATAATTTTAAGTAATTTATACTTTCATATATCTTGTTTTTATACATTGAAAGCGAAATATTTGTGTATGATTAAATGATAATTGGCTACGTATTTATAATGTACATATTGTATGTGTTCAGTATATTTCATTATTTTTGTCTTCCCGTTGTTAGAAGAAGCTAAAGTTAAGCAGACACCACTTTCTACGAAGTGTCTTAGCACTAAAGTTTATTACAGTACAGGAAATAGCGTGCATCTGCGTGTTAATTTTCTTCAAATTTTATAAAAAATTAAAAAGTATAATTACGCACTAAAGGTGGTCCTTAATTGTAGGCTTTATTTTGTTTTTATCAAAGTTATGCTGATCTCGTTGGAAAATATTATACCTAAACGTAAAAAATGTATTGAGATACAGTATGAATAGGCCCGGGGTAAAACACACCTGCTGTAAAGGTTTAAAATCGTTTTATGTGTGCCCTGGTGCTGCGGGATCGACCGAATTCCACTTTTAAAATGCCTCAGAGACATGCTGGGTTTTTGTTTTACTTTTTAAATCCTGAAACGCTTAAAAGTTACAAATTTGGAAAATATATAACAAGGACAAATACAAGTAATTATAAAAGCCGAGTTCTGCCATTTTAAGTTCGTAATCCTAGATCTGCTATTTTAATATTTGTTTTCATTTTTTAGAATAGAATAAAGTTCCGTATATAAGAACGTACTAGCTTACAGCTGACCCCAAAATCAAATAATATTGTTAAAATAATATGTTAAATTAAATTATTTTGTACAATTAAATATGCGGTTGAAATCCGTGCTAAAATTTCCAAAATTCCATTCAACAATCACCAAAATAATTAGCTTAATTATTTAGTTACGAATCGTACATCAACTCTGTTAACAATAATGATAATTGCATTTGTGAAGAGGTTCCAAGTTAATAATTCTATTAACAGGAGCAAAACATAGGCAGCGTTTACACTCGCCAACTCGCAACAACCTCCAACAATGCCCATGAATTAACTATGGGGGGCTGCTCTGGGGTCGGAAGTTGTAGCGTTCAGCTAAAATGTGTAGGCTTACAACACGATAATTATTCTTCGACAAACTGTTGTTGTGACATATTGTAAAATAGTATTCAATATATATTTAATAATTGAATATATATTGACTTTTTTGGGAATAACCAGTTGTGTGGCGCTGTGGTATAAGCGTGTGTCAATAAACGCGATAAGTTGTGGGTTCGATTTCCACTCGACGAAATGAAATATAATATAATATAGTAATAATATAGTTATATTATAAAATATAGTTGTAATAATAATGAAATATTTTTATATCTCAACTATGTTGTCGAAAATGGTGAACGGAAGCGGAGTGTTGTGTTTCAAATGGATTTTGAAATTAGACAACAGAAACACAGAATAAATTACATCAATACTAACTCATCTCTATCTTGATATTCTTTACTCAGAGCGTACAGTGTAACGGCTTTCATAAGTAACATGCGAAGGCAACATTCTTCTAACTTTATACATGAATATGTAGCAACTTTGTGTGGGAGACTAATTTTATATGCGGCCTACTTTTTCATATGATGTTGCGAACAAAACGCTTGTGACGGGTGTCTGAATAAAATGTATATCAACTAATAGACTGTATACATTCCAGAACAACGTCAATAGTTGTTAGCTGGATGACTAGAAAATGTATGTGATGTACAGGTCATGGTTGGTTGGCTCTGCAGCTGGATAATACGACTATATAGAGGATATGACTGAGTCAGATTTCATATCAGAATTTCAAATAAGATGTTGTATTCATGTTTGCTAAAAATATGTATCTATTTATTTTTGATAATTTACAGTGTTATTCTACACTTCGGAGCGCTTGGGCGTTTTCAAAAAGCGCGGGTTCAAATCCCGCTACGCTTTTATACGTTTTCTAACAAGTATTTCCTTTATTCCTTTTTTTTAGTTTCACGCAGAGTAGGCAGAAGGAATCTAGTGTTAAGACACTGCTAGTATTAAGAGGCTTTGCGTGTTGAGTGGTGGAACTCAACGCGGTGCTTTGCTTCAATACCAGAGCGTACAAATGAAAATATTAAATATTTAATTCGAGTGGGAATCGAACCCACAAGCCCGCAGTGGCGTTTAGAGTCACATTTGTGAGGAACAAGTGTGCGCTACGGCTAGAATCAACATCTCTAAAATTATAATTAATCACATTTTATTTTATATAATTTAAAAAATGTTTCTAAAAGCATATTTAACAAAAGATACATAATTTAAATCAGAAGCGTAGAATAAATTTTAAATGTAATAAATTTTACTCGCAAACACGGTCAGATCCATATTATTATTGTATATTTCACCCATTTGTATATACTTGTTGTTGACATGCGTTAAATTATATGTCAAATACAAATCATCATGCACGCTTTGAAATAAAAGTGTAAAGAAAAAAGAATATGAGTTTTTAATAAAGCTAAATAAATATTGAGCTTTGCCTCGTTGGGCTTTATAAAAACACTTGCTGATTTTAGTCGTCATTTTTTATTTTTATTACGCTACAGAGTAATTTTCTTTTACATTTAATTAATAAAACCTTCGTAACTAAATTGAAATGTGATAAAATAAAATTTATGTAGTAGTAAGACGAGGGTTATGAGATGAAAAAAAAACGGCTAAGTGCGATTAGCCCACAGAGGCTTTCCTACCAAATTCAGGATTGTAGGTTAACGGGAAGTACAATTTATAAAAATGGACAAACTTTAATTTGTAGGCATTATTCATTCTTTATTTTGTTTTTAGACATTTCCTTTACCCACATTCCGTCAAATTCTAAAGGGTGTTTAGTTGCGGAACTCAACGCCGCGTTTTACCTCCTTACTAGAGCGAGGAAATGAAAATATTAAATAGGGAAAATTACATAATAAAAAATATTCCTCGATGAAAATTATGGAATAATTTTGACATGTTTCGAGCTAAAAATGTATTAAATTCTTCGGTGAATAAGGAGTACCGCCAGAAAATATTTATACAGTCAATATGACCTTATGAACCATCGTTTTATTATTTTACCAAATTTGGATTCATATACGAGTACATAATTCATGTTAAAGATCAGTCTGCTTACGTTTGGTTAGTATAATATTGTGACACGAGTTCTGAAAGTTTTTTTTTATATTGTAGATGTTATTTATAATTGCTTTTTCAATAATATCAAAAAATAAAAATTTGTCCCTTAACCTATGGTATAGATAAAGTTTTTTTCCTTTTTGATAATATGACTTTTGGTAATATGTGAAGTTACATCACACCCAACTGAGATGATTTTATGAAATTTTTAAAAAATAAATCAAATTAAATCAGTTTCGCGCTGTATCCCGCGCACAGCAGGGTAGGCAAAGAAAAATTTGCGTTGACACCAGAGCAAAGAAATGAAAATATAAATTTACCATTATAAACCACGACTGGCCCCAAATTGTTGCTTACGAAAATATTAAATTAATTGAAACTTGAAATTGAAGTTAGACTGCAACCTCCTTCTGACTGATTTTTCTTAAAATATTTATTACATGAAAAAATTAATTTCATCTATTTTATAATTTTATTTATTATTAAGGAATCGTAATTTATTGATAAGTTACAGTTTATATTTATATGTCGATAGTAGTAGGAATTCGTGAAAACAAAAAAGAAATAGCCCCTATTTTTTGAATGGATTACGCTGGTTTCCAGAACTACGAGTATATCTCTGGGGTGTGACGCCTGAACGCACGAATTTCTCCTACTGTAGTTATATACTGTACTGTGTATATTATATATTGTACATAGTTCATGATAGAGTAGAAAATACATTAAAAATCTATTCAAATAGATACAGCAATTTGCTTAATTTGGTTTTTATGGTAACACGTTACGATAAATTATTTATATCATGAAATACAATTTTCATATGATATCAAAGGAAAGTTATAAAGATTCCTATTAGAACATAGGTTTTTAAGAACAAATATTACTCATAAATAATATCAAAAGAATAGTACATAAGTAAAAACAAACTTCATATATTATATATAATTCATGTATTTGCTATTACGATATAATTATCTAAGGTGCTTGAGGTCAGTCGTAGGTAGGCACAAGCGTGTGAGTGTAAATACGACTGATTGTGGGTTCGATTTCTGCGCGAGGAAATGAAAGATTTAATATTTTTATTTCTTTGTTTTGATATTTCTTTGCGTAACTCAATATGCAATGCCTCCAGAATTTGCCGGAAAATGGGAAACAGAGAAGAAGCAGTAGGTTCTGTCTGTCTATCCTGCTATGATATAACGTGAAGCTAAAAAATATCTAAAAGTTATATTTTACTTTATTAATTTTCACTAATTTCGATAATACTTTGGCGCATAATTTAAACGTAAACGTATGCAGAAAAATATAGCAAAATTCAAAAATGATTTTATCAATGCGATGTAATAAAAGGAAACATGCATCGGATTTAAATTTTTACCTTCAGCAATATAACTGTGAAAACCGTATCCAATTTCGTACTGTAGTTTTTGGGAGATGAAAAAATATACCAGAATACGAAGAAAAATTGTAAATGCAATTGTGTTGGCAACTTTTAAGATGGACTTTTTTGTTATTTTTATTTTTTTAGTTTGTATAAAGAGGCCAATACAGTAACGGCTACATATATTTACGTAGAAATATTAATTTTTACTATGATTTTGTTACGCTAAAAAAAAAACTGTCTGCAAATGCATAATTTTAAATTTTGCGTTAACATAACCTACTAAGTTCAAATTCATTACAATTACACAATACAGTTACAGTAACAAATTAACTTACAAACTTAACAGTTACAGTAATAAATTAAATTTAGATTTCTAAATATAATTAATTTATAATCTAATTTCTAAATTAGAATTCTAAAGACATTGCGAGTTGAGTGAAGACAAAATAAAACATTTTAATTTTATCATCATTGCGAATATTCAAGTCCTATTATAGAGTGAGGTCATTAGTCAGAAGCGATAAGTCATTTTAGTTACACTTTCCATTTATTGAAAGTTCTCACTTTAACTTGTAGAACAGTCTGTCCTGATTAAAATATAGAAGCTTTTCCCAGTTGGATTGTACCTATAACTAATTGCATTTTAATTTCGTAAACATTACAATTACGCTTCTTAGCGACACTAGACGGCTATTTAATATATATTTTTTTAGTGTCATGCTGTATCCCACGCACTGCAGATACAGGGAACTAATGCCCATTTTCCCCTGAATTAAAGAGGCATTGCGTGTTGAGTGGCGGAACTCAACGCCGCGTTTTGCTATACGCAATAGCGAAGAAATGAAAATATAAATATTTAATTTTTTCAAATGAGAAACGAGCCCACTATCTGTGGCGTTTACATCCACACTATCCTCCTGCGCCATGACTGGCTTCAGGCTTCATAATATAATGAATTATTAAACTAAGCTTTTTACCTATTCTACTTAAAAGGTTAGAATAATCAACGTGTAAAAGGGATATTACAGTGAAAACATTAAGTGAATGCTGTTAGACTTCTCGCATAAACGTGTTGAAGCGTGAGACTGGACTGCCGCAGTTCCATTTAAACTTTACACAGACGGTAACCCAGTTCTACTAACATATTAAAGTAGCTGTTGAAGAAAATGCAAACCGGTTTTATTTACTAGAACTAATTACATGTTGTTTTTGTTCGTAGGCTCTTTGTTAATAATAATATTTTATGTTCTTGCTCGAAGTAGGCTTTATGATATACAGAATAAACAAAAGTTTTTTATTACTCGTAAAGCTTAAATTATTCTTGTAAATTTATATGAAATACAATTTAATTTAACTTTAAAATTAAATTCAAGCGTGTATAGTTGAGGCCATCGTAGTGCAGGGACGGTATAAGGGTGTGACTGCAACGCAATGATTGTGGGTTCGATCCCCACTCGGGGATATTATTATTATTATTATTATTTATTATATTAATATTTTAATTTCTTGGCGATTGCATGAAGGCAAACGCCCGGCATTCTGTTTAACCACTCAACACGCAATGCCTCGTAAAATTCGGAGGAAATTGGGGAAGGGATAGTTTCCCTTTGCCTATCCTGCTGTATATGGGATACAGTGTGTAGTTGATTTACTATAATTAAGTGAACGATAATTAATTATATAAAATCAGACTAGGAATAGATTTTGTAGAATTTTTTTTTAAATACAATCAATAGCAATTTTTTAAATACAATCAATAGCAAAATATATTGAATTATAAGTAAAAATGTGAAATAAGTAAATTCTTATTATTTCCCATTTTGACTTATATAATTTAATTATTAATTAAATAAGACATTTTTAATTTACTCCACCGGGCACTACTATAGCAAGGGCTCTTCGGCTCGTCATCATCAATGTAAAGGTCAAAAAAATCATTAAACGTCTATTCATTATATTTTAATATTAATAATTTTAAAATTTGAGGTAAGTTGTGGCACAGGAGCACTAAGTGTGCTGGAAAATCGATTGGTTGTGGATTCGATTCTCAGTCGATGAAAGGATATATTTATTTAAATTTATATTTAAATCAGCTTCACGCTGTATCTCGCACACAGCATGGTAGGCAGAGAGAATCTAATGTTAATAAGGCACTCCGTTCTCCACTTTCTGCCAAACTCTGGAGGCATTGCAAATCGAGTGGCAGAAATCAAGTATAACTGTAAATTTATTTTTTATTCGTGCATTTTGCTTTAAACGTTATAATAAAGTTTATTTGCAAAAGTGAAAATCAAAAAGAATTAAGTCTAATATACCTAATTGACCCCATGAAGTACATTTTCGAGCGTTCTATACTGAAACGCGACAGGGGAATTTAGACGAACGAGTCAATATAGAGTTAATTAGATTACCCTGTTTGTGGTGGGGTGTTGGACTTCGAACAAAAGTAATAGTTCTGTGATAAATTGAGTTAAATATTAGATGGTGAGTGAGGTAATTCATTTTGGATAAGTTATTGTACATTAGATATAATAAAAGCTGTCTGATAAAAGGAAACTCTTAATTTTAATTATATTTAATATATATATATATATAATTTTAATCGTAATTATTATTATTTTAGTTATTTTTATTTTTGATAGGGAACCTAGTGTAAGTAGAATGGATTGTTATAGTAATGTAGTTAATGTATAATGCGGAGCGGAATTGAACCCACATCACATTTACTGTTAGGTACACGCCGTTCTTTCGTTCTTCTTTACTTTTATTATTATATTAATAAAAGAAAATCCTTCATAAATAAACTGCTTATCTATATTATATTCTACCAGCTAAATTTATTTAAAGAGAATCCAATTTTGACAAGCGAATTCTTGTTCATTCTCTTCGTCTGCGTATGATAAATAACTATCATATAGATAGGTAATATAATTACGCAATTATTCCACCATGTAAAGGAAATGTTATGTAAAGGAAATTTCATTAATTAATTATCACACTGTAGCTGTTTGTAGCCAATAAATCATCCAGACTCTGATTGCTATATCATTGGTATGCGGTAATTTCGATATAATTACACCCATATATCGAAGGGAAAATTTATGTATAATATATTTGAATGAAATATTATAAATATATAAAATATCTATTGTGGGTTTGTTAGAAAATGTAAAAAAATATATATAAAACTGGAAATAAATTCTTAATGTATTTGATTTTTTTAATGTTTTGATTTAAATAAATAACATAGTTAATACAATATAAGACCGCGACTACAAACGCGACGGTTAAATAATCTATACCACTCGGAGGAATTACAAATTAAATATTTTAATTTCTTCGCTCTTATAACAAAGTAAAGCGTGATATTGAGTTCCGCTACTCAACCTCTGATTACTCTACCTCGAATATATGCAGGACACTTTATTTTAAATCTCTACTGGGTTACGGCAGATAAGAAGATAATTTTTTTCAAGGAAATCGAAAGTTTATATTGCGTCGTGTGTGTACATAAAAACATGTTTTATTTGATTAAAGGAACTAAAACAGTTAAAATACATATTTTATACTTCTTTGATATTATACTTCTTCTTTGACATGACTATAAACTTTGTATAGAATAATTTAAAATTGTTTAGGCGGTCGTGGCACAGCGGCGCAAGGGCGTGACTGTAACGAGACGTTTGTGGGTTTAATCCCCACTCGAGGAAATGAAATATTTATTAATGTTTATATTTTCACTTCTTCGCTCTGGTGTCGGGGCATATGTGCGGCGTTGACTTCCGCCTCTCACCACGCACCATCTCCAGAATTCGGCAGAAAGTGGAGAACACAGTGGTTTAACACGAGGCACATCAGAGTAGGCAGAACGAGATACAGCGTGAAGCTGATTTATTTTTTATTTCATTTTTATGTTCAAGATGGTGAGCTGAATATTTTTTGTACTATGTTTCTAAAGCTACATATATTTTTACAGAACATTCGATGTTTTTCCCCAAAAAAAGAACAGAATATTACGCGAACAGATGGCAACCAATTTGCTTTTGAAATTATGCTCCGTGAAAAATCTGACCGGATTTTTAATACCGTGATGAGTTAAATTTTAAAGCGTTATTTATATTTGAATATAAATTTAAATCAGCTTCGTGTTATTAAAAGTACATTTAATTTATATTTAATTGCTGAAAGTTATATGTAATGGAGTACTTATATAGAGTGTAATACGGTGGACATGTGATACATGTAACGCAGACGCATATAATTCCAGTACAGGATAATTATAAATTATAAGTGGTTTCAAATTAATTGTTCTGATAGGTTAGATAGTTAACTGGCTGCGACGTCGTGTCCTACCATTCTATTGAGTGGAAAATTAGAGGACAATAATTTTTTCACCCCATTCTACAATTATTAAGAAAATTTTCCAATAAAAAATATCAAGTAACAATTTTATTTTGTGGTATTATGTAAAACGTTTGATATTTTCAAATATTAGAAATAGATGTCGACAAATGAATATAGACGAAATTTTCTCATGAATATCTGAGTATAATGTAGTCTACGTCAAGAAAGTTGAATACGATGTTGGTCTGCTTTTAGATGTTTACTGTTTAAACATAAATGAAGATCTAAAATATATTTAATGAAAACTCCGCAAGACGATCTAATCGCTTAAGTGGATACTTTAAAGATTTTACACTTTAAGCGTTCAAAACATCTACAAAATTCAGATTTTCAAATTGTGCAAGAGTTGCGAAAGTTTCGAGATTTATAAGAGGGGTTTGTTTTCAAACTTTTGATTGCGAAAGTAGCTATTAAGTATTATACTTTAGATATGAAAGTAATTTAAATCGAAATAACTATAGAAAATATATGAATATAATATTAGCCTAACTTAACGCTTTATCTCTATATCGCTACGGTACATAGCGCCGTCCATTTCGCCTCGTCCACTGTCATCAACCTCTTCATACATGCCCTCCAGGGGGTCCTTAAGCTCTTTATGTGACTTTCCTCCAGTATCTATAATGGAGGAAAGTCAAGTAAATGAGAATTAAATAAAAATTGTGTTTTCGAAATTCAACCAAGGTCTTCTCCTACCTCTCTTACCACTCACTTTTCCATCAGAAATCTTTTTTGCCATTCTTTTATCACTCAATGTTCGATGTGCCTACCAAAATGGTCAACAGATGCGTGAATAGAATGATAACGGAGTAATGCATCTGAGAACACTAGGGTCCCAGGTTCCCTATACCTTTCCTGCCAAGTGTAAAGAAAAAAAAAATTTTTTTTTACATTACAGTACACAATGATTATTTTTCATTTTCTGTGGACAGCTACATGAAACTGTAGAATGTTCAAACTGGATAAAATAAGCCGCCCTATGTCAAACAGTGGATAGACAAGGATCTGGTACTTGACACGATCCGACGTCTCTCAGGTATCCTCAAGACCGTAATAAATCGAATTTGGTTTCTGTCGAAGATTTATATTGACGCTTGAATAGTATCTATTGTATCAACTAATGTATTGATAGATAGTGGTTATTTTTTATTAAAAATAAAATAATATTTTCATGCGAATCTATATTACCTTCTTTGTTACAATATTATTGGATTATTATAACATTATTTTTAGTTCGAGTATATAGAGTTAGAGCTTTTGTTATAGACGGATTATTTAAAAGTTTTTTTTCTCCAGAAGTAAGCTGAAGAATTAGGATTTAAACGCTGAGATTTCGTGTAAAAGATAGATTGCTCTTTGATTTTATTACACAGTAAATCGGCAATTCATTTCGGTACGACCGACAGAATAATCCTCCTTCGATATTAGAGAACTTTTTGCTGTTGACGCTGGGTAAGCCGTATCTTTTATCATGTGACACCGGTAATACGAAAGGGATAGCTTAGATAAATTTCTCAGATAAGAATGGATATCACTTTAATCCTGAAAAGTTGCTGTGTGTGCTGTGTTTCTAATTTCTAAAAACTTTTACAATTTGAGGTTAAGCTTTGTGCACAGTTTCTTTTTATTATCTTTTCGTGAACAGTATATTTTTAAACGAGGATACAATGTTTGGCGCGCGGGTTCTTTTGTATTTATCAAGTTTAGGTGACGACAATGCTCTCAATATTAATCCTTTTAATTACGATTGATGTAATAGAAATTAGATGATTTTCTAATATGGTATTGAAGTAACATATTTTATATATTATTTTTATATCTACAAATAGTATTGCTTTATATTTATGTACTACAGAATATAATATTATAATTTTGCAAACCCTAAAAAAGAAGTGAGGTAAAAGATAGTTCCCGTGAAAGTAAATAATGAGGCAGTAAACTAGTTTTTTTTGGTTCATAAAACTTTTAATTTGATTAGTTTGTTTCATGTCGAGTCTGAACCAAATGGCGGCTAAAGTTTTTTCTAGCTTTTCAGTAACATACGGCGTTTCGAGTATGTGTAGTTGCTAAAATAGTTCAAACTAATAAATAAAAATAAAATTACACTATTCTTTTATTTTAAAGAAAGTATTTTTTCTTTTTCACGAAAAATAACACGTTACAAATGTTATTTTTATTCAGGGTTTGCACTTTTTTGTGTTTAAATGATAATATTTGTCGATTTTGGCGCTATCTGTCAACGAAACTAGTCCTTAAATGAATTATTCATAGACATATTATTCCTGATGGGTGACGAGCGTTTTGATTCCGGTTGCTCATATTCTCGGATCAAAGGCTTAGATCTATAATAATATAATGTGGGAATATGTTTATAGTGCTAATATTACTTAGTTAATGCTTACAAGTGAAACCGTAGATAGCAAAAGACTTTTTTATGATGATTCTACGGGAATTTATATTATAAATATGAATGTTTTTGAGGATGGATATTTGTTCCACTTTTATGCAAAAATTAATGAACAGATTTGGATGAAACTTTATAGTTATATAGCACATACATCAAAATAACACATTTTAGCTCAAATGTTAACAAATTCATGATACTGTACATGATTTTTTTTACAGCAGTAATTAGTTTAAAATCCTATTATTAATTACATATTTAAAGCAATAAAATAACATATAAGACCATAAATTAGTAATAAATTTAAAATTATTATTGGCCGGTTTGACAGTTATTATAGATAACTACATTGATTGGTATCAGTACGTGCTCGCCCCCATACTTGTTAATAGCATTTGCCCCGACCTTTCCATGTGTTCTCGGTCCTTTAAAATTTATCATTTTGAAAACCCCTCAGGGATGGGTACTAAACAGTAAACTATAATTCTGGCTTATCTTAAAATACCTCTACTATCGCAGCGTCCGAAGTTTTAATACACCATAGTAATATTTTAAATAATATCAATGTAAGTAATAATATGCACGATCGAAGACTCGAAATTAAAAAAAATTACGAGACATATAAAATCATTTCGCAAAGACGTAGACAAAAAATAACAACTGTACTGAATGGTCAAAAAACAAGGTTCACCTATACGTGTTGCCTTTCAGACACTAATGTTTATATAAAAAACTGAATATAAGATGTTAAAATGTAATTTTTAGTACTTGTAATTTTAGATTTTCTAATATATCGAATGTTGTGAAAAAAACCAAGCATTTTTCCTATTTAAAGGTGAAGGCCTTTGCTTTCTTTTTAAATTATCTCCATACATAAATATTGTTGTCAATATTTTTTTTACCTTGTATCTCGTATAGAGTAGGTAAAGGGAACCTGAAAATCGAATGTTCAGACACACCGATCTCATTAAGACACTTTCACCCAATTCTAAAGCATTGCGTTATTGAATGACGATTCTCAACGCCGCCGATACCGCGTTATCAGCCGCTATCAGAGCGAAAATATGAAATATTTAATTTCCTCTAGTGGGAATCGAACCCATAACCTGATACGTTTACAGTCCCACGATTGCGCCCCTGCGTCTTGACACGCTACACTGTATGTATATTTTAATGAATTTAGTATCCATATTACTTTTACCAAATCAACCAACGTAACAACAGTCACGTTTGTAATATGAGGTTCAACGAACAGAGCTAGGCATACACGAAATATTTTCTTAGTTTTTCTTTATCAATATAAGGCAGGGTAAGCGTAAGTACATATTTCATCAGCTCGCTTCCTTTTACGATCTATTCACTATCTTAGCGTGATAAGCGGCGAATGAGTGTGCTTTCCGGAAACGGCTATCATTTTTTAGTACGCAATTTGTTGCTCGTAAGTAAACGGAAGCTTTTTATCTGACTATTAGTTACTATAGTTAATAGCAGGGCCGAGATGGATAATATATTATCTGATAATAACTGCAGTCAACAATTAGTTGACTGCATTTATTACCAGTGTATAACAAGTCCAGTTGGGACTGGGAAATTATTTTTATATCATAATCATAATATATTTTCTGTGACATATATTAATATATGTTAATATAAATATATAATTATGATTTATAAAGTAAAAAAAGCAAACGCAAATTTAATATGAAGCATCGGACACTTATCTTTGCAGTTTTATCCGATTCAGTTGTAAGAAAGTGCTGAAAGCGCCGCTGCAGTGTTGGCATTTTTCAGTGCCAGCAATATTCCAAGTCTCAAGTGGCAGACTCATAAATGCTTAAGCGAATTCTATAATAGAGAAATAAATGTGATAGAAATATTAGTCTTAATCTTATCCTAGATTTTAATTATCTCTTATATTTATAGTTTCTTATATTCATATTTACAGAATTGATTCATATGGAGGCCACAATTTTTTTTAATGTATTTTGAACAGGATAGTATATACATCGTTACCACGTGAGACCATTTTTAATAATGTCCCAAAAACGTATAAACTTTGATATATTTGTAAATTTAAATAAGGAATATTGCGTACATTTTAATGAGTGTCTACTTTGCGTAATAATTCAATTTTGGTTTTACTTCACGGCAGATGTGTCCGCTTATTAGAATACAAATAAATTATGGGTCAAAATATATAGAGACCAGTCGTAACGCAAAGGCACAAGCGATGCGACAGGAAAAACGACATATTTAGGTTTTGGGTTTGATGCCCACTCGAGGTTGAGCTCGAAGAAATGAACATATTAATAAATAATCATTCCCTCGAGTGGGAATGGAACCCACAACCACGGCCTCAATGAACTGATTGAAATTTTATATTAAGACCAATTATAGGTTGCGGTCTTTAGAATTGTTTATATTTGTTCTACTTAAAATCGAAGCCTATTTGAATTTAAATATAAAGGCATAATTGGACAAATTTCAAAGTTAAACCAAAGAGAAAGGAATTTGATCAAAATAGAGTTAAGGGTTGTAGTCGCAAATACATTACATTAATTAGAATAGATCTATACGGGTAGTATGTAGAGGTATTTTAATTAATACTGCTTAGTGACCATAATAATGTTTATAAGAGCTACATATTTTTAACTTTTAAAAATATATGTCATATAATTAATATAATTATTATTACCTAAAGATTAGAGAAAAATAGAGAAAGAATGACACCATCATAGTTTTTAATAAAGTTAATTTATAGAATATTAAAAATATATTAAATGTTTAGGGAAAACCATAAAATAAAATCAAAAAACAAATATAAATATCAAAAACAAGTAGGTTAGAATACTTAATTATAAACCAGGTCACTGTATATATAATACAGAGTATTTAAAATTGCTTGGCAGACCCAAAGCAAGCAAAAGCAATTATTTTTAATGAAATTATAACGATATTAGTGGACAGCTGTTAAAAATTAGTTTCAATAGGAAAACTTCTTAGTTGAAATCTACGCCACATATGCTCGCGTTTTACATTTACTCATCACTGCCTCAAAATTGTGTCTTTTAATTTATTGAAGCGGCCATGGATTATTTATTTTCGATTTTCTTTTAACTTGTAAATTAATAAGTTATACAATATGGTAGAATTTGCAGGAAAAGCATAGATATTTAACATGTATCTAGATAGTATGAGTATTCGTTTTCAATTATATGATCTATGTCGTATAGAGTCACTGAAAACAGTCACATAAATTTCATAATTTCGTAATTTTCCTCTATAGGGTCCAGGTTCGGCATTAAACGGAGTACAGCTCCCATCTCTGAGCTGGTGAACGCCAGTATCAGTCTTAACTATTTGATCACATACTATAGACATAGTAAATTTTATCGAAGTAAAGAATAAATTCTATAATATCAATTATTATTTTAATATATTCAGTAGTTTTAGAGAGTACATATAACAAAGAAAATGCACAAATTCAGAAGATAGATACTATAGATAGATATTAAAGTATAGTGAGACATTTCTCGCAATAAAAACTAACAAGCTGCAAAAAAATACCTGTGAAGGAAATATTTTTATATTTCATAATTCTAAAACTTTTGCAGATGGTTCTGGATTTTATTGCCAGTTGCCGGCGCGTCGCGGAGTAGTTTTTACTCTATCAAATACTCGCTCATATTTTTGTTATAAAAATAAATGAAATTATTAAAAACCATCAGCTCAAATGAAGATTTTAAACTTTTCATATTTTTATTATGTACTCGTACGTACTTTTGAACTCCTTTATGTGAATATATGCATATGTTCTGTAAGTTTTTTAATATTATTTTTTTATGTGACCAGTCGTGGCGCAAAGGTACAAAGTGTGACTGTAAAAACCGACTGGTTGTGGGTTCAATCCCCACTCGAGGACATGAAATATTTAAATTTATATTTCAATTTTTTCACTGTGGTGTCGAGGTGTTGAGTTCCGCCACTCAAAATGCAATGCCTTCAGAGTTCGGTGGAAAGTAGGAGACGGAGTGTCTTAATATTAGGTTCCCTCTGCCTACCCTGCTGTACTCGGGATGCAGCCTCACAGCTGATAAAATTAATATTATTATAAAATAACACGAACATTGTCGCCTGCCACTTATAATTCGAAATCTAATCGGTTATCCCGGTTATTAGAAGTAATTTTATATGTAATTTGTGTATTGATTTTTCATTCAACGTAATATTGGCAAATACATGATTTAAAGTAATAGTATTATAAGTAAAGAGAAGCCTTCTTAAGATATTATTTAAAAAAAGGGATATAAGTAAAGCAAAGGCAAACAAAAACATATTATATTGAAAACCAAAAAATATTTTTATGATAGTACAGATGTAAGGCTCTAAAAGATAGATAAGCGTTTTGCGCACTAGTATATACTCGTACTCGCTGTACTCGTAAAATAATACCCGCAGGATTACTCTTTTATTTGGATAGCAGTTGTCACTGGAAGTTATAGTCGAGATACATTTGAATTTTGAGAGGTTTACGACTTGTGACATGGTTTACGAGAACAGTGTGGCTATAAAAATATTTGTTGCAAAACGACTTGAGCTTCTTTTTTATATTTTTATATTTATTTTTATAAACTCAATGTAAAAAAGTTAGATTGCTGTGGTTGAACTTATTTGATTCCCGTTTGAATAATGTTATTGAAAGTATTCTTCTGTGTGTGTTTTTTTTATATTTAAAGAAATTAATTTTTAAATACAAATTATCTTATCTACACTTTGCTCTAAGTATGAAAAATATTTGTATTTAGTATTTTAAACGTAACTTGAGGTGTAAACGTAAATGGTTGTAGGTTCGATTTCCATACGAGGAAAGGAAATATTTATTTAAATTTATATTTCTGGTTCACTCTCACTGTCTACCATGCTGTGTGTGGGATAAAGCGTGAAGCTGATTTTTTTAAAATAAAAAAATATTTTATATATACTCTTTATATGAAAAAGAAGATACTTTATATGATTATTATTATTTTTAAACATAACTAGCGTAAATAGAACAACAGACGTTTATTACAGTTAAATCCTAATAATAAGTATCAAACCAACAAAACAAAGAATTTAGTCGGAAATAGCGTCGTTTCAGCTTAATGTAAACACGTAGACCTTGTTACTGATTCTCATTGACGAACTATTTTGTCCCCTTTTCGGTAGGTTGGCTCTTGAATATTCTATAGAATAATTTACAATTATCTGTTGAAATTTGATTTTAACATTCAAAATATATCCGTCTTACAAAAGATCATATAGAATTAAGAAAATGTTATATTTTTAAAGCAGATTTTGTAAACAAAGACTTATTGAGTCATATAATGAAGTAATATATAATGGAAGAGAGAGAGAGACGACATCAACGCCAATATTCGAAAGTTGGTTAACAAATTGAAAAAGGTTTCCTAAAGTAATTATACTCGTATAAAATTTATCAAACTTTTAATCCAAAGGGCTGCTGTTTTTTGTTAAAATCATAAAAACTTTTTTCATTAAATTTTTATTTAACGTTTAGAGCCGTAGCGTAGGCTGACGAAGACAGTTTTTAATTTTAAATATCTATGTGATGTAAGGAGTAAACCGTATTTTATAAAGTGTTTACCAAGAAACAAAGTAACTTGAGGCCAGACATAGCACAGTGGCAAAAACGTGTGTTGTAAGCCCAACAGGTTGTGGGTTCGATTCCTACTCGAGGAAATTAAATATTTAATATTTTCATAGCTCTGTTACAAAACACGGCGTCAAGTTCCACTACTCAACACGCAATGCCACTAGAATTCGGCGGAAAATGGGGAATCTAGGATCGCTACCCTGCTACTAAGAAACTACGTTACTTCAATTTCTTTAGGCAATAAGGCATTGCGGGAATGACAATATCGTCCAGAAGATATTCTTGCTATGCCAGAGGCGTGCGTGCTCTAAGCAAGCATGTCCGATCGGTAAGCCAAATTTGATTTTCGTCTGCACGTGGCACGCGGTATGAGATGAGATGCGGGACTATTAATTAATCACAGAGAAGCGACAGCGATTAATGATAGCAATTGTGCTTCTGTGCATCTATGCAAACTGATCTGCATCTGTGCATCTGTGCATCTGCATCTGTGCATATGTGCAAACTGTGCTAATATATATAAGAGTCTCAAGTTTAAAGTTATTTACACCAATATGTTTTATTTAGTGATATTCCTTTTGTTCATTTTTTTTCAACTGTTGCTAATAGAGTATATATGTCGCTGGGGAAATCTTAGCTTAGTTTAATTAAAGTTTAGAGAAAAATGCAAACATTATACAAATATTGTACAATGTTCCCAAATATTATATTATTATATATTTATATGTTATATATAACCTAGTTCTCGTCCACCGGTTTGGAGAATATTCACTTATATTTACCGAGCGGCTATCTCGATCCATACAGCCATATTATTCTCTGTAACCGTAAATAAACGTATCGATTGAGTTATATCGAATGTGTTTTATAGAAAGAAAAATATTATATGCCATCTACAAATATTGTATTGTCGAAGTGGGAATTATGTTTTATATTAACACTACTTGACTTGAAAAGTATCAGTTATTATTATTTTGTATTGTTGATATCGGAGCGACAGAGACAGCTTTTGACTTTGAAAAATAATATATACATATGTATAATTCAAATAATTTACCACCAGTTCAATAAAGATATAATGCCTCACACCTGAGAAGAACCTGCGTAAGCAACTCAGCGGGATTTTTTTTTTAAATTAATTTTATACAAATACATATTTAATTATTTGTGACAATACCTTTCATTAAGACTGGACGGAGCATTTCATTCCCAAGGCGTGTTATCATTTATATTATCATTAATTTGGTAATATTTTATAATTATAATTATTTTAATTACTGATATTTCTATATACGTCAGAGAATTTTTTAATTCTGTATCGTTTCGTATATTAATCTATTGAAATTGAATGTATTAAATTTTTTAAATTAAATGTTTTTTTTTTATCGTCAACCCAAGCTCTTAAGCAGTAAAAAGTACTAGAAATTTGTAATTTATTGACCAAATGCAACTACTTCAGTGAGCTACTAGAAATAAGAAAAATTGTTCCCAGGTTTTATCGTGCGGTAAATCGCCGATCCGTTGCAAAGCCGCCGACAGATTAATCTTAGTTCAGTACCACAGAAAATCTTTTAGCTTTTTACCATTAGCTTTTATATTTCGGTTGCCTAAAATAATATTGCTCTTAAACCGAAATCACTGAGAATGAATAGTATCGGAAGCTATGTTCGACGTCATTAAGAATTTGCAATTATCGTGTAAGGCTGTACGATCTATGGAATGCTGTTAAATATTTATAATATTAATGAACTGATTATGTTAGAGGAAAGGATCAGCTCACTGGTTCGTCATTTTATGACTACTTAGTCATAAAATGAAGAAACTAAGTAAACTAAAACTAAACATAAACTAAGTATGATCTGTATATTGACTATATTATAATACTCATTGTGGTAAGGTATTCTAAAAACAATTCCAGGCATTTAAATAAATTTTCTATAAAAGATTCATATCAAGAAAAATACAAATATTTAGCACAACAGCCGTCGTAACGCAGCGGCACAAAAGTGTTATTAAAGTGTGATTGTGACGCGACGTTTGTGGGTTCGATCCTCACTCGAGGAAGTGAAATATTTATTTACGTTTATATTTTCATTTCTTAGCTTTGGTGTTGAGGCAAAGGCAATGCCTCCAGAATTCGGCAGAAAGTGAGTAACGGAGTGTCTTAACATTAGGTTCCCTCTGCCCTATCCTGCTGTGTGCGGGATACAGCGTGAAACTGATTTATTTTTTATTTATTAGAACAGCAATAAACGAGGAAACGGACCACGCTTTCGTCTTTAAATCGAGCATGAAGCCGGACCTGCACGTGACGGTACTTTTTTATATTCTTCTATTTACCTCGCGCTAACATTTACTCATATGTATTTGAAAATACACGACCGCTAATACGTATAATAGTGTAAGAAATTGTAATTGACGCCATTTTAATTATAACACGTGGTTCTGGGCTAAATTCCTACTCGTTAATACTTTGGTAATAAAACGTTCAAATTCTTAAAATTTGGATAAAAAGTGCAGAACGGAGTGCTTTGACACTACTACACTATGCTATTTATCCATAAATCTACAAAAAATGGTTCTACTATAGACTGTATTATTTACATACACAATACGTATATTAATATGACTAAAACAAATAAAGGATTTTAATAGTTTTATTATTTATGTTTGTTCTATCACTTGTGGAGTAGAAGGATCGGTGGGGTCGATATCCCTTTTTTATTTTAATTTAAAAAAGTAGCAAAATAGAAAATAGGTATTAATATATTTCTTTTAAAATATATTTTTTACGCGACGTACAAAATAAGTGAAGGGATTACATAGGTTACATTTGCGGTGCTGTTTACTTCTATGTTCAGTGAAGAAGGGCCTCAGATGGACCGGAGATAGTCACGCACGAGTGCTGCCAGTACATTAAGTAGAAGTGTTTGTAGAAAATGTTGAGTATTATTGGATATAATGGATTTAATATCTAATAAATAAAGTGTAATGTTGATATATTTTTTTTATTTTTTATCATCTTAACAAAACGGTTTTTATTTGTGATCGTTTAATCGAATTCAGTAAATACCAGAATAGAATATATAAATATTTTTGTTTTCTTCTTAGGATTTTCCTTTGAGCTCATCCAGCTAGACTATTTAGACATTGCATATTGCGGTCTGCGACTGAACGCTCATATTATGAAAATTGTATTTGAACTGCACGGCGATAGCGACTTGAATGTTCTTCCTATGTAAACACGCAAAATAACTAAAAATAAATGTGTATATTGTGAACAATTAAATGTAAAATATGCAAAATAAAACTTTTACTCGATTGATGATTCTGTAATTAATTCATCATACATGCTCTATATATGGACTTATATGGATCTTTCTATAATGTGATACGACGCCGCCGAAAAGATGCCGACATGAAAGGGAGAGGTGACATGAAAGGGCATTTTAAAATTCAATTTCATATAAATAAAAAAAAATATTTCAATAGTAAAATAATGACAGCGTCTCATTTTGCTCCAACCAGTTCAAATTAATATCTCACGCTATTGCGTCGTGTTTATTGAGTAATCGTTAGTTCCTGCATAAATCAGCTTCACGCTGTATCCCGTACACTGTAGGTTAGGCAGAGGGAACCTAGTGTCCTTTCCTTCAATACCAGAGCGAAAAAATGGGAATATGAACGTAATTAATATTTGCCTTCCTGTGGGGAGTGGGGGGAGAGGGGATCGAACTCACAACCGTCGCGTTACAGTCACACCCTTTTGCCGCTGCGCCACGACGGTCTCTAACTCAATATTTTTGAGACATTTGAAGTAATTGGTATAGAAGCCATCATTACATAATTGGTTTGGGATTAAATGATCGCTTGAAGGTTCGATTTAAATTTTTTAAATAGCTTAGCTATCTTAACTTGAATTAAGTTTATATATTCTTTGTTTTTTTTTAACAAAGGAATACAGAAACATTTTCTATATTACTACATAAAAATACAGATAACTTGCAAAAATATTATCTAATGCAATCTAATTTAAGTGTAAATTTAAGTACAGTAAAAGAAGATAATATTATTTATTCTGCTAGTGTTTCAGCTTAAAGAAAGGATTGAAATCTTAAGAGACATGTTACGGCAAGCCGTATAGTATGGATCTGCTGCAGTGTTGTTGAAATTAATTGGTTTGTTCTCAATTTCGGTGAAGTATATAATAAATTGAATTACTCAACACGCATACTTACGCCAAAAATATGCACATTTGGCGTAAGTATGTATTTTGAGTTTTTTTTTGAGTTGAGTTTTTTTTGAGTCTCTATGATGCCACAGAGACAGCATTTCACTGTAAGGTCATAGGTTCGATCGCCACTTGAGGAAATAAATTTTTCGATTATCTCGCTGTCATAGGATAGAACGTTTGAAACACAAAAAAGGGACAAAATATGACAAAAAGGAATAGAAAAATAGATTGTTATTATAATAAAAAATAAATGTTGATTACTTTTTACTACATACTATTAGTATTACGATTTTTCTCTTTCACGTCTTTATATAAATACATGAAAAATATTTAAAAAAACTCGTAGACATTTCTGCCAAAGAGTAAATTATAAAATATTATATTCTTAAAATAAACAATATATATAAAGAATATCGTTGAGCAACGTAGAACCGTTCGAATCATTGGGGACCCAATGATCTGTGAAAGGTTTGACACTTTGGCCTTGCGCAGAGACGTCTCCTCGCTGTGCGTTTTCTACCGCATTTATAACCTGCACAGTACGTCGAGAGCTAAAATGCCACCTACATCACCTGGATACTCCACTACTGTGCGGTTTCGTAGGAACTTCCTTTCACGCGCCACGGAAATGTTGAATGGCAGGTCGATATGACATGGGTACCTTCAAAAAGCTCGTCTATCTCCACCTTGATCGGCAACGCAAAGGTTTCTCAAAGGTAGATCTTGATTTGAAATCTTTGATTGATCTTTGAAGCTCAGCGCTGTATTTTATCTTGTCGGAGTGTAACACTTAAAATATTTAATTACTTATAGAGAAGAGTGAGGATGGCCTCAAAAAATTAACAAAAAAAGTTATGATATCAAAAATATTACTAAACACGTACAAACTGAACACCGTAAAGTCTAAGACACAGAATAATAACTCACTATACCTACTGCTCTCTCCGTACACATGAGTAATTGTGAACATTCGCCGCGTACATCTCGCACATAAATCTGCAATCTTCGTATGCGGTGGCCGCTATTATTTAGGCACCTTTGTGGTAAATGTAAATAAATACTGTAGGAACTGTTGTATTTAAATTTGAAAATTCAATTTACATTTTATTATTCTTAGCATAATTGAAACACGATTAAAGCAAAAATCAAAGAAATTATGGACAAAATATATATTACCTAAGAAAATGAAATATTCAATATTTTAATTTCTGCGCTCTGGTGTCGAGGCAAAGCGCGGCGTTGAGTTACGCCAATCAGCGGCGGAAAGTAGGGAATGAAAATGTCTTAATGGTAAAGGAGTGTCTTAACACTGTCGGGCTACCCAATTATTTGCGGGATACAATGGAAAACTAAAGAAATTGTAATAAAGTAACCTATGAAAATTGAGATAAAGGTTTCTGATTCTCTATTAAATTATGTACAGGTATTTGAACTATATTATAATATTTAATAATATTTAATCATGTTTCTATTTATACCAAAAATAATGCTTACATTATGAGTTTCTTTCTTAAGTTATATTTTTTTGCGTATTTGTTAATAGAAAATATATTCATAAGAGACTGAGAATAATTGCAATGCTTTACTCTGCATTTAAATTAAAACATGAAAATATTTTTTCTTGCTATTCAAACAACAAAGATTGAACGTAAAATGTTAACAAGTTATGGTAAAACTAACTTTAAATAACTTAATTTTTCTTCAGGTTAATATACTTCGGGGGAAAGCACTTATTTTGTTAGGACTTTTAGAAACTTCTCTCGAAAATAATGTTGAAATATATTCAACACATTTTCTTTAATTAAGAGTGTAAAGTAAATGAAATTTGTTTTTTGAAATGTCAACTCATTACTCGTATTACAAAGAAATATGTTTTATATTAAATACAAGGCCTGAGTTCACACAATGCTAATGCTAACATATGAAATTCCATATTTAGATGAATAAATAAATAGTGGTTATTTTATACTTAAAAACGATAAAGAGATATTATAGAAAAAATATTTATTGTTTTACTTTGTACACAAATAAATAATTTCTTATTAACAATAATATAGGTGAAAAAAAATATTCTGTGACAGCGATATAAACTAAGTATATTCAGTGTACCTAATATTAACTTATTGTAGAAAAAATTCTCAAAATCAAAGTTATTAGTATTTAAATAAATTTTCCATAAAACATCCATTACATTAAAAATCTAAATCTACTTAGAACGGCAATAAACGAGGAAACAGACCACGCTTTCGTCTTTAAATCGAGCATGAAGCCGGACCTGCACGTGACGGTACTTTCTACATTCTTCTAGTTTTCTCGCGCACTCATATATAATTGAAAATATACGATTGCTATTATATTTCATATTTAATTTATATAGAAAAAATAAAGAAAATATCTAATGACACTAACAGATAAAATTGCTTAATCAGAACTACAGTATACAGTACAGTATACGTAGTTTTACATATACCCATATGTAAGGTCTGGGTTAAATTTCTACTTCAGAATACTTAAGTAAAATAAATTTAAATTCTTACAATTTGAACGGAAAGTGGAGAACGGAGTGCTTAGACACTAAGTTAACTCTGTATGTACTCTAGTACGCGAAGTAAAACATGAAGTTAAAAAATAACTTTTCGTCTAATTAGATAAATTCGAAAATAAACATGACAAAATGACAAATAGACAATTTGGTACAAATTGTTTGTATTGTGGTCGATTTGTGACTTTTGAGAGTTTAAATGGGATATACTCGTATCTATATATAAATAGATTATTCGTTTAGGTTACTCACATGTCTGCAAAGCGATATTTCTTTAAAATAACGAATAAATCCATACTTATAATAAAATCGCAGCTGTTAGGTGTAAATACAAAAAAAAAATCTCTTGGATATTCTATTTACTGACAAAGAAGTTTATCACATGGCGTATATTATTTCAATATCACTGACTACCCGCAGTTGTGGTTTCCTCGGACTTACATATATCATGAGGCATATAAAATTCTTGGCGGTTAAAGCCGCATGTTATTTTTATTATAATCTACTTATTTTTATTACTATTAAGTACACTATTATGGTTTTAAACTAAACACAACAATTTAAACTATGAATAAAATATGAAGAATAAAAAAATATACATATTAAGTCTGTCTGTTATGGTTAAAAGGATTGGAACCCACTGCTGTCTTCGTAAGAGTTGAGATTTATGAATAATATGATAAATGTAGGTTAGTTCCGCTATTTCCACATTGCAGCTTTACCATATTTAGGGACAAACGGCCCCGGGAGCAAAATATTTTTCGTCAATTTAGATAAGAAAACAATCTTAACAGCGTCAAGAAAATGGGTCATTTGTCACACACCAAAAATTTTTAACTTTACTGTATTTATCCATAAATCTCTAAAGAATGGTTAGCTCCTATTGATTCTATCGATATCAATAGCTATATCAATATGATAATAAGCTTTTTAATGTTTTCTTCTGTGATATTTGAGTTTTCCTTCGAGCTCATCCAGCATCTTTCCAATTTAATATTGTATATTGCGGTCTGGGACTAAACGCTCACATGAAGTAAGTGTAAGTAAATGTAAGTAAATGTAAGTAAATGTAGTAAATGTAGTAAATGTAAGTTTCTTCTACGTAAACACGTAAAAAAACTAGAATCCCATGAAGTTTACTTATTAAAACTATTTCAATCCTCAAATAGCTCTCTATTTTATTATATTATTTACGTATTACGAATACAAATATATATATAATATAAAACGTAAATATTTGACTACCGATAAGTGAATAATTAAATGTTAATATGCAAAGTGAAACTCTTCCTCGAGTGTTGATTCTGTAATTAATTCATCATGCGTGCTCCATGTATGGATGTATGGACCTATTTACTTTCTATAATGTGATATGATACCGCCGAATGGATGCCGACCGTTTGAAGATTAATTAGCGTAGTATAGCGTCGTGTTTATTGAGCAATCGTTTGCTCTTGCGTGACAACAGTAATTCGTGATCTTGCTTTTGCCATATGGGAGGGAATATCTCAAATCATATTGAACGACTGCCAGAGGTGAGTTGTGGTGCAGCAAGCAAGAGAAAGAAGCAGGAAGGCGGTCTGTTTTCCTGCTTCTGGCAATACACACCAAGATGCAGTAGAAAGAAGAGAAAGATGTAACACTAAATAATATAAGAAGAGTGAATAATAGAAGATAATATAAGAAGAGAAAGATGTAACACTGAATAATATAAAAACTGAAATACTTAAACAAATAATGTAAAAATATGAAATATCAAATGAGTATACATATCGTAATCAATTAATTTGTCAATTAAATTATTTTAAGAATTCATTATTTTATTCATATTACTATAAGCTAAATTACGATGAAGTAATTATTTGGTTTAACGTTTTCAATTTAACAGGAAATAAGTAGTGATATAATTTAAATAGTGGAAATTAAGATTATCCTCGTTCATGACACAAATGTTCAGAACAATCTCATTATGTATTCAGCAATCAAATTAAGTTTTTAATTTATTATTAAATTAATATTGTATCATAATGAATAATTTATCAGCTAGTGTTTATTAATTAAGGCTGTCGTAGCGCAGTCTATGAAGAGCGAAGTGCGGGTTCAATTTCTACATTCGACACTGAAGAACGAACTAAGTTATCTAAGCTGCTTTTTCGGTGATTAATCTGATAGTTCGGAATTGTTGTAAAATAAAACTATTAACTTTTTAAAAAACGTGTGTTAAAAGATTCGTTTGAAAAATATGAAGAAAAAAACTAGTAGATATTTCTGCCTAAATAATCCTTAAAATAAACAATATTTAAATAATACCATCGAGCAATATATTGCTTCTATTATGTTAGAAGTCCCTATTACTAAACGTGTAGGAATATTCGGCGATAAAAAGGTTTCTCAAAGGTAGGTCATGATTTGAAATCTTTCATATTGAAGATTGCTTCAGATGAGTTTCAAAATCTACCTTTGTGCTACAACGATGAAAGCTAAGAAAAATAAGAAAGGATAATATTATAAATATATTGAATATTAGTTTTCTCTTAATATTTGCAAAAGTTAAGGCTTAATAAATATGACAGTGGCAATATTTTTTTCAAAAGTTTTTTTAACTTCACATTGTATCTGCCTGAGATATATATGCCTATGTTATATTTAGAATTATTATTATATTTTAATTATTTTTATTTTTTTAGTTTCAAGACGTAGTTGTCTACGGTTCGCTCGAATTGGAGACATTGAATATCGAATGTTGACTTTTATTGTTAACGCAATAACTTTGACAAGATAAATCTTATCCGGGCTAGGGAAAGGAAATAATGAATTTCTTGGTGAGGACGGACTGCAACGAAATTCGATTCAGAAATATATCGAAGCTTGTATAAGCTCAACCAAGCTTTAACACAATTATAAATTAAATCACTATATCTAATAAATAAATCACTATACCTACCGCTCTCTCCGTGGACATGAGTAATTGTGAACATTCGCCGCGTACATCTCGCACATAAATCTGCAATCTTCATATGCGGTGGCCGCTATTGTTTAGGCACGTTCGTGGCACTGTATTTCACTTACATAATGTAAATATCCATTGTTGGAATATAATTATTAGTAATATATTTGTATTTGCATAAAACGACGATCTGATTTGAAAATTTAATTTAAGTAAATCAAATAAAGAAGAACAAAAAATATTTAAGTTACAAAAATGGATATGGGTTCGGTTCTTACTCGAGGAAATGAAATATTTTATATTTTAGTTTCTTCGCTGTGTTGTCAAGGCAAAGCGCGATGATTTGATTTCATTTATTATATAAATAATATCTAAAGAGAAAGTTTGTTTTTTTTGCTATTATATTTTGTACCATTTGTATTCGAAGAAAATATATTCATAAATCAACTTCACATTGTATGCCGCGCACAGCAGGGTAGGCAGAGGTGACCTAGTGTTAAGACACTCCGTTCCCCATTATTCGAAATTAGGAGGCATTGCGTGTTGAGTGGCGGAACTCAATAAATTAAAAAAGAAAACATTTGTGGCACTGAACCACGAGGGTTTGTTAAGAGACTAACAATAAATAGATACTCTTTATTTAATGTTCAAACATGAAAGTATTTTTTTCTTGCTATCCCAAGTATAAAGATTTGACGTAGCAGTATTAACAAGTTATGCTAAAATTAACTTTGAATAACTTAATTTTTCATCAGGGCATACTTTATACTTCGGGGCATCAGGTTCAAGCACTCGTTTAGTTAGTACTTTCAGAAACTTCTTTCTTCTTTGAAAATAATGTGGAAGTATATTTAACACATTTTCATTTAATTAAATTTGTTTTTGAGCTGTCAACTCATTTTCATGTTACAAAGAAAGATGTTTCATATTAAACACAGGGTCTGAGTTTTTTTAGGTCATACAATGCTAATGCTAACATATGAATTTCTATATTTGGATAAACGGAAATACAGTTTTTTTATTTTTGAACAACAATAAAGGAAATTTACAGGTTAATATAGGTGGCCCTGGTTTATAAAATTAATAATTAACACGCTTACTTAACTAGATAGAAGATAAAATATAGAATAAAAACTCTTCATAATATAGTTTTAACTCACAATGATTGCCAACAAAAGTCAACAAATGCGCCACAACGACGTTAATTACAACTTAACAAAAGAAATATTTGTCTATTATGAACGTTTGTATTGTGTTGGAGAGGTCTTGCAATTTAAATGCTGCCAGAAGCCACCCACAGACAGTAGCTACTCTTGTAAGATATTTTTTTATACAATCTTGAATAGCATAAATTATGTTTTCTATTTCACGAAATTTACAATGTTACTTTATGTTCATACCGAGCCGCCACATTGACAGTGATGTGAGGAAATATATAGAATTTATTTGCGGAAATTTTCATTAAGCTTATGATTTTATACTGTTGGGGCCGCTCTTGAGATGTATTGTCTTGTATACTGAGGTATAATATGTAACGACTTAAAACATGCTATAATTTTAATAATACTACGATCATGATTTAATATAAGTTAGGTGAGGTTAAGTTTCGCAAGAGTGGGATCAGGAGGAGTGCAGACGTAACCCTGATCCAACGATGGAAATTAGACTTGGAGTACTCGGCGGCAGGCATTGCGACAGTAGAAGCTATCCGTCCCCATTTAGATCGATCGGTGCAGGAACTGACGAGGCCATGGTTGCTTTGGCTATAACTGCACCAGATTGTAGGTTGAGAGCTGTCTCCGGCATGCTATGAATGTAATGCGCCCATGGACCTGTCCTGCTTGGGCACCGCAACTCCTTGATGGTCGTTGTGGGTAGAGATCTCTCATTATCCAGTGAGCTGAGCCTATAATGAGAGGAACTGGTCTGCCATGATCATCATTTGTGCATCGCTTATTTCAATAAAATGTATAACAATAATATATTTTTTATTATAAATTACTAAAAATGTCGTACATTTATTAAATATATCTAAATTCACAATATGATGTATTGTACATATTGAAATTAAATAGAAGAAATATTCAAAGATATATAAGCAAAATAAATTAATTTTATTCTATCCTAAATTGATAATGTAATTAGTAAATTTTAGAATCAAAGCCATTTATTTAACTAGAAGATGGCACGCGTCTAACTATCAGTAACCAAACAAAACAGTTGTATGTGAAAATGTTTCTATTTAAAAAGTTCCCTCAGTCACGTATGTTAACGCTTTGTATTTGCCCTGTTAACATTTCAGCTAGACTAATTGGAGTGTAATTTAAATATCACATGCTTCTATACTATTTAAACACTGTACATCACATACATCGTTTTTTAGGGTACCGTATCTGACAAGGTAAAAACGGAACCCTTTCTACGAGGATCAAGTTTTAATTATTATCAAATACTCCGGTCTATGGTCCCTTGAAGAACAGAAAAATCTACAAGTCTCTAAGTCAACGCAATTAAAAGATATCAGGAATCAAAACATGTCAGGTACATGAGACTTCCCGTGATCCTACAGTCATGAAGTGTCCATCTGCATCATGATGATCTTGATAATGAAAATAAAAAATACATCAGCTTCAAGCTGTATCTCGCACACAGCGAGAACCTAGCCACGACTGGCTTCAATTGAATATTTTGTAATTGAAAATGTTTGAATTGCAGAATTCAATAATTTTTTTGCAAACACTACCACAAAACTGCAAATTACGTCTACGTAACGGATATTAATGTGGTTGTAACCAATAGTAATGATTCAAGACAACAGTTAACAGTGATATGATAATAGAGAATATAAAAAAATTGTAATATATATTACATTTAATATATAAAAAATAAATATTAATCATATATTTTAACTGACAAGTATATATACATATCTCGGTTTTTCTGAAAAACCAGAGAAACCTCAATAAATATAATCGTGGTGTCAATGCGGGCGAAGCCGCGATCGGTGACTATAAGCATGAAGATAATATACTTTAATGAAATTTTATGGTTAGATTGCGTTGTTAAGAAAAGTTGTACTAAAATTTCTTCAGTTTTACAGTCTTTATATCTTTGCTTTTAAAAGTCCTGCTTAGTAGGAAGTTTAAAAATAAATTTTCATAAAGACGTTGTGAATTTTTCTAACATCTAGTTTTGCATAAGTCTTTCCGTCTATTTATTATACATTAGTATTAGTAGTAATATAAAGAAAAAAATGTTAGTGAAAGTTGACATTAATGCAAATAAAGAGCTTTCCTAATGTCAAGTGACAGTGACAAAAAATATGGTTATTTAATGGGTTATCTTTAAAACTAGAGTTAAGTAATTTGTATTCTTAGTAAAAATACACGGGAAAGTTTTATTGTATATGCTGGAGACGGAGAATGGAGTGTCTTAACACTGGGTTGTATATGCATATACAGTGTGGAGCTATCTCATGCACTAATTCTGTATCTAAACGGTATAGCCAGTTATAAATAAACAAGGTTCTTACATAACACTTGCATTAATGCTCTTGCAGTACTGCCGGTACTTGCAGTAGTGAGGTCCGTTTCAGGATTAAGCGCAATATACGTTAAATCACCTCTACGTCTCAGTAGTTAGCCTGAATAGCCTGCATGTCGAGCAGAGCGAGTTGACTGTTAATATCTTAGGTATTGTAGTAAATTTTCTGCAAGCTTAGTTATATTAATATATGATTATATTATATATTACTAGTGGTTGCACGCGTTTTTGTACTGTCCAATTTTTCTTGTAGACAGATTCTATTTGATCATAGACTGACGCACAAGTGACAGTAACGCGATGGTTGTGGGTTCAATCCCTGTTCGAGGGATTGAGTTATTATTTCTATGTTGTGGTGGCACCGAGGTAAAAACACAGGGTTGAGTTCCGCTACTCAACGTGCAATACCTTGAAAACCTCGGAAACGGGGTGTCTTAACAGTAGGTTCCCTCTGCAAATCATATTTAGTATGTTTTAATTTTGCAAATAAAAAAAAACATTACATATTTTTAAAACTTTTATATAAAAAATAAAATAATTTTTAATTTAAATGATTTTATTTTTTATTTAATATAAAATAATCTGTATCGTATTTTTATATTGGCTAATTTAGCTTGCCATAAACAATTTTCTTCCACTAGATTAATAAATCCGACCACAAACCGACATTTTGTTACGTAAATTCATAGAAGATTGTCGCTCCAGGTTTATTTACATTTTTATGTGCACTTAAGAATGATATATTAGTAGTACAGTGTTTTGTGTTTATTAATAACAATATTTTTTTCGTAACATTTTTCGTGTTAAAAATAATGACCGGTGCGCCAAAAGTGAATGATTAAAAAAAGTCGCAATTATTTTATAAATTCGGGTTGATTCGTGTTATTGGAAATTTATTCTGTTTAAACCGCGTTATAAATTGGCCTCCGAAAATGGCCGATTCGAATGTCAAAATGGAAATAACAAGCTTTATCGCATCTGCGTATCCTTTGTTCAAGTATATTTTTTTAAAGAATATACGAAAAGCAAATGATATTATATGGACTTGTTACTTGCTGCATATTATAGTTTATCATGTTGGGTTTTTACAACTGCATTAAATGCAATTGTAAAATTCTTTTTGCAAAATGCAATTTTTACAATTGCAAATATTTAATATTTTCATTTCAGGTAAAGCGTGGCCTTGAGTTTCGCCACTCAACACTAATGCCTAGAGAATTTTTTATTTACCGTAGAGGATCGTAATTGTCCTAAGTCTTTAGATTCCCAGGTTAACTCTTCTTACCCTGTTATGTCCGGGATACAGTGTGAAGCTAAAAAAATTGAATTATTACCAAAAAATTAATGATGAGTTTTATCATGACGTTTCTATGAGTTGGTTCAAAGTGTTAATATTGGTATAAGCAAAAGTTTAATGTTGAAATCACATGACAACCACCATGAAAAGTGGGAAACGGAGTCTGTCAACACTAGGCTCCCTCTGCCTACCCTGCTGTGTGCGGGATACAGCGTGAAGCTAAAGAAATAATAAATACTGTACAATAAACAAAGCTCTGGGTAAAAAGTCGAAAATGTGATGCACAACTAAGTTCAATTTATCGTCGATCGTGCAGCAGCAGCTGATCGCTGATTTACCGCGCGATAAAGCCTGCGAGCTGTTTGTATTTTTTTGGTGCTATACGCCTCATCTATCAAACAAATCGTACAAAATACTGGGCAAAGTGTATTTGTTTAAACAATGTTTAATGTGTTATATTTTATTTTTTAACTGTTGGTATTTAATTAACTGTGGTAAAATTTGTCAATTGGATGTTAATTTCATATTCATATATACGTAATAGAAACAATAAATTTTTAATGATATTATTATAAAGAAGGTTATTTGAAAGGAATCGTACTGTTATACGAGATTTAAACTCGCTATATCAAATGCTGCATCTGTAAGCAAAGCAACGAATGCTTCTAAGGTATTCAAAATTTATCGCTAGTCATAAAATATATTCAAAATATGTTCTATAACTAGAACCCGCTAGTGGCTTCCATGTTATTTTTGTTTTCGAATAATAATATAATGTAAAAATAACACCTATATCGAAAATTAAAGTTTCAGTCAATTCAATATAAATAATTAACTTATAGTAATTTTATCGAACAACATTCTTTCAAATGATACCTTTTCTATTTATATATTGATTGAAATAAAACAAACATGTTGAGTTTCTCAAAATACAATAGTTAAAACTGTAATAAAATCAATACAACTGTTTCTGAGATAAAGGTTAACAAACACGCAGACAAACAGATAACAAAAAAAAATAAAATTCATTGTTTTTCTTCTATTACGTTATTAAATGCAACCAATTATATTTTTCCATATATATCTTCGATGTACAGCCACCGATTCATATGATTTTATTATAAGATAGATGATAGATTATATTATAAGATAGATGAAGATAAATATTCAAAAAAATCCAGTACCATCAGTTAAGTAGTCCTCTAAGTTAGATCTAGAAAAGAGATATCAGAGGTTGCTTATGGAAATATATTAAGCTGTAAGTAAACCATTTTACTTAAACAATGTCGAAGCTATTTAAATGTAAATATTTATTGCACTATAAAAGCTTGAACTTTCTAGACAATATTTATGATTAGAAAATTGGAAACAGTTAATTTACTTCAAGCAGTTTCTTTAATTAAATATTATAAATCTTATATGAATGTAACTATATTAAAATAGTAGAAAAATGTTTCTGTAAAAAAGACCGGCCGTTTTGAAGCCGGTCGTGGTGCAGTGGTACAAAATGTGCTGGTGTTGCATGGGGTCGTGGGCGGCGGTGATCACTTACCATCAGGTGACCCGAACGCTCGTTAGCCTTGTCCTCTCTCATAAAAAAAAGACGATCACCAGAAAATTAATTATATTTATTTGGCTTCGTCATTACATGAGAGAAGCCTTTAATATGACGTAGCGTGGTGTCGACTTCCGGCCAAAAATAATCAATCTACAATCTCTCGAATTTGGGCTCGAAATGGAGAGCGATTGAAGTATTGACACTAGGTGTAAAAGGATGAAAGGATGTTACGTTAATTATTGTGTGTGTGTCAATAATTCAAAGCTGCGCCAATTTTTAGTTGAGCTGGTCTGACGATGGAGTCAGGATCTAATAGTGGAAACTAGTTAGAGATGACTAGTAAACCAGTCGAGTTCTTTTCTCTCTCCCTCATATATTTTATAGGTATATATTTTATAAAATATGTTCGATATTTTATACCATTTGTAGCATTTAAATCAAGGTAAACTATCTTTTTAATTTTATTTTTACTATTCATTCATCGTGCGATTTTTTTTCTGTTATGTAAAAAAAAACTAGTTACTTTTTTTTTATTTTTCTTTCAATTGCTTTCGATAATCCTGAAAAACTCAATAAGGCCATTGTTAACGATACCTTCGTCAAATAGCTTACTTGGCTGCCAGTGCTGTCGACACTTACAAGATCGATACTGGCTATATTTCTCGGTAATCATTATTTGTATAATATACGTAATACAATAGTGTAACAGTTTTACAAGTTAATATTTAGTTAATATAAACTTTTAATTAATATTTTCACTTTTTACAAATAAAATAAAAAGAGCATGTAATATATCTTCACACATTTTGCAGTAGCTAGTGTTAGTTTTTATTCTCTGTGAAGATACCGGATGCGCTTTTGAAAAATAAACGTCACATTTGTACCACTGCTGTTTTGCAAATAAATAAGCTTATTTTTCACGGTCTGACGGTCTCTGTCTTTCTTTTACAAATATAATTTGTCTATTTTAGTCCACTTGCCATTTTCATTATTATTCAATTGTGAATAATAATAATAATTGCGAAAGTCCTTTTGTCTTTTTTTCAAAAATACACAACACATATGATGTAAAAGCCTTAATTATATGAATTATTAAAACTAGGTTAAAGCTAGGTTTAGGCAAACTACATCGAGTTGTTTTATTCCCAGGGAGAGGAATGCTGCAGTCGTGGAATTAAGTATGTAAATTGCCCTGTTCTAAAATATAAAACAAGCGACGGACATTCACAAAATTTTATAAACTAATTTTAAACTCAATATGATTATCTATTCTAATATTCTAAAGATAAAGCGTTTGTTTGGATGAACGCTTTAAGTTCGAGAACTATTTATTGGTCCGAATTGGAAAAGTTAGATATCCCACTCATCAAGATTATACAAGTCTTATTTCCATAGGATTATAATTTATTTCTCTCAATATCAAATGCTTTCTACTGATGTTTTGTCTTTCCATTTATGTACTTCCACAGATTGGCTGAAAGAGATATCTTCTAGAGATAATTCCACCATTGTAAATGAGTGAAATGTATATTGTATTGTGTGGGAATTGGGTGCCATAAAAAGTTTAATATGACCACGGTGGTGAAACTGGCTGTAAAATATTCTTAACATATGCATATGTAATAGTATCTTTTGTTACAAATATGAAATCGGGAACATTACGATATGACTCCAGAGTACAAAATATTAAAATTTTTTCAGTTATTATAAGTCTCTAAATTACACCTATTGCTTATCTGACTTTGTGAAGAGAAAAATCATTATATAAAAGTATACGACATTAGTATTGTAGATACTGTGTGTACTGCACAACATGTGGCATCATACTTCCAAGTTATTACATAAAAAAATATTTCAACTTAACCCAATTTTAATGCAGAGAAGTCACTGAAAAAAAATGTACCGGGGCAGATTTTAAAATTAAAAAAAATGTTCTATTATAATATCTGAACAAATTACACAATAATATATATCATTTTATAAAAATGTTGGGTAAAAAGTAGTTTTGTGTTTAGAATATGTATAATATTATTTAATTTTCTACACTATATTATTAAATCATTCGTTACGTATAGCCTCCACTCAGGCAACATGTAGAACACAGCGAAGTTGGAAGCGAGCTACAATGTGTTTATTGCTCATTCAGTATAACGATTCTTATAATGAAATTTTCCTTTTATAGCCCATGAATTTGAGGCAGAATGAACCTGCGAATCTCTGTTAATGGCGTGTAACCCCTTTATCTAATGTTACATGCGACGCGTGCTTCTTGTAAACTGCAGAAAACATTGCTCGCATAATGAAAATTCATATTCTGCTTTTATAACAATCGTAAATAATATGCTTTTCAAATTTTATGATCATAATAAGTACTATGAGGACAGTCGTGGCGCAGAGGCAGAAAGTATGACTGCACGACTGGTGGTGGGTTCAATCGCTTTTTCCACAGTTCTGACGAATAATTTCGCCAGCAGTTCGACGAGTTCCAGCTGTCAGAGCAAGCCCGGTTTCGATCAGGCTTAGAATTCACCCATCCATAAAAACTTCTGAGATCTCCTCCTTTAACAGAAGTCAGTTAGTAAAGAATAATACTTTTTATGCCTAATGAAAGAGTGTAAAGACCCACCAACTCCGGAGTAAATAAGTCGAGGCACGTCAAAAAATGTTATAAACTATTTAGATGGTCTATTCTCCGAGTAGCCCATATTAAGTTATGGGTTAAAAGATGACGAAGGTTAGACATAAAATATGCAAGATACCACTAGCTATCACATACGTCGTGAATGGAGAGTAATACTACGTTATTTTAAGCGTTGTCGTCAATGTTAGAAGTTAATTATTAAGAAGAGAATAATTAATTATTATATTGAAAATTAATTTTAAAAAATCGGCAGAAAGTGGGGAACGGAGTGTCTTAATACTAGATTTTCTCTGCCCTGCCTGCTGTGTGCGGGATACAGCGTGAAGCAGAGTTTTAAAATTTTGAATTAAATGTATAGTATAAACGTACAATTTTCTTAGCGCTAGTCTGGAATATGTTAAAAACACAATAGAAATACATATATATATATATATATATTCTCTCTATCAGTAGTAAAGAATTGAATAATTAAATTTAAAATGTTTGCTCACAGCTTACCTACATAATTATTAACTTAGCGCGGCCACTCAATTTATAAAATGCGCTTAAATATTCACCTACTTAGTTATGGGCGTAGCTCCGAATTAATTAGAGGGTTAGATCCGAACAAATTACTAGTCGTGTGTGAATTTAGTGCAGAATATGCCAGTAAATTACGAAACAACGTTAAAAAAAAGAGAAGTTATTTTTTTTTTTTTTTTTTTTTTTAACAGTGATAGGTAAGCGTTTGACCACTGTCTAACCTAATCGTAGGTAAAGACGGGGTCTAAGATGTAGCACGCTTACCTAGAAGAACCCCATTGACTCGACTCTTAAAGATCCCCAGATTGTAGTTATCGGGAAACACGGCCCCAGGCAGCGCATTCCATTCCTTGGCAGTACGTACGAGGAACGAAGACGCAAAGCGCTTGGTACGGTGTGGTGGAATATCTACCGTGAAACGGTGCCGTCTACCCGAGAGTCGCGTTGTCCGATGATGGAAAGGGGAGGGCGGAATAAGTTCGAACAATTCCGACGCACACTCACCAAAGTGCAACCGGTAGAACACCGAGAGACCTGCAACTTTTCGCCTGTGCTCAAGGCTTTGAAGCCTGGCTTTGACCAGCGAATCGTTACCTATGAGCTTGATAGCTCGACGCTCAATAACCTCCAACATCTGAAGCTGGTACTTGGCAGATCCATCCCAAAGATGAGAGCAGTATTCCATACACGATCGGACTTGCGCTTGGTATAAATTGAGCAGCTGTCCAGGTGTGAAATACTGTCTCACCTTTGCGAGGATTCCCAGCTTTTTGGCTGCCGCCTGGGCTTTTGCCTCAATGTAGGCACCAAAATTTAGAGTAGAGGTCAATGTAACGCCAAGGAGCTCGAGCCGGTCGGTGATCGGCACAGATACACCCCGGAAAGTCGGAGTCGGGTTGAATTGGCTCCGTTTAGCGGAGAAGAGACACGCCTGTGTTTTGGTGGCGTTGAACTTAACCAGATTGGCATCGCCCCAATCGGAGACTGCCTGTAAGGAACAGTTTAGACGCTCTACCATGGCCACCCTTTGAGCCTGGATTTCGGCTCCACTGGTTCGTGCATTGGACATGTAACACTCTACAACCGTGCTGTCGTCTGCGTACCCAAAGGTACCGGGCTTCAGCAGATCATTGATGTGCAGCAGGAAGAGGGTTGCAGAAAGTACCGACCCCTGAGGAACACCGGCATTTATCGACAAGTGATCAGAAGAGCAGCCGTCAACGACTACTCTTAGGGATCTATTCCTCAAAAAGTCAGATATCCAGTCACATAGGCCAGTGGGCAGACCGTACGATGGAAGCTTGCCAACCAGACCGTCGTGCCATACCCTGTCAAAGGCCTTCGAGATATCAAGAGAAACTGCAAGAGCCTCTCCATGATTCTCAATGGCCTGACCCCAGATGTGTGTGCGTAGTTTATTTATATTTATACGGTTACATACCATTATAGGAAAACTTTGTTGTCTGTCTGTCCGTCGGTGAAAGACATTTATGTTAAATTCGCGTAGAGGTATCAAACTGAAATTAATATGAAATACCTGAATATTTAGATAGATCCTGAGTCCTGAGTCCTGACATAGGCCTGATATTTATATGTATACCTGTTTAAAAATTATGTAGAATAGAATAAAATTGAATAATTTTTATTGCACACACAAAAAAAAATTGTTATAAGTGGTTAGTTACGTCGATTTCGTGCTTAGTTATAAATTATAGCATAAGTTGCTATAATTATTTGTTGTTATAATTAATTAATTAATTATAATAACACATTAATTAATACAATTAATTATAAATTATTCTTGGTTAAATTGTTTTTTTTTTCATTCGTTGTAAAAAAATTACTCATTGGACGCAATGTGCAGATTTTTTCACTCACTTTATTCTACCATAAAAGAAACGATTGGAATTAATTTGTTAAAATTTGTAGAATAATAAAAAAAAATTGAAAAAAATTGAGGTTCAAACAGAATTTATATAAAATAAGCAATTATGCGTGGACCCTCGTTCCAATATCTCTGATCAAAGCTTCTATTATGACGAAATTCAAATGAACAAATTACAGTCTTCCATTTTAATGACTTGGCTTTAACGTTGGTTCTAGTGCGAATTATGTGTAAGAAAAAATACATTTATTCATAAGAAACAACAAATTAGTTTATTACTTCAATTACTATATTTATAAATATGATATAAATAGGAGAAAGTAATTATTAAACTATTTAACAACAAAGAGTTTGAAGAAATATTTAATTGTTATACGTAGTGTTAAAAAACATTATTTTTATCTTCGTTTCTGACTTTCATCATGATGATCATCTTTCATAATGTGGACACCCACTACCAAGGGATTTTGAAAAATTTTTGAAAAAGTTATAGGAGTTGAAAGTTAGTATGGAAAACCCTGTAAATTGATATTACGGTTCTCCGAAATTTCCGCTTCGTTCCAGCGGTTACACAAACTAGGCTGTAGGAGCATGTGCCGAAAGTTTTAGGCAAATTCATAACTCTTTGTGGATGATACCACGATCTATGCCTTCGCAACCATACATAAGCTCACATTTCTTTATATAATAAATAGCCTGCACGTTACTGGCCGTGATATAGTGTCATTTAAATATCACCACTTCCAAGCTTTCCAGGCAGAGATATCCTATATTAGACATCGTGTACTTACTTGTATTTTTTCTTCATTTTAATGTTATCTTTTCTCTTTGAATAAAAAATATATTCTATATAATATTAAAATCTTAAACATCAATTTTGTATTTTGACTCGGTAAAAAAATTGATATTCAGTTGCAATATTTAATCTAATTGGAGTTTAGCCAAGCGTCTCCAGAGATTTCGGAACTATCTCTGTAAGGAAAGTCATTAGTACTACGTCTATACGTAGAAATAAAATTTAATTGCTGTATATATTATCAAAAGACCTGCAAAATATTTTCTTCTTTCTCTGTTTTTTTTTAATATTCGTAATCGATTCTCAGTGTCAAAACACTATATTTTCAAATTAACTCATATGTACAAACCCCATCCGTGCTCGAGTCTCCAGTTAATTCCATTAATCACATTTCGTAATAAGACATTATATATTTCAACATTTGTACTTCTATCACAGTAATGGATAATGCACACATACAGTGGCTAGTTTTTGTGGCTATATTCATATAGTATGGACAATTTGCCAAAAAAAACTTTATACTAGGAAGACTGTCAGGATTTATAATTTACTAAGGAGTTAAACCTCAGAACAGAGAGGCTTAACTGTTAGTTAACGGTCTACACTAAATGCGAGAACAATAGTCGCATGTGGCAAGTTTTATAGAGCGCCTTGCGTGGCTGCGTTGATCCAACTTTAAAGGGAAGTCAAAATCGTAGTCAGTATATAAATGCATGTACTGTAGAACAGTTAATTAAATTAATGTACATAATCTGTTGAGGCCAGTGGTGGCGCAGGGCTGTACTTGACAGACTGTGGGTTTTATTCGTGTTTATTCGTGAAAAAAGAATATTTAATACTTTCATTTCTTTGCTTTCGTCATAGGACTCGCTTTCAGAATTCGGTAGAAAATTGAGAACGGAGTTTTTAAATATTGGGATCCCTCAGCCTATCCTGCTTTATGCAGGGTACAGCTTGAAGCAGATTTTTTAAATATCTTATCAAACACTGTATTTTTAACTGCTAGGTTGTAATATAATTTATATTAAATTTTTTTCTTAGTCATGTCAAGCAAAGGAGATCTAATACTAAGACGTTTTGTATTACTCGATAATTAATACTGAAAAATGAACTTACAATCGTCGCGTATACATTCCGACGCTGTGCCACTACACTGCTACGGCATTATAATATTTGTTCAATACAATACGATTACTTTGATTTGACAAAGGAATTGACACGCTTTGCTATCATATTGTGAAACGCGTAAACAGGAATATGGCTTGTCAACGCGCATAATGTGGTACTGAACAGAGATTTCATGTGTCAAGATAAATGGCAAGCGCAAAGGGCTCGATAAAGGATTATAATAGCTATCTCGTGGAGTAAATACATGTTGTCAGCTTACAAATTATTATTACTTGATTTTTGTTTTTTTTTTTCGTAATATGTTTGAGGGTAATATTATCATAAGTTTTTTTAGGATACGAGTATTTATATGAATAACATACTAAAAAAGCTGTATTGTATACCGATATTCAACAATGTGTATAAAATAGACGGCCTAAATAAACCGAGTTTTAATATTATTCAATTTGTAGACTGAGCACTCAACCCACATCAACCGACACGCATTTAGGTGTAGGGACCTGGAAACCTAATGTTAAAATACTCTTCCTTATTTTTCGCCGAACTCTCAAGAAGAGGAACTCAAAGCCGACATTAACTCACCCACTTTTAATATGTTTTCTATTGTAAATTAGTAAAATATATGAAATAAAAACATTAATTTGTTGTCCACAGTAAATTTAAGTATAGGAATTTCAAGTATAATGTTACTAATATAATATATATTTTACGACACAAAAACGCTATCATTTCAGCTGAAACGACACTTGCCGCAAAACTTAACCTGCAAAGTTTCTCCCACTGTCAGTTCTATTAAAGTTTTCAAAAGAAGAAAATCAATTTTGAAGCTTACAAGTTTTCGTGGCGGGACTGTTGATATAAAAAACTGTGTTATATTTTTTATTAATTATATCGTTATTATAAAAAATATTTTTTGCATGAAAACAGATATTTATATCAAAAAGCTTATCATTTACTAGAAATATCAATATTACTACACGAACATTGAACATTGAGATCTATTTTATCAGAATGAATGATAGACAAAGTACGGCCAAAACTACTGCAAGAAGGACACTAAAATTTCTCATGTCATTATTTTTTTTTACTTCAAGAAATGCGCTAAATTTCTTGAGAGAACGGGAGAACGGTTATTATTTATTATTAAGATTAAGATATTTGAGGCCAGTCGTAGCGCAGGGTCACAAAGTGTGCCCGAAAAATCGACTGGTTATGGGTTCGATCCCCATTTGATGAAAGGAAATATTTATTTAAATTTATATTTTCATTTCTTCGCTCTGGATACAGCGCCAGTGTTGAATTCAGCCATGCACATTTTATAAAAAAAAAATGATACGAAACTTATACAATTAATTTATGGTTAATCTAGTTCATTATTACATGAAAGAACGATTCCGAGGCGGGATGTAATAGCTGCAACACATTTTTATACTAATGCAGTTATCAACGATTTAAGTTATTGGTATCTACCAAATCTTATTTCAATAAATACTATTATTACATCTTTATTTTATCTCTTCGAGTGGAGACAGTTCCCTCTGCCTACTTTGCTGTGTGCGGGATATAGCGTGAAGCAGATTTGATTTATTGTAAGAAATATATCTATGTATTTGTAATGCGAATAAATTTACACCCCAAATTTATATCAGAAATACATCGGTTTATTTTATAAATTGGAAGGCCTCCGTCTATATTTATTTTATTGTTTCGATAACGTAACGTTATAGCACCAGCTGATAGGTCTCTAAAGAGCTTTCGTGCGTAACGAGCAAAGGGTAATGTTACGTGAGTCGCTTTTAATCTGTGTTCTCATGTCGATCGTACAAAGAACGCCGCCATGTTGTTTGTATATTATTAGTATTCGTTAACCGTTCTGCAAATTAAAAGTCAATGTGGACATTTAATATATTATTCACGCGAAAATACGTTATAAATGTGACAAAGCTTAGAAATATTTTCATTTAATCCAACTCCAGCAGCAATAACTTTCCACATCCATCTCTTATACTCCATACTGAACATACTTCTCATATATACCACTTCATTCACTTGTTCTAATATCTTTACCATTTACACTGATCTTGCATTCTTTCCTATCTTCATCTCTATCAAAAATGCAGTTGGCAAAATGCCCACAAAAGTAACAGACGATTATAAATATATAAACAGATCATATAAAATATTTAAATTTAATATAATACGCAAATATTTTACGCAATTTAAAAATATCCACAAGAACTTTAGTTTTATTATTTCATTATTAATGAAGAAGGATTTAATTTAAGATTTTATTTTAAAATTGAACATTTAATTTGATTTTAAAATAGGAAAGCTTTAGTGTATACAAAATATGCAAAAAAGTCAATTTGTAACGAAAATATAAACGATTTATCTGAATACAATTGAATAGCGCTTGGAGGTTGACGTGTGATGCTGTCATCAATGTGTTGTATGTACCGGACACACTAGGATATTCTATGCCATAAATCGCTCTGGTGTCGAAGCAAAGCGCGGCGTTGAATTCTGCCACTCAAGACTCAATGCCTCCAGAAATCGGCAGAAAGTCGGGAACAGAGTGTCTTTACATCATGATCCTTCTGCATACCCTGCTGTGTGCGGGATATAGTGTGAAGCTGATTTATTAATGTTTTAAAGAAATTTATCGATAAATAGTTATTTTTTCTTAGAAAAAAATATATATAAAAATGTCAAAAAAAAGTATGTCATTCGCATCGATTTGCATTAACCGATCTAACAATACGTCACACATGTTATTGGTTCCACTTGGAAATGCTACTCATATAGTCTATGCGAGCGTTGGTTGAAGTGTTATTGCGGGTAGAACGCAAATGTACAATATTGAATGTCACAGTACTTAATGATTCAATTTAAACATTTTTAACGTTTGTTTATTTTTTATCGTTTCTTTTTTGCAACGTGTCAAATATTCTTTTTTGCCCTTTCAAATATATTTTTCTCTTGGAAAAATATAATATCCTTCTTCGACATCACTTTATATATTTTAAAGATAATATTATTACAGTTGAAAGAAACACAAGACAAATTGAATGTTATGTTATAATTTGTGATATATTCTCATAAGTTTCAATCCTGATCCTGATATTGTTATTTTATTTTTATTATAAACATTTCTATACATTTCTATACAAAAAAAAATATGAAGTGATACAAAAAATAAGTAGCTACTTGTATTTTCATATTTTATTTACATACATAATGTGGTATAAATAGCTTATTGACTTGTCGTTCCTTTGCCTTTCGCAATCTTTTTGATTCGCATTTTCACGTTCAAATAAAATTTTATTGACACAAATAAAACAATAAAAAAAAAACGGAACGGCGGCAAAGGTAAATATTTATTATGTTCAAAGAAAAATCCTCCAAGAGGTATTTTATAACATTCATTAATATCAAAGACGATCATTCATTTCTGTCCTTTAAAATATAAAAGGGTTTTATTTTTATATTTGACTATTCAGCAATTAGCATTTTTTTTCGAACTACCTACGCTGCTATGTGGGGGATGTAGCGTGAAGTTGATTTTATTTATTGAATTAAATAATTTTAATAAGTTATAAACACTTGTTGAATTAAGAAAAATACATATCTGTAAGTTATATTAATTTAGTCTTTTAAAGTCCATGTAGTCCATAAGGCCAGGCTCATAACTGTAAGCCCGACGGGTCATGGGTTCAATTCGAGAAAATGAAATATTTAATATTTGAATTTCTCCGTTCTGGTTTGCAGCGTTGCAGCGTTTAGTTTCGCCATATATATATATATATATATATATATTGTGTATAGTGTTAGTATAGTGTATAGTGTTAGTCCAATAAAGTATATTGTATTGCATTCTTTGTATAAAAAAAGTACCGACTCATTGATCTATTAAATATTATTTTACTTACATTCATATAAATAAATCTCAATGGAAAGTAAATACGCACAAGGTATATACAAATGTCACTCACTCCTTTATCTCAGATTTAGCTGGAGAATAGAAGTGTACTTTACCACATTTATCAATGTCAGTAAGCTAATTAGATAAAGTGATGCATGATATTTATGGATTTCTTGAAGGACGAGTGTTTTCTTATTTTATATAGTGGTTTTTATATGATTTCTGTATTTATGACACACAGCAGGGTAGGCAGACGGAACCTAGTTTTGAGACAGTCCTTTCCCCACTTTCTGCCGAATTCTAGAGGTATTGCGTGTTGTGTGGCGTAATTCAACGCCACGCTTTGCTTCGACACCAGAGAGAAGAAATGGAAATATAAACGTAAATAAATATTTCACTTCCTCGGTTGGGGAATGAACCCACAACCGTCGCGTCATAGTCACAGCCTTGTACCCCTGCGCCGCAACGGCCTCTAGTGAAGTAATATCTCTTATATTTACTGTATATATATTTACAGAGTTACAAATGCTGCCTAGCTTAGAATGGTAGTCTGTTATTGTTCGTTCAATGTTACATTTATTGAATTAACATTGGCTTATTGTTTCTCTTTGAAAACTTGATTAACTCGATTAAAACGTTTAGAAGAAATTAATTAATTAAGAATTACTTAGAAGAAAACTCTCGTAATAATTTAATTTGAAGTTTACCTATTTTGACATTTGAAAGCTTCACGATGTATCCCGCAAACAGCTGAGTAGGCAGAGGAAACATAGTGTTAAAATACTCCATTCCCCCCCATTTACGTGAAATTGTTCTAGGCTTTGCATGTTCAGTGGCGTAACTCAACGCCGGGCCTTTTCTTCCTTACCCGTCTCTTCTTTATATGAAATTTTTTCACATTCAGATCCGTGGTTCAAAATTAACCTTGTTTTAAGTTTAATCTATTATATTACATACTTTCCAACATTAATTGTACTTCTATCACAGTAATAGATACTACCACAATGGCTTCTTTTAAATCAAGTACTTATTTGGTAACAATAACTTTATACAAGGATGACTGTCAAGAGCATCCATTTGTAATATGCTAAGGACTTACACTTCAGAACGATGTGGCTTAACTGGTAGTTAACGGCATATACTAAAGGCTAGAACAATAGTCGTATGATGAAAGTTTTATCAAGGAGCTTGCGTGGCTGCGTTGATCCAGCTTCAAAGAGCAGTTCAAATCGCAGTCGGTATATGCTTGTGGGTATTGGAGAATTGTTAATTAAATAAAGTACATAATCTATTGAGGCCAGTCGTAGCGCAGGGGCACAAGCGTGTGCGTAATTGCGATAGGTTGTAGGTTTGATTTTCATTAGAGGAAATTAAATAGCTAAAGCGGCGGAAAGCGTTGAGTGGAGTGTCTTAGCACTGGGCTCCCTCTGCGAGTGAGAAAAATAAAAATAAGATCAAAAACTATTTTAAAATATGTATCTTGTAGTCGAGCCACACCACATAATACAAACTTCTCCTCGACGTCACAGCTATAGGACATTTTTTCATTACGCACCACAGACATACATTTGTTACGACAAATCGTTGTTTTATTCATAAACGTGACATTTGTTTGGATAAAGTAAGTCAGTTTTCCGAGGAGAAAAGTTTCTCTTCAGAGGCGGAGACTCGCTTTAATGAATGTATATATGTTTATGATACAGTCGAGATTTATTAAATTTTTGCAAACAATGTTATTTTTGGTTAAATATTTTTTACGTGTGGGTAGTTGAATTTTTAAAGAAGCTGTTGTATCATTGTTTTATTCATATTTTGTACTTTCACGTTGTCTTTCTCTCTCTGATCTCTTCCAGCCAACCAATCTAAATAACGGAAAGATACATTTAAAAGAAGGAAGGGCATATGGTGGTGCAAAGCGATGTCAATAAACTTTTTTTTTCAGTTTCTTTTCAGTTTTCTTTAACGTAAAGAAATATTTCACTTCTTCGAGTGGGAATCGAACCCATAACCATCGCAAACCCGTTTACGGGCGGCACCCTTGACGACTGCGCCACGACGTCCTCAATATTTATTTATCAGGTACAAAATATACCCACAAAGGAACTGACATGCTTCATCATCATATTAATGTGAAACGCGTAATTAGGAATACGCCTTGTCGACGTGCGTAATGTGTTATTGAACAGAGATCTCATGTGTCATGATATATATGAAAGGAAAAAGGTAAAGGGCTTCTTGGTATATCAGATTATTATAGCTTTCTTATAGAGTAAGTAAATGTTGCCGGCTTATAAATTATTTATTTGGTTTTTATATTTGTCGTAATATATGTTTGTGGGTAATATTATCTGCATTTTTTAGAGAGGTCTCTATATGAATAATGAAATAAGGTATCGAAAAAGTTATGTACACCGATATTTGACAACGTGTCTAAAATAGACGGCCTCAGTAAGCAGACTTTTAATATTATTCTGTTCATAGGCATAATGCTCGACCTACACCCACCTACATGAAAAAAAGGTTATTTGAATATTTGTAGTTGATGTTCAGTAAGTTATTTTGACAAAGTAATAACTTTGTCAAAACATTCGTAAGGGAAGATACCCTTTAAAATATGATACAACTAATATATTATATATTTTACAAAACAAAAACGCTATTGTTTCAGCTGAAAGGACACTTGCCGCAAAACTTAACCTGCAAAGTTTCCCTCACTGTCAGTTCTATTAGAGTTTTTTAAAGAAGAAAATTTATTTTGAAGTGCAACCATTTTCGTGGCGGATTTAATATACGAAGTATAGATGTACGGTGTTATGTTTATAATTGGCGATTTTAAACATACCAAAGCTCTTGATAAGTTACAAAAAAATATCATTATAATACTACATGAATATTGTATAATACAATAAGATCAATTTTATCTGAATAGACAAAGTACGACCGAAACTACAGCACGAAAGCACACTAAAATTTCGCAACTTTCTTCTTAATTTATTACAATTTTTTTTCCACCTAATTTTTTTCTTTAAATAATAAATTATAATTAATTTTTCAACGCAAACACCATTAATATATGAATAGCTATTTTTAATTTAAAAGTTTCAAACACCTCACAATGTAAGCATTACAACATGCAGTGACACTTTATGGGCAATATCTAAACACAGCAACAATATAACGATGTAGAGTCGATAAGGTGTTGTAAAAGACAATATAATGCATCGTAAATTAATTCTACGTTATAGCACATCGACATATATTATTATACTTAGTATGTGTAATTATTCTTTTGTGAAGCAACGGGGACTGTTGTGGGTTCGATATCTAATCGAGGAAATGGAATATTTCATGTTTTCATTTCTTGCATATGTATATACATATCAGCAGTAACCGAAGAAATGGACATACAGACATTGTAACATTGATGATAGCACAAAATAAAAAAAAAATTAAGAAATTATTATAAGAAAACCTAAATAAAAGTAGAATTTTAATACATATATATGTACATTATTTAATCTGATATAACGATACCTTGAAAATTAGTAAGTACTATAAAACACATTTGAATTATAAGCTGAAGTATATGTTTTGTATAATTTATTAATGAAAACAATACAAATATGCACCAGAAATATATATTTTGTATTTGCGAATAAATAAAAGCATAAATTTACAATCTCTCATATCCGAAATACATCGGTTTATTTTATAAATTGGAAGGCCTCCGCCTATATTTATTTTATCGTTTCAATAAAAGACGTTGTAGCAACAGCTGATAAGTCTCTAAAGATATTTCGTGCGAGCACAGGGTAATGTGTCACGATTTTGTCTTTTAATCTGTTCTCTCTTATTCACTGTACAAAGAACTCGGCCATTTTGTTTGTATATTTTTTGTATTCGTTAGCCGCTCTGCGAATAAAAATTCAAAGTGACCATTTAAAATATTATTTACACGAATCTACGTTCTAAAAGTGACAAAGCTGTGAAATATTTTTATTCAATCCAACGGCGCAGTCACAGTTTGCATAACACCATAAATATGCATGCAGCGGCGAGTGCGGGGCGCGCGCACCGCTCGTACTTTCAGTAGGCAAAATGCCCGCAAAAATAACAGGCCATATTAAATATATAAACATATGAAAAACTGCAAAAGATCCGTGAAATAAATGAAATATTTATTTATCTTTTCAATGTTTGAACAGTTTCTGTATTTATAATCGCGCTTCTCGCTCTCGAAATATCGTTACTCGATATATTTGTTGTATTATATATTTATCATACAGTGTGATTATTTTTGTGGCGTAGTGGTACAGTGTGACTGTAAGGGCTATGATTGTAGATTCTATTTCTATTTAGATGAATGAAGTATTTTCATTTTTTCGTTCTAGCAACAAGACAAAACGCAGCATTCCTCTACTCAAAGCGCAGAAAATGTTGAATAGAGCTTCATAACATATTCCGTATGCCTAACACACTATGTGCGGGACATAGCTTACAGCTAACTAATTCTTCTCGAAATATACAAAGTAAAAGTGTACGTAATTAAAAAAAATATACCATTAACTTAAAATATATATTAACTAGTCTTACTTTGTCCAACCCTTTCAAGTATAATTAATATGAAAAATATTTAAAAATTTTGATATAAATTCTTTCATCTGAGAATAAAACCTATGATTATTGTTACAAACACGCATATTTTTAACTTAATTTTTTCCGATATGCTGAAATGAAATTACACGGAAATACCGAGCAAAGCTTATAGTTCGTTTCACTTTTCATTCTTATGCACGTGTCTTTTTATGCAGGTTATGTAATCAAGTGAAAATGGCTGCTGAAATTTGGCAAAGATAATATAATCTGAATTAACTTATAGGATTTTTTTTTCAGCTTTACGCTGTATCCTGTTGTATGTATAGAGTAGGGTAGAGTAGGGCAGAGGGAACCTAGTGTTAAGACAATCCACTTCCCACTTTCCGCAGAACTCTGACGGCATTACGTGTTGGTGGAACTAAAAATATTAAATATTCTATTTCCTCGAATAGGAATCGAACACACAACCTGTTGCGTTTTAACGCTTGCTCCCATACTGCGTCACGACTCCTATATTGTGTAAAATGTCTGTAATGTCAAATATAGTGCATGTGAAATAATAATAATAAAGTCAAATGAATTTTCCAACACATCGCGCATCAAAACATGAATTTATGTGACGGTGCACTCTCGGGACTACATAAAACTGTCTAACACCACATGTTCAATTCTTGATATTACGAAATTTCAAGCCATATTAAAATTTTCATACGTAATATTTGTACGCATTGCTCAGTGGCAATTACAATTGCCATACATTTTGTTTAATATTTTAATAGTTTAAATGCTTACGTATATTTTATACTCATAAATTCCCCATTCTTCGCCCCATTCTGTAGGCTTGAGTGATGGAACTGGACGCCAGAGCGAAGAAATGAAATAAATAAAATTAATTTCTCATTACCTTGAGTGGGAATCGAACCCACAACCAGTTGTGTTTACAGTCACACACTTGAGCAATTGCACCACGACTGGCCTCGACTGGTCTCGCATAATTTAGTACAGGTATTGTAAGAATTATATATTACACTGTTGACTCAAAGTATGTTATTGTAAAGCCAAGTTTGTCCTCACGAGTCTTGATAGAGACATTGTTTCTTATCAAGTTGCAGTTGAGTTGTTCCAAGGAAACAGGTATGAGCATGTTTCAAGACTGCCTGCCTGTGCACTTTAATTGACTTTAAAAGCCTCGTGCCATCTCTTGTGTAACTTAAACGTAAGTTATATTACTTCAAAAATATAATATTTTAATAAATAAAATAATTTAAAATTAACATCAAGAAATATTTCAGTCTCGTCATTTTATTATAAACAGAAAAGGCTTTCACGTGACATAATATCTTAAAATCGAATATTCAAGTTTATTTCAAAATGTGAAAGTTTTACTGTATGTATGCAAAATATGCAGAAAAGTCTATTTCTAACGAAAATATAAACGATTTATTTGAACACAATTGAGTAGCGCTTTGAGGTTGACGTACGACGCTGTCATCAACGCGGTGTGTGCACCGGACATATTACGATATTCTCTGCTATAATTGTTGTTTTTTTTTTATATTTATCAATTCTCTCTCAAGAAAAAAAAAATGATTGCTTTAGACCACATGACTAAAGTAAAGTTTATTTAGCTTCTGCTAGTTTATTTTCTTTTGCAAAACGTAACTGGCTATGGGCAAAAGAAAGAAAGTATAAAAGATTTTGTCTTTTAGATCTCACACACTTAAAACACAAATGTACAATTGAATATCTTAGTACTTAATTATTCGGTTTAAGCCATTTTAACGTTTATTTCTCGTTGATGGTTTCTTTTCAATTTCAACGTAAATAGTATTTTTTTTTACTTTTTCCGATATCTTTTTCTCTTGGAAAAATATAGTTAAGATTACATTTCATATTTTTAAGATAATATTTCTACAATGGAACGGAATATAAGACAAATTGAATGTACTATTTATTATAACTTGTCTTGTATTTTCATAAGTTTCTATACTGACATTTTTTTATTTTTTTTATTTTAAATCACCATATGAAATACAAATCGTATTTTCCCTTTTTTAGCTTCATATTCAAGCTTCTTAATTTTTTTATTACTTCAAATCTTTTCTATGTTACTACTCGCATAATATAAATATATATTATTTTTTCAAATTTAAAGTAAAATCTATGTTGTCATGGCGGAGTTGCACAAGCGACTGTAAACGCGTCGGCTGTGGGTGAGATTTCACCTCGAGGAATACAATATTTAATAAAAAATGAAATAGAAGAAATGAAAATATATATTTAAATAAATATTTAATTTCCTCCTTGAGCGGGGATCGAACCCACAAACAGGGGGTATATCAACATCGAACAATACTCCTCAAAGTTTAAGTTCACCCAGTAGGAATTAAGCGATATGAATAGTTTCGCCCATTCTAAAGCCGTGCAATTCCTGAACGAAATGACTTGTCAAAGTATATGACGAACTGAAATTTGGGTGAAAACAGCAAAACAGTTTCGCTCCAAGTTAATTTCTAAGTTTTGTAGATAATGAATATTCTCTTCGACTTGATACAAGTTACGGACTTAGACTTAAACTATACACCGATGTTTCGTCCTTTGTGGTTACGGTTAGTGTGATTAGAATCGCTCCCGCAAAGATAACTCGACTATATACTTTGATGTTTTTTTTTTTTTTTTTTTTTTTTTTAACAGTGATAGGTAAGCGTTTGACCACTGTCTAACCTAATCGTAGGTAAAGACGGGGTCTAAGATGTAGCACGCTTACCTAGAAGAACCCCATTGACTCGACTCTTAAAGATCCCCAGATTGTAGTTATCGGGAAACACGGCCTCAGGCAGCGCATTCCATTCCGCATGATGTTTTCGCATTGTGGCGTGCAGGATATTTATTAGTGAACGCACTTATTGATTTACATAACGAAAGTAATTTTAAATATATATTTCCAATACATAAGTATCAAAAGAAAAAATATATGTATTTTTTTAGTTTCACGATATATGGTAATATAGATAGAGGGAACCTAGTGTTAAGTCTCTTCGTTCCTACTTTTGCCTCGATGCGTGGTGTCGTGTTTCGTCACTCAAACGAGGCACTGCGTGTATGAGGTGGCAAAACTCAAAGTTATGCTTTGTCTTATTTCAGAGTTGGAATCGAACCTACACTAGACGTTGAAATATAGTGGTAGTTTGTGTTAAAATGTACCTATTTTAAAATTTATAGCTTAAGTTTATTATTTTTTACTGATTGTGAGTCGTAGGTGATTAAGTAAGAGATTTCGTCCCAAAGGAAAAACTAGGGTTTCTTTCCCTATCGTGCATAGTATAGTGCAAGGAGATTTTTTTAGCTTCACGCTGTATACAGCACAAAGCAGGGTAGGCAGGGTATATGTATTGAAACGAGAGTTAGTTTCTATTTTTTTTAAATTTATAATTTCAAACTGAAAACTATTAGGTATATCAAAATTTAAATATGAACAGTAGCATTATACATAGGTTCTAGTTGCCTTCAGATTGCACATATATTTTAGTTTTCGTATCCTGAAAGCTAAGAAATTCATGACCGTCTAGCGAGAGTGAGGTAGTGCACGTGACTCGATTCCGCTTGAGACGAGATTCAGTTGAATATACGAAAGTTATTAAATAGCAATACTGAACAGACAGCTATTAAATTATTTGAATTTTTATACGTATATTACTTTTTTCTATAGTTATATTATATATTTTTTTAGCTTCATGCTGTATTTGGCATAAAACAAAGTAGGCAGAGGGAATATACTATAATACTTTTAACACTTTTTTTTTCAAAATTCAACGCTTTGTTATCAGAGCGAAAATATAAATAAATAATAATTGACATTTCCGAGTTCACAGTGTATTTTACAACCAATTTTACGATCCTACTTGCAGGATAGATATAAAGAAAATCTAGTATCAAGATACTCTTACAATTAACTTTCGAATTGAATGACTCAATTAATGAATTAATTTATATATATTTTAAATAAATATAATTTTTATTTCAAAACCCGCAACCAAAGCTTATTCTTAACAGTTAAATTCCACAGCGCCACGATCTAGTCTATACTCTCAAAACAAAAAAAAACTGTAACATTTGTTAATTTAGTCTTTTTACCTAAAACTGTTTATTTGAAAGTTAAATTTATTAATCAAGTCCGTTTAAGCTGATATTAAAAACTTTGATATTTGACTTGTTTTAACTTAATGTTATTTTAAAATGTAAAATGAAACAAAGAAATATTTGGTATAATTTCATATAATAGACATTTTTACGGAGTAGTTTTGAAAGCTTACATGATAAATAAATTTCACGCTTATAATATTAGATCACGATAGTAATTGAGATGAGAAAACAAATAATTGTTTTGTACAAGCGGGCGAAGTCACGAGGGAGCCACAAAATATAAAACTTTTTCTCCAATACTGAACCCATGACACACGAAAAATAAAAACTTTATATTAAGACTTTTATATTATGTGTTGTACTGTATAGTCCGCATGGGATCCCGTATCTCGACTTTGTCATCTCATTGTACTTCAAAAGCAATTCTGACCTGAACCCCAGAGAAGAGGTCACCTAAATCGTATTTCATGTTTCCAAATATGTTTTCCATTCTGGAGCTTCAATATTTTTTTACTTTTGGCAAAATAAAAATACAATATGTATACATTTTTTTATTTCAATTTTATATTTTCCTTGTTTTTTTTTTGTACATATATCTTTCGATATGTCACCGTGGACGATGAAAGTAGATGTATGTATTAACGCTACACCAATTATAATCTGTTGTTTTATAATAATCAAGTCAGTTTCACGCTGTATCCTGCACAGAACACTGTAGGCACAGGGAACCTAGTGTCAAGTTATTCTTTGATAGTTTTTTTATAAAATTAAATAAATTACTTATTACAAAGTGTAACTGTAAATGCTACTGGCCATAGGGTCGATCCCCACACGAAAAAAATAAATATTAATTTAAATTTATATTTTAATTTCTTGTTCTAGTTTACTTTGTGTAAAGAAATTAAACTTAAATAAATATTGAATAATAATTTAAATGAAGTAAAGTAATATATATTAACTAACATAGTATTTTTAATAATTTCTAGCGACAATCGTGACCCAATTCGTTACTCATTCTGTATTCATACTTATAAAATGTGTATAACGTAGGTCAAATGACAAATTAAAGTGAAAAGACATCTCTCAGATAATTTTTTTAGGTCGTAGAGTTTGACTGAAATTTTTCGCAAGATAAATCTTTCTTTTGTATTCTTTAGGCCGACAGGTAACAAAAGCTTCTTATGTCATTATAACGTTTGCATTTCTAAACTGAATAATTTATGCCCATTAAAGAACATAAAATTGTTTTGTACATAAATTTTATTATTATAATAATTTCTATAGAAAAATTGTAAAAGTTAAAAATGTAATGTGAATTTAAAAATTCCAGTTTTTTTTTTTACAAAAGTGCCTCGTCATTGTATCTGGGGGGCATTACGATTCAAAGGGATCCCTGAGGCCTATATTGAGATTATGACCGTGCAGAGTGGAGTGGCTTGAACCGGATGGCAGATCCTGGCAAACGCTGCCGCTTAATGCCAGGAGGGGAAGAAGAAGAAGAAGATTAAGTTGGTGCTTATTTCAATAATTATTACCTTAAACTCAAGTTTGCTTTAACCATATTTAAACATTTATTCGGTAAGATTAACCAACACAAGGTATAATATCTTGTATGTCTTGTATAATATAGAATAAGTGAGTGTTGTATTATTAAGAAATCCTTAAATTCCTTAAAAATAATTAAGATATGAACTAACAAATAAAAATTATAAAGTAAAATGCCTAACTATTTGGTGTCGGAAATTAATAAAATATTTATTTAGGCACATGTAATAAATATTTCTTCTTATTTTATTTATTGTTCTACGGCTGAGGATTTATTAAGCGGGATTAATGCAACATCTGTGGAGCTCGTTTTATGATTACGATCCTACCAGCCTCTAAACAAGGCTTGTTTCGAGCTAAAAGGGTATAAAGAAAAACGTTTACAGAGTAAAACTGAAGTAGTAAAACGTAACAAGAGCTTTTCCAAATATGAAATTGAAAAACAAAGCTTCTTTTTTTCTTTTTGCTTATTTAAAACATTAATAATAATTGAGTCTAGTTGTGGCACAGGGACACAAACGTGTGACCGTAAACGCGGTAGATTGTGGGTTCGATTCCCACTCGAGAAAATGGAATATTAATAATATTTTCATATTTAAGCGCGTCATTGAGTTTTGCCACTCAACACGCAATCTCTCTAGAATTCGATGGAAAATGAGGAGTTTAGTGTTTAAACACTAAGCTACCTCTGCCTAACCTACTAGATACTTCTTTTATATAAAATACTCTCTCTATCTGCTTCTTTAAAATTTAATGTAAAAATAAATAAATAAATAAAGTGCTATATGAAGATTGTTAATACGTAAAAGGTATTATTGCTAATTATATAATGTGAGGTTTAAATGAAAGCACACAACACATGGGAGAGCTTACAAATACACAAAATGTTCGTGTGACGACTAATCGCTTATTTCAATTAGTTGTGCTAAAAGGATGAGGACATTTCGTAAAATTTACAGTCTAATTTCTTTTTTTTTCAGGTTCACGCTGAATCCCGCAAACAGTACGGTAGGCAGAGGGAACCTAGTGTTAAGACAGTCCGTTTCCACTGTCTGCCGAATTCTGGAGGCATTGCGTGTTGAGTGGCAGAACTCAACGCCGCGCTTTGCCTCGTTTGCTCTCATTTATTACATTTACTCATTAAAATGCACACAAAATTGTTTGATTTTCAAAATGTATTAGGTTATGTTTTAGGGTTCAGGTAAAAATTCTTGAATAATGAAAATGATAAAAATAAATATTAGTTATTGTAACTGAAATATTAAATATCATTGAAATGATAAAGATAAATAATTATGTATTTCTAGCGGGCGAAGCCACGGGCGGGTCGCTAGTACAAAATCCACTACAACGATAAAAAAACAGACAATTAGATCGTCCTTCCATTAGTAACAATTTCAAGACACACATGGCCAAGCACTGCGTAAACAAAGCAAAGAACATTAGAGATGCTCATTAGTGTCGACGTTTAGCGCGTGCTTGTTGGATAACAGCCTCCACGCGACGGAGGCTGTTTCCATTTCGCGGTGGTATTGCTACATTAAATGTCCTTATGTGAAGCTTTGTGGAAATACAAAATACTAATAAAGGTTTAGGTTCCAGAATTTATATAGGTTTTGGACTTTGGTTTTAGTAGTGCTAATTTTTTCTATAATTTGTTCTTATTGATGAATTTAAATAATTTAATTAAGGATGTCCTTACATACTTATTATAATTTATGTAAATTATAATAGGTATCTTACAATCTATGTTATTAATTGGAACACATCATACAGATTAAACAAATAAATAAAGAAAAGTTTTATAAAGCAGATTTGATATAGTTATAGTAGCTTAAGCTAAGATACAAGATACAGTTATGAGTAAAATTTACATGTATAATTATTATAAAATAAATAATATAATAAATAAAATTAAAAAATTTAAACATCTAATTCCATTTATGATTTATGATAAACAATAAATAAAAATAATGATTTGATAAGTAATGGCAGTGATTGAACGTCAATTTCCTCGGCAGCTTTATTTAGCTGAGTAGTTCGTTGTACTCAACAAGAGAACCATAAATAAATAAAAAATTATAATAGGGATGGTGTCCAAATCTATATTCTGCTTTTTGATTTTCACTTAAAATATTTACTCAGCTGTTCAATTTATACCGCATATAACAGTGCACCCAAAATGAAAACCTGATTTGTTTAGTTTACCTTAGGCGGAGTAATTATACGTCCTTTCTGCCTACTGTAAAAATAACAATACAAAAGAAAATTAACTGAGAAGTTAAAGATAATTTAAATATGAAAGAAGATATGAATGGAACAGCATATTTGATAAAAATAAAAATAAGGCTTTGTATATATTGTACCTAACATTTTTTCATACTTATTCATCCATATGTACACATTCAATTATACTTGTTTCCCATTGATCGAACGGTTCGTGTACTTACAATTTATTTTGTGACAAACTGCCCGATGAAACTTTATTTTGTTAAGCTTGTACTTTATATTTTTCAGGATATTTCTAACTAAAATAATATTTGAGTAAGATGTCTAATATACATATATATATATATATATATATATATCAAGAGATATCAGATTTTTAAGGCCTTATACAGATTACGTAGTCATATTATGTGCTCTTAAATTATGTGGTAAAAACGTACAGTGTAAGTAATAAAAATCATTAAAGTAAATCTAACTAATCTAAAGACTTTTAACTAAGTAACGTCTTAAAATCTTACTATAAGTAAGTTAACATTCACTTAAGGTTAACAAATAGAATAAAAACGACTACGCACTGTACACTATAGCGGCCGCAGGTGTTTCAAACGCTCTACTATTGACCGAGTTGGTTCATTCAGTGATTTATGTATAATATATTGAAGAGCGGTGAATGTAGAAAGACCGTTATTTATTCCAATTGTATTTTTCGCATTTATACTGGGGCATCCAAGAACATATGAGATAATATGATTTATTTACGGTCTCCATTATATGAATTTAAATTATTGTTTACAAATATATTCTATAAATAAAATGATTGGGCAATACAATTTTTTACTAAAATATTAGAAGTAGAAGAAGATGAAGAATGAAAGATAGAAGCAAAAGGGTGTTGTGGGAGGCTGGAGGCTTAAATCTTGAAGGAGATGTATTTTGTGACTTGATTAGGCACTTGATAGGTTGGTGAGAAAGAATTTACGGGAGATTCTGCTGCGATACACTATGAGAGGATCTTCGTTGCAGGCTATAAAGTTTCTTTAATAAAAAAGTATATAGAATTTGAAAGAAAGTTAATTAATAAAGGTGATAGATACAAAACGAATATGGTAAGGTATATTGCTACTGGTAGCAAATAAAGCTGTGCTCAAGCTGCATTTATGACGGCGAAACTTCAACATAGCTGTAAGTTCGGCTGTACATAATCCAATGCGGGTATTGAAGTTAAATCATTCAGTTAAATCATTAACGACCATATTACGAAATATATCTAAAATAATACTAAAATATCAATTATATATATTATAATATTATAAGTCAAAATAATATATAAATTTTCGCTTCAAAAGCTTTATTCGATTAAGGAATGAAATTGTCACCTTATTCCTTTAACAATAGATCGACTGTTCCGGCATCTGCTCATCTTGAGTGATAAATGTCAAACTCAGTGCGGAAATGGCAAATATTTGCTAATTACCTCTTCTGAGATAATCGAATTACTACTGGAATATTAATATTGTTAATTAATTATATATATAACGTATTACAGTTTACTTGTGATTGACTTACACGGAATACAATATAAGAAATTTAAAATATATTACGTGTTTTTATTACAAATAAGATATAATTTTTTTTATTATTAAATTATTAATTATGCGGTTTTTAAACATAAAATATTAAATGAAATAATCTAATATACTTGAATAATAACAGAGGCTATGCCTAAATAAAGAAAATGACTACAAAGATAAGATGACAAGGTAGAGGGATACAAATCCACGCAGTTTGGAAGCCACCCAACAGGAACAAAAGGACTTGCCGAGAATAACTGGGATATCTAAATTATATTAATAATAATATAAAAAATATTGTGGATATACGAAGTTATTTTGAAAAATATAGTAAAAGTTCTAATATTCTCGCTAGAATTGTTGCCTACGATTTTTACCCGCATCAATGCATACTTAAAATTCATACGTACCTTTTTCTATAAGATTTTAAGGGCCACCTCTTTATTCTGGTATATTGTCGTCGTTTCGTATTACTTCAAAGCGATCTTCGTTATCAAGGGCCATAGAAATCACATTCCGCCTTTGAAAGTCTTTTTTCTTGAACCTTTTAGATATCTCAATGCCTACGGTGAATGCTCTAAAGCATTCGGGTAAAAATATTTTCGCAATGTGCATTAATTAATTAAAATATAGGAAAAAAATATTTTACTAGAAAAAAATATTGTTAAATATATGATAACATAATTTAACTTTTTAACCTTATAACCAAACTATATATTTTTTTTTGCAATTTTGATAGACGGGACTATAGTATTCATTTATAAATCTTCGATCTATATATATATATTGCTGTTGAACTTTATATTCTCAGTAACATCACTGACTTAAGTGCCTTTGAAAATAAATCACGATGAAAGTATCATATGATTTGAATATAATATTTGGCTACTTTTTACGGAAAATTACAAAACGTATAACAAAATGAATAAATTATAACAAGCGGCATAATTTATGCGAACACTTGGCTTAGTGGTCAGATCGCTTCGCGGGTTCAAATTTTTTTAAGTTTTCTAAGAAAGTACATTGTCAATTTCTTCAATATAACCTCGTTCTCTCTAGGACTATATGGTAAACTCATGTATTCGTCCTTTACGTAATATATTTATAGCTGTGTAAATAGAACTTTCATTAAGCTCTCGTCTAAACTAGTTAATACAAAACAATACAAACCATTTGGAGAGAATTGAAATTCCAAATGAAACGAAATTGCAGCGATGAAGTGATTAATTAAACTGAATTGTTTAAGAAACACTTTCGATAATTCGATGCAATTTATTCTGGCTATTGTTGTTTGCTCGATATTAAATCGAAACTGTATTTGCTGGAGGAGAACTTCATTATTAAATTTGCGAAGATTAAATATATACATTTTATAGCCAACTGTGATTTTTTTTTATTCTTAATTCTCTGTATCATCTCAGGTGAAACTTTGCAGTAATATACAGTAAGGGATTTCCGCTCAGTAGTTTTTGTATGAAAATGGAACAAGAATGCATTAACAGTACGGTTAAATGTTATAATTCCAAGTTACTTGTAAGGCTCAATATGAACTTATGTTAAGCTTAAATGTGCCAACTAGCTAAATTACAATGAGGAACTACAATGATAAAAAAAATGGGGAAGGGAGTGTCTTAACACAAGGTTCCCTCTTCTTACTCTCCTGTGTACGGGATACAGCGTGAAGCTGATTTTTTACCTTCAGAACTAATCAGTCAATTAGTCTAAATGCATGAAATTTACCACATTTCTTAACATCCTCTTGTTTGTGATGAATACAAAATTTCAACAGTTTAACTGAAACGGGTGTATTAATTCCGACATAGGTACTGTGTCCAGGTACTGTGATTAAACCAACTTGAAGTGATTGAAAAAACCAAAAGAAGTTATGAAAGAAATTTCAATTATTCAGTCTGAAATAGGATAAAAGGGAAAAAAAGAAGAATATAGTACCTTTACCGAAAGCTTAATTTAAGTGAAACGAGATTTGCTTAAAGTAAGTAATTAAGGTGAATAATATTAAAATTATTTTATAATTTCGGAGATTTTCCTTCATGATATGTAATTTTTTTTCAATTGTTTCAAATATATGTAGATTTTTTCATCATTCACATTAAAATGTTTGATTAATAATTAAAAAAATATATATCAAATTTTTTCATATTATTCAAATTTTAAATATTTTTTTTGAACATAACAATTATATTGAATTTCAAAACCCATGTGTGTGGGTTTGATTCCCTCTTTCTTCTACATATAATGTAACATTTTTAAATAGCAGTCAATAGCATCAATAACAAATATATTATGATAACCCTCGTAGATATAGTTTTAGGATTAAAGTATCAATCAACCAGCTAAAGATATATAAAGAGCTATAACAAGTACATTTGAGCGTACACTTTACTTACCAAAGCAAATTTTATTTGTGGTAAAGAAAATGAACGGGAAGTCTAGGGAAGGAAGTAGTAGTAGCATACAGCCAATTCATGTAACAGCGATGTCCGTAACGCTGCATGTTGCATCGATAATGAGTATAGGATTCCCAGCACAAGCTTCCCGATATTGTGATATCTGATAGCAGCAACAAGTGTGCAGCAAATGATATCATTATTAAATAATTGTAATAAAATAGATAAGCATAGAGTGACTACACTATATTTAGCGTGACTTTTAATTATATATTTATATTTGCCATATTCTATGTGTAAGTAGATTATGTGTTAGATTTTGTGATTTTCATATTATAGTTATGAAATAATATTTTTGATAAGATAAAAATATTAAATAATAATAAAATATAATACTATTGTCGTAGAGTAGTGTCGAGGCAAAGCGCAATGCCTCCAGAATCCGACAGAAAGTGGGGAACGGGGTGTCTTAATACTAGGTTCCCTGCTGTGTACGGGATCTGTATCCCGTACCTAGCAGTATTACACATATACCTAGTATATGTGTAATATGCTGTCATGAAGCTGATCTACTCCATAAAACCTTATGAATGTTTAAACATAAAAATACATGTCGAATACAGCCTTTGCCTTCCTCCCTTTTTTCATCATCAAAAAACTTTTGGAAAGCAACATTTTTTTGTAAATACCTCAAGAGAAAAAGGTCGTTTTATGTTACAATCGAGCATGGCTACCGTTAAATTAGTTAAGTATTAATAAAAACCCCAATAGACCTGTATTCCAATATCGATGTATTTCTTCTCTTTCATTCGAATAGCAGTGCTTTCAATATGAGTATTTGACCGAGTTTAATGAGAATTCAATGTACATGCATAGTGGGGCGAATTTCATCGATTATAAAAAAAACTATGACAAATTAATTAATTTATATTTGCTACAAATTATATTTTAATAAGGAACATAACACTCACAAGCTTATATATAATTGATATAATTGCCAATGTTATATTTTATTATATATATATATATATATATATATATGAAAAATTGTTCATAATATTAAGTATACGGGAATTAATTTGTTCGCTTTAATTGAAAATAGGAACAGAAGTGAGGCCAGTTGCGCAGTTGCACAACTGGTTATTAAAGCGACTGGTTGTGGGTTCGATACCCACTCGAGGAAAAAATATTATTTTTTAATTTTTAAAATGTGTATGAAAATGAAGTAGCTGGATTACAAGCGATCTTTAAAGTTAACGGAATAAGTATATAGGTGCGATAAGCATAAGATAATATGAAATACTTGATAAAGCAACATAATATAAGTTGGTTCTCGACACGCCTTTCATAAAAATCCCAATATCGTAAACGTTAGTAAATTGCCCTCCGCGGTACTTTCGTACCGCGCATATTTCTATGATGACTGAAAAGAATACATTATGAAGAGTGTTACCCAACTTTTTACATGAATATGAAGCGAGCTGCGCGAAGAGGCTAATTTTATGTGTGACCTAGTTCTTTTTGCTTTTTAAAATTATGTACCATTTTTGTACGAAAACTTTAACATTTACCTTTATATTGAAAGGCTTTATTAACAAATTAAAAAAATATGTATTTTTTATTTTTCAGCTTCATGCTTAGCAGGATGGACCTGGGAACCTAGTTGTGATACTCTGTTCTAATTAAAATACGTCCGCCTCCTCCGCCCACACTTCAATCGCACACGCTGGCCTTAATTTTTTTTATATTCATTAATCATCATTAAAACTCAAGGGTTGTTTATCTGAAAGTCCAATTTTGATTATGGTATAATTAAAATAGCTCCATAGATTTTACCAACGAAGTAGAGTAATTTCAAAGCAACTACCTGATTTGAAAACACACAAAATAATTATAAAATTACTATAAAATTGTGATGTAAATCTAATAATATTTTAACATATCTCTAAAGATATTATTAAGTTTTCACCTTACAGCCCAGTTTTTATGTATAAAATAAGTATTTGTTGAATCTACACTGTTTATAATGTATTTTATTAGCAAAATGTAGAATTCATACAAACTAGCATTTCCTTTTACGAGCTCTAACTAATGGCAAGCTGCCAATGTTTGACAAAAGTTAAGGAAGTCTAAAAAGATAGCAATCTGCAAAGTTTCCCGGAACTCTTGTTACTATACTTGATATAATCATAAAATATAGCTTAAATTGTTTTATTAAATAAGTTATTTTTTTTATATAGCTTAAAAATTAATAGATTTTTTAAACAATTATAACTCGTGACTAAAAATTGATTAAAGAAGATATTTTGGAGATTACCCTTAAAAATAACTAGTTGCACAGTCTTTTCAGCTTCACGCTGTAACCCGCAGATAGTAAGTAGGGCAGGTAGACGGTCTAGTGTTAAAACACTCCGTTCCCCATTTTCCGACGTTGAGTGTTGTGGCGAAACTCAACGACGTGCTTTATTTCGGTGCCCGAGGTATATATTGCAAGTAATATAAACTGCAGAAGTTGCTATTAGATAAGTATAGAGGGCTGACATTGGCAAGTTTTAAATTAACATTACATTACAATATACTATCTTCAAGTTGACGTTATATATACGAAATCTTTTTTTTTTTAATTTAGTTTTTCCAAATAAGAAGAATGTTGGAAAATCGTTTCTCCAGTAGTGCCATTTCTCAAAAAGTAAAAATGTAAAATTTTCATATCCTTCAAAATAAGTGTGTATGTACTGTGCATGCTTCTTAGATATTTGCATTCAGTAAATGTGTATAATATTTTACTGTACTTTCATATTTTGTGTATGTGGAGATATGACATTTTATTTTTCTAGTATGTATAAGTATTTTTTTAAATGTTAATTTGTACAATATACTCGTATGATATGAATACATTTATTACGGCCTGGTTGCAAGAATATACGAATATCTTCTAATAATAATAGAAGTATAAATAATAAAAATAGTAAAGGAATATTGATATATATAGATTTGTGTTGTAATATTTTGATTTTCTTTATCTGTCTGTTCGTTTCTTTGTATTAAATGACCTCTATATAACTAAATCAATTTGAATTATATTTATACTGAGATATAAAAAAATGTATGTCCAAATTTGCGTCACAGATAAAAGGATTTAAAAAACTTCCTTCTCAAAGTATTTTCTCGATATACTAGTAATGTAAGAGTCATAAATCAACTGGTTTATAGGTGTCCGTATGATTAGGGACTAGGGATAGGTTATATAGCATGTTTCGAGGTCAATAGGTCACATACGTAAACTTTACTACGACCCCGTCTGAACCCTACTAATCGATGTTAAGGGAATCACCTAAGCACACATCGAAAACTAGGATTTATGATGTAGCTCAAATTAATAAAATAATTTTCTATCCGAAGTTTCTACATATTTCACAGTCAAGTTTACTTTTGAAATATTTTTTTTGATACACTAGATTTGCATAGTTAATATATTTTAGGTGGTGAATATCCGTATATCTAGTTAAATTAAGATTGACCATTTCTGAAAGAACTATCTGATTTCGAGATACGTGAACCTATATACCTGAACAAAACTTGTAGGGAATTTCTCCAACAAGTCACAACGGCATAATCTAAAATATACCTGGTAAATTATATTGAAGCCTACGATTTGATTTTATGACTTTATGAGGAAAATTAATAACAGTATCAGAATGACACTTAACAATATAAAATATTACAAGTAACTTCTAACTTATAATAACCTTGTTTTAAGTTGTAAACTTAGTTGATTTAAGGCCGAAAGTTATTAAGAGTCATTCTGTAGATGTCATTTGGGAAAAAAAATCATTAAAGACAACTCCCAAAGTTAAGAGAAGGGTCCTTGTCGTTTGAAGCTATTTCCCTTGTTTTCTGATTGCGGGCGAAGCGTTGGCCAGTTCTCGGTGATTAACGAAAGTGGCCCTGTCATTTACACCAGTATTTATTAACGTCCCGGTACTAATCTAGATGAAATATAGTGGCTAAATGGATTCATTGATATTTAAGAACAAAATAAATATAGATAAATAATCTTCTATAACATTTTATTAACTGTTTTTTTAATAATTTAAGAATGGTAATAAATAATATATAAATTTTGAATTAAATTTTATTTGTTATACTTTAATCTCTCTCATCTTAAATATTACTGTAGTTTTGGTTTATTTGGCCTGGGCAGCATTTAGACTATAATTGAACTTGAAGACTGGCACGCTTGATTCAGAATCATACTAGAAAAAGCTATTCAGCGTTATGGACATTTTATACTTATAATAATAATTACAAGGTCAAAGAATAATTTCAAGTTTAAATTTCTAAAATTACGAATATTAAAAGAACGACTATAGGAGATAAACTTTGAACACTATTACTTTATCTAACACCAAAGAGAAAAAATATATTGACTTGTTTGAACTTTTCAAATTATCTGTCCAGTATTAGATAATAGGAAGGTCACGAGAAACAACGGTCATTTGCCAAAAAAAAAAAACATAGTTTTCTTCGTCCCCTCCGTATCAGACCTTTGTCAAAACTTTTGCTTCCTGAACATATTTATCAGTGTCCTTTCGATGTTAAATTAGCTTCATATTAAGAATAAAAACAATATAATAATAACTTTTAACAATATTGTAGTGAATTGAATCGTTGGTATAAAATTTAAAACAAAATTTAATTTAATTAAAGATTAAGCTAGTCGTGGCGCAGGGGCACCAAGAGTGACTGTAAATGCGTGGCAACGGGTTCTATTGCCAGTAAAAATTAAATATAATTAATTTTCTTCCCAAATACAACAAGGTAGAAGGAACCTAGTGTTAATACATTCCGTACCCCACTTTCCGCTGAACTTACTCAACGCCTGTCCTGGCGCCAGCGATGAAATGAAAATATTAATAAATAATAATTCATTCCCTCGAGTGGCGATCGAATCCATAACGTCGCGTTACATTTATACCTTTATGCCGCTGCGCCACGACGGCCCCTTTCTTCACTCTGATGTCGAGGTAGCTTTTTAAGCTTACATGTAATAAGATAAGATATATAAAATACCTCGTAAATATTTGGCGTACATATTGTATGTAAATTTTAAATTGAAATATAGATTTTAAAATTAAAATATCAATCGAATAAAACATAAGAGTTTATCATTTGTTAAAGGTGTTTTCTATATACTCAGAAAATAAGAGATTTAAAAACAAATCAATCTTAACAGCCTTGAGGCATATAGAAAATTTAAAATCCAACTATATTCATATCTGCAGTTTAATGAAAAGAGCGAGCGATACGGTGCTTCCAAAATTCAGTTATACGTTAGAGTTACTTTGATTTTTTATTGGAATCTATTCTGAATTCTATTTTAAGCACTCACATTCATATTTAAATGTTATGAACTTACATAAGTAATATTTGAAATTCAGCCTTCAGAAGTGAACACGTGTTTCACAATCCACCCCTTAAATTGAAAATAATTTTATAAATATATTTAATAAGTATTCGTATTGTTTAAGCAGGCGAAACCGCTCAGCTCGGCTAGTATAATACGTATGGTGTTTTTGATCCAGCTGTATTTAAATCTATATATTTTTTTAAGCCAGTGCGACTGTAAACGAGACAGATCGATTCCCTTCCAAGAATGTGAAATATTTAATATTTTAATTTCTTTTCTCTGATGTTGAGTACGCGGTGTTGAGTTCCGCCACTCAACACGCATTGCTTCCAGAATTCAGTGGAAAGTGGGAAATTTAATAAATTTTTTGTTCAAAAAATTATTTCATATATATCTATTCTTTACGTTACACAGAATATGTTTATCTATATAAAGATAAAATAATTCTCTCTGGAGTTTAGAGATAAAACTTTTTTCGTCTCTTGGTTGAATTCATTAGAGCGATAATGAGGCTCGAGCGCGATGGTAAGTCTTAAGATGAGATACTTAAAAATTGTAGCTGCCTTTATTTCTTTATAAAAGTGTTTTTTTAAGATCTACTGTTTAATATTATTGACATGATATTTACTCGGTTTAGTTTTTATATTGTTTCTTTTTTAATCGGGGCCGTCGTGGTGTAGTGGCATAAGGGTGCCACCCGTAAACGCGACGGTTGTGGGTTCGATTCCCACTCGAGGAAGTGAAATATTTCTTTGCGTTTATATTTCCATTTTTCTTCGCGGCGTTGAGTTCTGCTTCTTACTTATGGCACAATTGTCTGTAATGGCTTAACTGGTTTTAAGTCCCTGTTAAAAAAAATTTTTATACCTCGGTTATATATTTATTGACTGAGATATGAGGCGAAGATTTTTGAGTTCGATTACGACTTAGGGAATGAAATATTCATTTCTATATTTTCATTTCATCGCTTTGGTAAAAAAAGCGCGGCGCTGATGTGATGGACGTGACTCGATCGACATGAGCAACGACCACAAACTTGGAAATTGACGAAAGGAAACGCAGACATACTCTGAGAAAAAAAATAATCTTAAATTAAATTATAATTGACGAATAAATTAAATATAAAACAAAGATATATTTTTGACTTTATTGATCCAGGTAAAAAATACAAAGATTCTGACTTGAAAATCCAGTATTGTACAGAAGTAGACAAATGATAATAAAACAGGTAAGTTAGCAAAACAGCTCGATTTTTTTCTACGTAGCTGTTTGTAAAGGAACCCAAAAACGTCATTTAGATCAATTCTGAAACGTTTTAATTTATTATTTTCGTTCATATCATTTTATTCCATTTATTTCATATTAATTTATAACAAAAAAAAAAACGCTGATGTGAAAAATTAAATTGATTTTTTTTACGTAGCGACGATTAAGCACACACTTATTTAAAAATAAATTATTAACTATATCTAAACCTACGTCACTTTAAAGTAACAACCGTTTACAGTTATAACTTCAATTTGTTAATAAAATTTATAACTTTACAGACGCAAAATTAAATTTCATTAACGACTACATATACATTCACAGATTATAATACAGCATATTATTCAATAGGCTGTATATCAAAAATTGAATATTTAATATCCCCACTTTTAGGGTAGGCAGAGTTAAAGAATTTAAAATATAGCTGAATGATATGCACACGATATGAACGTAACAATAGCGCGATCTAACTTCGTACAACGCCATCTACATTTCATTATGCGGAACTGGGTTATATATTTATTGATATAAGAATTAACTATTACTAATGCGTGTTTGTGCGGGATACAGCGTGAAGCTAGAAAAAAAAATATATATTTCAGAATAAAGATGTAGAATTCAATTTATGTTTGTTTAAATAGTTGATGTTAAAAATTATAGGTTATATCCGAGAAATATACTTAAATTGTATAAAAATGGTAGAATATCATTAAGAAGTGTCCTTTTCTACTTCTATACTTTATTATTTATAAAATTCAATGATTCGAAACAACTAGATTGCAGTGATTTTATATTACAGTAGTGATTGTATTTTATTGCTCATATTCTCAAATTTAGTTCCCAACAGGTAACAGGTAGATAGGCAGAAAGAGCCTTAGATAAAGACACTTCATTGTCCGCTTTCTGCCACAATTCGAGTCGTTGCGTGTTGGGTACACTAACTAAACGCCGCATTTAAAAAAAACATATAACTTAAAAATCTGTAATGTATAATATATCTATCTATATTATCGTTTCTCATCTGTTATTTCAAAGAATAGATTTTTTAATTGCACCTACTTGAGCTACGGGATACACCTAGATGAAACACTTAGTCTAAAACATAATTTTAATGATAATGAATATTATTTTATTTATAGAAATACAATTTGTTAATTAATATTGAAGAAAATACAAAAAACAATCTTCAAATGTTTAAATAAATTTAAAGAAAGAAAAAGATATGTAACTGTTAATGTTGTCTTTATACTTTTGGAAATTTACTCAAAATCAGCTACACATTACATTGTAAGTAAGCAGTTCTCAAACAGAAAATATACTTCCGTGGAGACAACTGTACCAATTTGCTTTGAAAATGGAAATTGAGACGCTCTGAGGAAAATCAGAGTAGTACTTTGTGCGCTGTAACGAGAGAAAATATAAATAGAATCCCCACTTTGTAGGCACGAGTTCTATTACCATTTATCTATTATCTTTGAGTATGAATTACATGAATGTAATTAGTAATTTAATATAATCTGTATCGTTTTGTACAAGAACAAAGCCTTATTATTTGTTCCAAAAAAAAAAATACATAAAAACATATGATTTTTTTTTTATGATATTGATGTCATAATAAATATCGGTACTCGTAGACATATGCAAAAAATATAACTTTTTGGTTGTGTATGTGTGTATATAAATTTAATACACCTCTATTTATTTTATGAACATCAAAAGTTCCACAATTTTCCATTTTTCACAACTTTAAGCTGTGAAATCAAACCGTAAATGTACATAAGTTGTTGTACCTACAAAGTCAGATTATTTTGATTAAATTTAAAATTATAGGAATTTCTAGTACTCCAAATAAGAATTGCTAAATCAAACTACTTAATTAATTTTTCTTAATTATTAACTCATCTCATTTATAATTAATTACTTCACTAGAGGCCAGATGTTGTAGAAGGTAATTAATTGAAAGGACCGCCTTCGCACCGACCACACTTTAAAACCTTTCTCACGTTCTTATTGAATATTAAAAAGGGTTAAACGCTTAAATTTATAACAAGGCCTAAGTCTAGTAGATATCGACGTTCGGTAGAGATTTTATGTTTAATTTAATAACCTGTTAACTTTTATGACAGAAATTAATAAAACTTTCATAGACATAATATAGAAAAACAAGCGGATGTAGGGAATTTGGGTTAGTTTTTTTTTTATGTTAAAGATAAGGAGCGTATGGGTTACCGAGTGATAGTAAATGATCACTGGCGCTTGCGTCTCCATGTAACACAGCTGCAGATTGCCGGTCTGTAAGATGCAGATAGATGCGCCTTTTGAAAGTACCCATGTCGTATGATATTGAGCTGGTGACATACTGTGCGGTTAGAAATTCGGCAGCAGCTACCAGGTCAAACAGTGGCCCAAAACACTTTCCATGATAAATGCTCCAACGAATTGAAAGGTTCTACGTTGTATGCAATCCAATGGGTCATGCTGATACTGAAATGTACCGACTCAGAGACGAGAACAGTCTTAACATGAGGTTCCCTTTTTTTACGGATATGTTTATCAGAGCCGGAAAAAAAAGTAGTTTATTCACCTGAATGGAGTTCGTACCCACAACCATCGCCACGAAGGCCTTGATGATCCAAGACAAGAATGTACTATGTCTCAGAGCAGATCAAATAACGTGAGCAAATTCAGGTTCATAGGCTTTATTACTATTTGATACTTGCAAAGCTCCTATTTTAAGCTGAAGAGCCTTAAGAGGCTAAGCTTATAGATCAAGTATGGCTTCTCATAGAAGCTGGTAATGATGTTAAGCATGTTAAAGTAGAAAATTATCTATTTAATAGAAATAATATAGTTATTATTTTTGTACATATATACTACTTCTAATTTTTATCTCTGTTTATATTTTCATATTGTCGTCTAAGTGCCTTCATATTAGTAGATTTGATTGTAATAATGATTTATTTAAAATTATTGGGTTTTTGTGAAAGCTCTAAAGAGATCAAAGTGAGTTAAGCGTACAAAATAAATTGACGTATACATTTTTTGTAATTTTAATAATTATATATTACAATAATTATTGTTTTTGATTATATAAAAATTTCTAATTAATATAGAGTCAAAGTGAAGGTACCGTTATATCCATTTAAAACTTTGCTTTCAAAAAGTTTGCAAAATTAATCCAGGCGCCCTGCTTACGACACAGATTATACTTTATATTAATATAATTTCATCCAGCCTCTGTTTACTTTCATTATTGAATAAATATCTTTTAATTTGTTATATAATTTTTTATTATCCTGATATGTTGATAAAAGCCATTATCATCCTCACTTTCTGTAGAAATCACCATGTGGGTATTGTGTCATAGTGCCTAATTGTAAATGCGATCGTTACGAGTTCGATATCCATTCAGCTGACTTAATTATATTTATTTCCTCGCTTTAGTAGACAAAGTACGAGGTTGAGTTTAACACTAAGCAACGCGACACTAAGCGGAGTGTCGTAAGCATTAGTTTTTTTGTCAAAATTATTAAATGCCGTTTCCTTATTTCTCATCTTTAAATGATAAAAAACGGCTGGTAAGTTAAAACAAAAGATAATAACGTAGTCGTAGCGTAATCAGATTAAAAGGAGTTAAAATACTTTGCAAGGCTGTCGGCGATTAAAGATATCTTCGTAGAGAAGTCAGGCTAAATCTTAATGTTAAGACGTCGCTTATCAGTACTAAAAATATAAATACTTTTTAAAACTTTATTATGACAGGTTAAGATAGACACAAATTTCTATTCAGGGGTTAAAATGACAGGTTAAAACTGGCCAGAAGAATGTCATGAGAAATTCATTTATTTGGGATTCTTTTAAAAAAAAATGTTATAGCATGCTTTATGGTTATTCAAATTTAACACACCCATTAACAAAGCTCTAAATTCTTAATAAGAAAATAAATGGAACAACTTTATTTCTGCCTTTACAATTTGAGCTGCTGCAGATGAAGAAAACTATATTCTCATAGAAAGATAATCTCAGGTGTTTGTGAGACTTTGACAGAGTCAAATATATATTCAAGTTTACAGTCAAGACCGTAGGTTTTTATAGCGTTGCACACAGCAAGATGTGTTAACATACTCCATTCTCCAATTTGAACACCACGTTTTGCATCGACACCAGAGCGAAAAAAATGGAAATATAAAAAATATTTTCTTCCCTCGAATCAATAAAAGAAAGCGGTCAATCAATGAAATAATAATACAAATCTTATATACAATTAACGTACTTATTGAGAGTGACAACAGTAAATAAATAATTGACCCGATATGAAAAAAAAAAATTATTTTAGGTAAATTGAGAATTTGTGAAGAGTGATACGGAAGGTTGCGAATAACCTTGATAAGTAAAAAAAATATTTAAAAAAGAACTTACAGAAAATGCAGCCAAAATATTTGCGTGACGTTTCAAAGAAAGGCATTAAATAAAAGACTATTTATTCTTATTTCTTTTACACTAATTACTTTATATTCGTATATTCACCTAATTCTATCTATTCTATCACTAATAATTCAAATTCAAATTATTATTTATTTTTGAATACACACACTTGTCGCAGCGACGGTGTTAAAATGTTATTTGTAGACAGAAATGATAAACAATAAAACATGTTTATTTTCCGCTTTGTAATTAAATGGAGATATTTACTTTCTGTTTTACAAGTGTTGAGGGGCGACCGCTGATAAGATTTACGAGCGTTTTTTAAAAAGGGTTCTAAGGAAAAGCTCTATAAATTATCGTTGGTGAGCGTTGGCAGTCGTTTGGCACTCTATTACGAAGAGAAAATATAAGTTTTATTTTTTTATATTCTACATAGAGAAAAAACAATTGAGGTCGAAATAATAAAAAAAATATATATTTATTATTAAATTAGATTAGATTTTATCAATAAAATAACATTTGCAACATACAAAAGTACTGTGTATTTACAAATTTAAAATATTATTTATTTTGATAAACCTTTGAATAAATTTATATTTATTTGAGTGAATCGTGCATGATACAGCGAGATAGAATTTGGCCGTAAAGTGTGGTTTCTGTGGGGTTCTTCAACGCAGTTTCTTTCTTATTCTGGTATGATAAATACGTTGGATTAAGCTATTCAAAGCTAAAAAACCTTTTTTAAAAAAAAAGTAAATAATAAAATGGCTACTACACTATACTAAAGTAAAAAAACGATACTCACACTAACTATACTAAAAAAATATATACTAAAAGTATTATTACTGAAACAGTCTTGATCTTATTAAAAAAAAATGACGACGACGTCAGTGCACTGACGTCAAAAAAAAAAATAAGTGACCCTTAAATGTTATCGGTTATATGTGCTTGCTGTTTCCTTTTTTACCGACAACGACAAGAACTCTTTCCTATTGAAGGTACATAAAACTTATTTTTATAAGGTGCCGCCCGCAACGCGAACGGAATAGCTGTGATAAATTTTCTAGATAGCAATGGATTTTTCTTAAGTCTTATTACTTTCATCATTCGAATAAAGATCCAAATAAAGACTGACATTTATATGTAGCGAAGTAGTATTTGTTTTATACTTTACCTTGAATGAAAATAAAAATAACCTTTTAAAGATAACACAATTTTATTTTACTTTATTATTAAATATTTGATTGAAATATTGTAAAAAATATCATACATTTGAGTGGGTTACTAATTATTAATATTCATATTCTTCACTCTGGCGACAAGGCAAAGCGCGGTGTTGAGTTCCGCCACTCAACACGCAATGTTTCCACAAATCGGAATAATACAACATCTACAGTTCTCTACACCAATTCCTTCTACAAAGGAGACGAGAAAGTCTTAAAAGGAATAAATTTGCGTACACAAGGAATTGTTAAGTGTTCATTAATACCAATAAAATTTAAATGAAAAAAAAATCTAAATAAGCCGCTACATCCCGCATATAGTATGGTAGACAAAGGGATCATAGTGTAGAACACTCTGTTCCCCACTTTTCACCGAATTCTGGAGGCATTGCGTGTTGAGTGGCGGAACTCAACGCCGCGCTTTTGGCTCGATACCGGAGCGAAGAAATGGAAATATAAATTTAAGTAAATATGTCTTTTCCGCGAGTGGGAATCGAACTCACAACCGTCGCGTTACAGTCACAGCTTTGTAGGTAGACCTCGGTTTACCTTCGAAAATAGTATCAAAGATATTGGAAGATGGAACATGAAGACCTCCCGGAGGGCATATATGATGAGGTTGATGATAGTAGACGAGGCGAGAGAGGTATGTAGAGAGCGTATGGCTTGGCACCCCATTCCTCCTTTTTACGTATTTTTACGTATTTAATTTACTGAAAAGTTCCTCGCGCCAGCTTATTTATTATTCCAGTAGATATGAAAGGAAATTTTCAATTTATTATAATTTTAAACTTTTTCCGCAACCGAAACTAACTAACAGAGCAACTTAAATAAGTGCCACTAAAGAGTAGTTAGTTTATAATATTTTAATTTTAAATTTTAAAAACGCAGCTTTAAAACAAAATATATTAGAAGTGTCATACATAGTTTCAACTTCAAGTTACGTGTAGTGTAGGTCACTTGTGGTTGTGTGGAAAATAATTAGCGTCAACTTCTTAACTCCAGAAACTTTTGATTTGATTGTTTTGTTTCATTTAAACTTGGTGTCGGCGTTAGTTTCAGTTATTTTGTGGAGCAGTTTAAGTATATAATTTAATTAATGTGTAACTACGTTTGTTTTGGAAATTTCAATACATTCAAGTGAATTTATTTACATTTATATGTAAATAAATTAGCTGACTACATATTTTAATTTTGATAATAATAATATGTCCTGTTTTCTATACATATTTTACTTACATGCGTGAACCTGATTTAGATATTTTTAGGACGACAATAAAATAGATTTGTTGTTATTGTTTTTATATTTTAACGACACGCATAAAAGATTGAAAGTATTCAGGAGACAATTTTTCGTCACCCCTCAGTACGTGCCCTTCCCCCCACGTGGCTGGCATGCCTATAAATCGAACGGCAGTCCATTTATAGGTTTGCCAGCATGCCAGCTTTACTACTAAGAGTAATTGCTTAATAATAGCATGCTTTTGTGCTGGCAATGAGCACGTATAACTGTAGCATTAGTGTATGGAAATTAAAACCAGTTATCGATTCTCTTTGATATACTATTGCGCGATCATTTGTGTTTTCCATTGGGTATGTCAAACTTTTTAGGTACATATATATTATATACTTTGTGATGTACTAACAATGATTGCTATAGATGGTAAGAAATTATTTATTTACAGATATAGTATTGAATTTTATGTTTGGATTTGTATAATCTAAGACAGAAAATACAGGGTACAATAGCAGTTCAACAGCACCAGTTCAGGCAGGAATTCCCCTGTTCAAATATTAAAAATAGTACCAACAAAATTACACGGCGTAGTGAAATCAATCAAATTTACAATTTATTGGTATCATTTGTTTATTTAATGTTATGTCTTAGTTAATAGAACAAGAAATGAGGCTCACCTTGCCACACTTAAATAATATTAATCCAAATCCAAAGCTTAAATTGTAACAACAGAGTTTCACAATGACATTTGTACCGGCGCAGCCATTAGTACGGCTATTTTGATGAAAAGCTCACAATACTGGCTTGAATCTTTGAATAATTTAATTTCCTTCGAAGGACTAACAAAAGCAAATACGAATTCAAATATTCTCCTCTCACTAGAGGCTGTCGTGCCAAAAAATTACTAATTTAGAAGATAAGAGATGTTGTTTTTTTTTTTTAATTCTGTGCAAATGATATATTTAATAAATCCAATGTCTACACTTTTATAAAATGAAATTGTATACTATTTGTAGCATACAATTTAATTTTATTTTACCACGATATTTATTATATACATAGTGGTAAATTAAAATATTTTTTTACACAGCTGATTTTTGGTAGAGGGCTTAGTTAAGTTTCAGAAAAAAGTCGGTATTTTTCAAAACGGTAAGGTATATAAAAATTCGGTCAAGTGCGAGTCGAACACACCCATTAAGAGTTCCGTACCTCTCTCCTCTACATTTCAGGAGTGTAGGTCGACGGGAAGGGACTTATAAAAGTTGAAGTTTGCCAGTATCGGCATTCATTTGCATAAAATGAACCACAAATATAAGTTTGTAATTATTTTTTTTATGAAACACCTATAGACAAATTTCCTTTATTTGTATTTTAAGTTTTCATTTCTGGCCAAATTTTATTTTCATTTCATTGAAGTTTGGCACGAAATGTGACTTAGAATACAAATAAAGGAACAGAGAGACAGAATGCAGGGACAGAAAACAGCCATGGGGAGTATTCTATTTAAGGTTTTGCAAACCCGGCGAATTTCTTACAATATGCGTCAAATACGATGCATGCTCGTATCTTTTGATTGCGTTGAGGCTTGATTTTTGTGTTCCTAGTGACCATATACTAAATTCTATATTAATGATGAATTTCATATTAATTATTCTCGATACCGCCACGTAATCTCAAGATGGTCTTGACAGACGGACAACAAAATGATTCTAGAAGGATGCCGATTTTACATTTTAAACTACGGAATCTTAATAATATATTAGGTAAGACAAAGTTTTGTCCTACCTACAAATATATGAAGAAATATAATATAGTTATTATATGTTACAAAATTAACATAGTATATTTATTAATATTATTAAAAATTTTATACAAACGTTTACGTTGCACAAGCAGTTTCTTAATGCTCACTTTGATTAATGAAAGCAAAGTTAGTAACTTTAGCTATGAGACATTTAGTTATTCAGCGGGTGCTTTTAGTTCACAGCAAGTTGTATGGAAGTCTTGAAGTTGGCTCTTGTATGGTGTACCGATGCAACACCGCCTGTAATAATATGTTTGTCTACTTAGCAAACTTATGTTCCTTTATTTATATTAACCAGCTGCCACGAAAGCTTCAAAGTATGGTATATATTTTTTAATATAAGTAAATAAAACAGAGGCCGTCATGGCGCAGGGACGCAAGTTGGTTTGATTCCCACTCGAAGATTGAGATATTTAATGTGTTCATTTTCTTGTTATGGTAAGGAGACAAAGCGCAGTGTTGAGTGCCGCTACTCAAAACGCTTCGCTTCGAGAATGTGTCAGAAAGGGTGTTGTCTTAATACTAAGCTCCCGTGTTCCTCTACCCTACCCTGCTATGCGCGAGATCCAGTGTGTTTAAATTAAGTTATTACAGCTTCACGTTGTATCCCGCACACAGCAGGGTAGGCAGAGGGAACCTAGTGTTATGACATTCCATTCCCCACTTATTAAGTTATTATACCTTTTAAAATTTAGACAAAATAATAATTTTATTTTTTAATCCAACATACTAAGTTCATATAACATTTAAAATATTAATTTTCATATAATCACTTCAGAAGTGTTAGTTTCTTCAAGTGATTAACAGAAACTGTTCTCTTAGTGGGAAAGTTTAATTACGCGTCTAGTGTACACTGTAGACAGTTCAACAATTCCCGGGTGTGACTTGGTCACCGTCCAATTCGTCCTGAGCTCGCGCCAAATAACCTTATTCTTTGATGCAAGAGTAATTGCTAACTTTTTAAACTTTTACAATTATGATAGGAAAAAATATTCAAGCTTTAGTGGCGACTGGCCTATAGAAGAATGTTGTGAGTTCTATATCTACTCATTTTATTTTTTCATTAATCCGGCATGGCTGCATAAAAATCGGCGTTGGGTATATGCATATTTATTTACATTATATATGTAAGGGTTTTAAAGACCTAGGTTCAAATTTCTAATACAGCACCTCTCTATAGTGTAAAATAATATACAAAGTTAACTTTATAAATACAACAGCATATTAGAACTATACTGTTGTTAAATATATATATATATATATATATATATATATATATATATTTACTTGTTTTATTAAAATAATAATACATTTTTTATTTATATAAAGTTACCATAATAATATTTCGCATGTCACAATGCAATTTTCATTCACGATAAAATTATATTATGTAATTGGTAACCACAAATCTCACTTCGATTTACAATTATCGTTGGCTGGACGGCGCTGGCATTTATTTTTCTTCTGTAATAATGACCGTATATAACAATAATGTTGCAAACAATACAATATTATAAAATTTAATAAGAAATATACCTAGCTACCAATAACAATAATAACTAAATAATTTCATTATTCATTTATTATTCTTATTGGTAGCTAAGGGGAATTTTGATTTCACACTTTAATAATTCTGCCGGGAACATAATGGAACAGATTAATATTAATATCTAGAGTCGAAAGAACGCGGCGCCTTTGCATTGCAAACAGATTTTGCCGGCATCTAAATTAAACCTATGATGAATCGAGGACACAATGATTTAATATATTATAAACAAAATATGAAAATTTTTCGCTCTGGTGTCGAGGCAAAGCGCAGCGTTGAGTTCTGCCACTCAACACCCAATGTCTCCAGAATACGGCAGAAAGTGGGGAACGGAGTGTCTTAACACCGAGGTTCCCTCTGCCTACCCTTCTGTGTGCGGGATACAGCGCGAAGCTGAAAAAAAAAATATTACAAAATTTTGAACAAATGCATATAAATTATAAAAATCTCAGTCAGACTCAATTATTGTTTCACAATTATTATTTCATACATTCACTTGAACTAAGATTCGATTTTCTTTCAACATTTGACACATAATCACATCATCATCACAACACTACTTTACATTTACTTATTATATTTATATAAATATATTATAATTATAAACATGTTATATTAATAATATATATTTTGTCAACATTAACCCAAATCCGTGTTATTGCTTTGTTCAATGTTAACTACAGAAATCAACGCGAAATAATAGGTAAATTTAATTACTTCAAACCATATTATCAAATACATTCACAATGAAAATGCTAATAATGCGGTTGTATCAAATTAGCGGTGAATAATATTACTTTTCCGTTGATGGATAAAAAACATGATCCATATGAAACATGAACGTATATGAAATAATATAATTTTAATAATATAATGGTTTTTGCTTCACACTGAATCCAGCACGCAGGGTGGTCAGGCCAACCTAGTGTTAAGACACTCTATTAGCATTGAGACACTATCTTTTCCCAATTTTTTCTCAATTATGGAGGCGTTGCGTGTTGAGTGACGGAATATTATTGAAGAAGCTCAAGAAAAGTGTTCTAAAATATAATTGTTTTTTTTTTAAATGTTTCATATATATTTGTTTGTGGCTCTCAACGGGAAACGACGTGGAGAAAAAAACAAGAAATATAATGAAAAACTAGTTCATAGTATCAAAAGCTAATTAAAAGTGGTCGGTTGCGATGGAAATGCTTTGTAAGCTTTTCACATCTTAACTCACTTACGACTATCATTTCGCAATATCAAAAGAAGTAAAGTTCTTTGAGTTTTGTATGAACGTAAGTGAAATTTTTCTTTTGATAAGACTTTATTGGTATGGTAGTTAATGTAGTTAAATTATTGAATATTTTTTTGGGTTCTTTGTCTTTTTGTGTGATTATCGATGGTTTGTAGAAAAATAAACAAAATATAATTTTAAAAAATCAAAAGTAAAGCTAATATATTTTTTTATGATTTCACCACAAATCTATACTTTTCAGATTCTTCCCTAAAATAGTACTACCTACCAGTAGATGCGCTAGTATAATTATAGGTTAACCGGAATTACGTTATTAATTTTGATTACCTTTATAGTGTGGAAATACGCTTTTTTGATCGCAAAACGGCTATATCTATTTTTAAAATATTTGTAGAAATACATTTTTTTCCAGGAAATCATGGGGCCGTACTAGTGGTATATGGTTTGAATTTCAACTCTCTATCTCCAAGCATTCCTGAGGTAAAGGCTCTTCATAGATAGACAAATAGACAGACAGATCGATAACAATGTGATTTTATAAGGGTTCCTTTTTTGCTTAAACAATACAACGAAGAGAGATATGTAGAATAATATTGACAATCAATGTAACGCTTTGACACGACGTTATTCATCTGAAACATTATAATAAGAAGGAAGCGAAAGCGACGATGAACGTTTATATAACCAAGGGTGATTCCATGTTTCAAATTATATATTACTAAGTCAGAGAGGATGTGATTCAGTGATTAACGTCTTCACCAGCTAGATTTTTTACGGCACATAGTAAAACACTACGTACACTAGCAGTACGTATCAAAGGCTGGCCACTTGGTTTAGAAATTCCTGTAGAAGCTTCTTATATAATTTAGATATATTTTGTGCCATATTCAAATAGAGCGATGTGTCCTAGGTTCATAAAGATAGTTTACAATGATTGTTTTACTCATTTATCACTCATAAGCGCGCACTGTACTACAAAAAGTCTCTTGTTTTTTTTTTATTTATTTTTAATATATCTTAATAGTCTCTCAGTTCAGCATTATTTGAGTGATATATTACAGGAAAATATTATACTATTGCTTTTTACTTGGAAGTAAACTGATTCCAGATTTCGTAATTCTAGGGAACTAACGCCAAGTAGCAAGATAATATGGCGAATTTCCCACAAAATGTTATAATAACGAAACATAAGCTCTTTTGATTTTCTTCTTTTGTTCTTTTCTATGGTCCACAGAACTGTCGACTCGAAGGTTAAATGTAAATTTTTTGCATGATACTTCCATGCGAAAAAAACCTCGACAGACTGGCAGACAGACACACGGACAAGTCATTCTGTTTTTATTTCTTTTAAAATACAGTACCCTAAAAACAAATTCTATATATATATCTATGACTTCTTTACCTTATAGTAAAAAGAAGTCATAATAATAAAATCTAACTGTTATATATTATCTCGTTCAATACCGTTTTATCTCTTTTCACTTGTTATCTTCAATTTAAAATTTAACGATGATCGTTGACAAAAGAAACCAACGTCGAGTTGTTTTGAATGCAAATCTGTTTAAATAAAGCCGTCTTGTTGGTGTATAAACGGGTAAATTCACGTAATTTCACGACCTCTTTACAACATTATGCGTCGTTAACTCGTTATTATGATTCTCATATAAACTAATAACGGTCGTTCATTGAATGAAAAAAGGCAAACTCTTAGCTTTACCCACGAGTCGGCGTTGGCGTTCTAAATGGATGTGAGGTTACAGGCATCGTTAATGCTAAATCATTTCCTCTGGGAATGATAGGAAAATCATATTTTTTTGGGTTACACTTAGATAAAATTATTGTATTTAAGTTTTAGTGGGAAGCTAATGTTAAAAAACTTTGTTCTCTCCACTTTCAGCCGAATTTTTCATGGCATTACGTGTTGAGTGGCGGCACTCAACGTTGGGTTTTTTCTGTAGGTGTCAGAGCGAAAAATGAAAATAAAAAATGGGATAATCGAACCCAGAACCGTCGCCTTGCAGTTACACCCTTATGCACCTGCACCACGATCGCCTGTATTTCTTTTGTATAATTGTGTTAAAAATTCTAACACCATGACAAAATTACTTTATAGATATGATAAATAAACTTTATTTCTGTAACAAAAATACAAATAGAAATTAAAGTTGTTTATAAAAAATCTGTTAAAAGTCCCTATAGAAGTGTGGATGAGAGTTTTATTAAGTTCTATCTAAGGCCCTGTTTTTATAAATCGCTCTCAAGTCTAAGATTGATCTTGAGATGTTGTTTTCATTCATAAGTAGCATAATTTCGAATGAAAACAGATTCAATAAAGCAATATTTAATATGATATCCGATTTTGATTCTCTTAATTTTGAAGGAAATATTAAAAATAGAGCTTTACACTAATATTTTTGCACTTCTAAAGTTGTTGTTCCATAAAGACAAATAGGTAACAACATTGCAGAGTGAGCGTAAAATTTACATATGGAATTGTACAACAAATATACATAAAGTTCGCCTTCAACAACGAACATTGGCTTGACACTCCGGTGACAAATCGTTTGCATAGGACTACTCTTTGGTTTAAAATTATATTTTTTTGCATCACGCTGTATCCCGCACACAGTAGGGTAGGCAGAGGGAGTGTTTAAACACTCCGTTCCTTATTTTATACCGAAATTTGGAGACATTGCTCTAACTGCAATACGCATGTTGCAGGACTAAGCAAGTAACTTGTTTCTTTTTTTACTATCTTATATTTCTTTATTTACTATGGTATTAAAATAGTTGAGTAATTTATTTAAACATTCAAACTATTAAGGTAGTTTGGAAATAGACATAAATCATTATAAAGTAGCTAAGCATATTTTTTTAGACTATACATTAAGTAGTTGACAAAAACTATTTTGGTAATATGAACAAATGAAAAAGTCGAATTCAGATTTATTACACAAATTATACCTATAGAGTTACTATAATTAAAATAACTGTGAAAAAAAAACATTCTAATAGGAAATTCACTTAAAATATTTTATAGTAAACCAAACAATAGATATTACTATTAAAAGCTGGATATAGCGTTTGTGGCGTTATCTAACTTCTAGTGCGAAGTGCCCTTACGCAATTAACTAGATTCGGTGCCCATTTGGCGATGAGTAATGGTCAAAATAAATTCAAACACAGGCTATTGCGGCTAATCTGCAGTGATAGAGTGAATTTATGTGCAAATAAATGTATCTGGCTGATAGCTATTCATGGGATTTATATTACTGTTGGTTTATGATGTTTTGTAAATTGAATCCTCAAATCCTCAATTCAATCTTGATATGTCGAATTTTCAGGACAGCGAGTTGAGTGGCAGAAGCTAAACTAAAGAAGAAAAAGAAGCTTAAAAAAATGAAATGTAAAATGGAGCGGGAATATATTTAGTTTACTTAATATATTGTAATCGGTTATCGGGGTGAGAATCGATCTCACAACCTTCGCTCTTACAGTCGCATATTTAAACAAGTCAAAATTGTAATTAATACACTTTTTATTTACCTTACCTCTTTATTTACTTTACCTTACCTAATATGGCGTAATATCGCCAGAATATAAAGTTAGTAAAAATATTTTTTTTAAGTAAAATATTTTATCGTGTTAATCTTATAATAAATACAGCCTTATATTAAAAATGATATGATGTCATAGAAACAGTCCTCTTTTTATTAAATTTATGCTAATGTTACTGAGCTGAATGCTTTATTAGTTAATTTAATCTATTCCTGTATTTAGGATATCCAATAAATCTCCATATAGTCCAATTTACTTGCATAGCATATACTGCATGTTACACATTCAATTTCGTCCTGCAATATATTTCAAAACGTAAATAATTTACATAATATGGAAACATATTTTTATCTATTATTAATATCAAACGTGGCAGTTTTATCTTGAAAAATGGTTTACCAGTTTTCATTTTATGGTTTATTTTTATCACACTTTGCTGCCGTTGTTTGCTTTATAAAATAAATATTTTCAACATATATTGGGCCAAGATTTGCGTAAGCCTTACCTCGCATCGTGGGGTAGAGTTTGTATATAAAGTATCTGGAGTGCCTTTTCCTATAATGTAAGATTATATTGAATTTATATCTGTAATATGTTCAGTTGTTAACGTTTTCTCAGACTCTTAAACCCTTAATACGTTTAGAAACACGGTCAAATATATACATGATTACATATTTTTTAAAGGCTTAAATAACAATTTTTAAAATATAAAAAGTCACATAATCGTATTAAATGTAAATAGAATTAAATGTATTTTTTTTGGCATTATAGGTTTTAGTTTCACAGTAATTAAATAGTAAAGAGAAGAAAAATATAAAAATCTAATTAAAATTATACGCACATTATATACCTACCCTACCTACATTACCAACAATCCAGAAAAAGTAAGCGAAGCGGAAGCCCCAGATTCCTGTTTTACGTTTATCGCTCGGAACATCGCTGCTCCCAATGGTTTGTGGAGATTGAGTAAGGTTGAGATTTTTTTGCTGAAAGTCAACGCCGATGTATAAAAGCAATGTACTAGAAAAATATATAGCCATTTTTATAGTTTTATTATATATATATTTAATAAATTAGCTAATTTATTATCTCCCTCTGTATACCCCGCTGTATGTCATGCAGGATACAGCATGAAAAAAAAAATCATCATTAATCATTCATCTTTATTTCATTCTTCTTCTGTGATAACAACGTTTTCACTTCGTCGGTACCAAAATTGAGTTATGTGCAACCAAACGTGCAGATGTGCTCCGATAAACCTCTTGCAAACCTCTACTTATTCTGATATCTTACCATTTACACTGATCACTCTTTCAAGAACCTTTGTCTTCATTTGGCAAAGACCATTATCTTCACACTCTTCTTTCAGAGCGGTGACTAAAGCTTGCAACTCGCATTCTGATGATGACAGCACATATTGAAGTTACCCATTTTCACTCCCATATCACTTTGTTTACTCCACTCCTTTCAGACTTTCAGACAGACAGATTTCCAAATACAAATTAATCAATCAAGGTGACATGGCGCTACCTATGCTTAACTCCCAAGGACATCAAACCAGGGTGACGTGCCAGCCTCCTACTTGTATGATGATTGAAATATACGGACTAAAACATGTATAAAAAGATTTTTTAGAGTACGTGAAAATAATATTATGTAACATATATTATATACGTAGAATATAAGCGATACTTATTTTTATATAATATCTCATATTCCTATACTGTCGACGAGAATATAAATCAAACTCAAATGAATATTTAGTCTTATTTAATACACGCAGACAGCTACGCTGTTATAATGGATATACGTTGTAACGATATTTTTCTCTTCATCTCCTTTCCGCTTGTTTTGATTATACGGAATATATTCTGTTTTGTTTAATCAAAAAAAAATGATGAGAATTTTTATCATGAATTATCTTCAAGCTGTATACCTCATAAAGGGTAGGCAGAGGGAACCAGGGAACCTAGTATTAATTCACTCCGTTCCCCACATTCCACCAAATGTGGGAGGTATTGCGTGTTGAGTAGCGGAAATGAAAATATTAAATATTTTATTTCATCGAATAGGAATCGAAACTACAACAGCTGCGTTAACAGTCGCACGCTTATTATTATGTAAGTTATTTACACAGGACAGTGCCACGTGACCGGGTTCGATTCCCACTCGGTGTCAAGGCAAAGCGCGTCGTAGAGTTCTGCCACTTAACACACTGCCACTTCACAAGAACTATTATCGCGGCTAATATTGTGTAGACGGCTCTAAACAGACACAACTCAATCGTTTCACTACACTAGAAGAATTTGAGCAACGCACCTACCTGACTACGATACAATATGCGTTGCTAATTACACATTATATTAAATAGAAGCAACATTAACGGAGATTCATAGTTTCATCCTGTCCCAGTGTCGAGACAGGAAGGAGGAAATTCCATTATAAGAATGGCTGTTGAATAAACGACGTACGTGTGTGGCATGTTGAAATCTTACCGTCGGTGCTTATTAAAGTTTACGCATTGGGTAAGATCCTTTTTAAGGGCCTTTAAAATCTTTGAGGTCATGGCGTGAGGCACAAGCGTGTAGCTGTAACGGTTGTGAATTCGATTCCCTGTCGGGACATGTATTGTTATATTATTGAATATTTTTATTTCTTCTCTCTGGCACCAAGGCAAAAGCGCGGCAGTATGCCTTTCAACACACAACGCCTTGTCATTTTTAGGGAAAATGGGGAACAGAATATCTAAGCACTAGGTTCTCTCTGTCTTATCTGCTGAGTGCGGGATACAGCGTGAAGCTCAAATAAATCTTATAAGCGCCCGGTTTAAGAGTGCACTTATCTATATAAATGGGAAATATCCATTAACATTCAAAACGTTTTATAATAATAGGAAGAAATGAAGTGATTAAATTGGAGAGAAATTGTAGAAAAACAATAAAAAAATGTTAAATAAGATACGTGGAAAAAGGTTATAACTTACTTTGATTATACAATTTGTAATTTTATTTGAAATTTTTTTACATAATAAATTTATTAAAAAACATTTAGATATAAATAAATATCGACAGCAGCAACATTGTCAAGCCTTTTAAATTGAATTGTCAATAACAAATATACATTGAAATATATAATGGTTACCGCATGTTATTTGAAGCCACATTATTGTCATGTTGCGAATTTGTGAATTATTTGATAATAGAGTTCAAACTAATTTTATTTTGTGTAAATAATCTCCTATTTGATATAATTTGTAGCTATATAATATAACTAAATAGTAGAACTCAATGCTGCACATTGTCTGTTTGTATTTAAAACCTTTTTTTTTATTTAAAAGTGAATTTGAACGCGACGGTTGTGGGTTCGATCCCCACTCGGGGAAGTGAAAATTTTATTTATTTTTATTTAATTTGTTCGCTCTGGTGTCGAGATACAGCGGGATACAGCGTGAAGCTGATTTGATTTCATTTTTTAAATTACGTATAATTTATTCTCATATTTAAAATATATCTTGAATCCACTGATAATGAATAAACTTCGTCCAGTATAATAAGTGTCACTCTCTCACAGATCAGTATCAGTTTAGACTGTCTCCAGAAATCACTGGCAGGTCGCCAGCTGGCCGTCCTCCGTCTGACGGTCAACACTACCAATTAGACGGATGCGAGTTAGGATGATGTTGTTAAGCAATCTGTGCAGCAGCATTGTAGAGGAAATATACACCACACGCTATCTCCTCAAATTCCATCAAATTGTAAGGAAACTCTTCTAAAGGTTTTCTCTGCCTACCCTGTTCTAGGCGTGATACAGCGTGAAGCAAGATACAGAGTGAAAGAAAAAGAAAAAAAAAAGATATAATTTTATAACTCGTATACATATCGGCATAACTACATTTAAGCGTTACTGGTTGATAAATTATTCAAATTATCCGTGCACTTTAAATTAATTTGGAAACAAATTATTTACCTAAAAGGAACTCAATTAATTTTGCTTTTCGCTTAAATATGAACTGATTGAACAATATACAAATTAAGTGATGCCCGGTGGTCGCCAATTTTAATTAAATACATTACAATTGACAAGCTGAATTATAACACTATATGTATATTTATTTATATTTTAAATACTCCTTAACGGTTTAACATATAAATGACACGCTTGAGGCAAATTGAATAAATTTAAGTTTAATTTAAACTTGGTACTTGCACGCTTTAATACACTTACAGTACATTTAAAATTTAAATAATGTAGTGATGATGATTTTTTAACGTGAGACCGACGTGTTGGTGTGGAACTCAGACTGTAAAGGCGACAATCGTGGGTTCAATGTCCGCTAGGATTTAATAGTGTTTCAATATTGAATGTTGAATGAGTTTACTCGATAATTGACTCAATTTTCAAATATAATAAATAAAGAAAAACCAACGCAGAATAAAAGAATAAGAAATAAACAGAGAACGACGCGTCCGCTAAATGACCTCACTTCAATAAAATGAACAGCATTTAACACATTCATAATGTATTTGCAAGGCACTTAAAATAATTTTTATTTTACAATTGTCATATAAATAATGAATTTTCCATCCTTTTATTATAAAAAAAATACAATACAGATTCAACGTAATACATAACGTCGTAGTGTAAAAATATTTATTAAAAACCACTAAGATATAGTTCAAAATTCTTTAATATCACTGCAAATTGACAAAGAAAATAAACCGGAACTGTTTTATCTCGTAACGAGTTTCAAATGCGCCGCTCCGAAGAATGTCGTGGAGTTCACAAACTTACCATCCATACTTCGCACATCAGGGATTTCCCGCAGCTGGCTCTAAGTTTTTTACTATTTAATATGTTTTCGCTGATAAAATAATATAAAACGATTAAATTGTTGTTAGCAAATATTTTTTAAAATAAATAATATTTTAATATAAAAATACCTACATATACTCGTATATCCGAATGAACTGTCGTAAGTATTTTTTTTTTAATTTAAAGCAAATTTTAAATAAGAAGTGGAGATTGGAATATTTTTTAGTAAAATCTCTCTGCCTACCTTTCCATGGGAGGAAGAAATGTTAAGCTAAAAATATATAAATTTGTAAACTTTTTTCTTAGTATTTTGTTCATTTATATACGAGAACCCAATATATTACATGGTAAATGCCGGAACTCAACGCTGTGCTTTCGCCAGATCGAAATGTAAAAAATCTCTTCTTACGCCAGCGGACCAGTAAATTAATAAAAAAAAAACCAAAAGAAATATACTATTATAATATAATAATAGAATCATAAAAAATATGAAAATAGAAACCACTATGGCTATTCAGAACAAAGACAAAACCGGCTTAAATTCAAACGTTCTCTAAAATTCACAAAGACTTACTAACGTTTAATCTGGTTTTGGACTGTCGGGGACAGAATATCAAGGCAATATTTGATTCGGAATAGATGCATTTTGTGTGTACAAACTCGTCGGTCTATATATTTTCGTATAGAACTTCCTCAGTTGTGTATAAAAACTTGACGATGAAGACTAACTCGACAATGAAATTATTCAATGTAAAATGTCTCTCCATTCTTGCAATAGAGATTTTAATATAATAGATACATGATAAATTCTAAGTACGTAAATTTGACTTTATTTTATCATATCAGTATAAATATATTATTAAAATATTTCACAAGAAGATAATTTTTATTCCGAAATATACTAGACTGTACACAAAGAAGTAACAATAAAAAAGTCGATGATATACACGCATGAGCGTTGCGGCAGATTTCCCCCGAGCTCGCACTGATAGCAGTGTTCTCACAACTAAACTGGTTTTTTTTGAACAATTTATGTATAAATAAAAGAAACCTATACTAGGATCCGCCACATGGGACTCTATGGGACATCATTTTGACCATTAACTCAAAAACTATATTAAATACAATTACAATTGTCACCAAACAATTGACACGCTAGTACCTCCGTGTCGTCCACAACGTTCCTGTAAAATTTCAGACCTGTAGGTTTAATTAATAGTCTAGGAGGAGTACGATTACAACGAAATACATTTTTGATTTTGAATTTTACTTGATATTTTTTTTATTTCACGCTGTATCCCGCATATATATGTATAAAAGTGCAGTCGAGGGATAAAAGAGGAGGAGAGGAGAAGTAGACAATATTTTAATAAAAGAACTTCCATGCCCAGATAGCATACTACACTATACTTTTATTATAATATGTTTAGATATCGGTTACTTTGATGCAAATATTAAATATATATATAATCCAAGCGAATAGTTTTAATTTGAACGTAATATATATATATTTGTTTCTGCTATTCAGAAACCGACAAAATGTACTTATGCTTATAATAAAAAAATAAACTACAGAGAGAGAGAGAGAGAGAGCGAGTTAACTGCGTTATAATACCAGCAACTACTATAAAAATAACATCTATATTCTCCTTCGTTTGTCTAACAAAGTCTAACAAAATAAATATTTGGACACTTTTATGCAAACAGCGCAGCGCACGGTTGGGAGTGCTCTCTGTTGCCGCAAAAGACAAAGTGTACGGCATTTCAATGTTTATTAAGTTAGTGCTTTCAGACATTTTTCACTGTACAGAAGACTTGTATTTGATAAATGCTGGAAGGAAAACTGCTATCCAAAGAAACAAGTCAAATTCCATTTTCTTGAATGCTATGAATGAATAACAGCTTATATACTTTGCGGTTAAACTTTAAATGAAGTTAAATAAAACAAAAAGCTTATTTGCATAATGCGGTTTCACCCACTAGGAATGGATTTTTGTAAAAATTTTAACCCTATAGGTGTGAAATTTTGTATGGATTTTTTTTTTAAATTGGCGATGATTTTTGTAAAATTTAAAATATAGGCTTTTAAAAATATTTCATTGAACATGTGTGTTCACGTTCATGGTTTATTAAAATTTATTCACTAAACTGAAAATAAATAATTAATATATTTAATATAATATATATTCGTACGATTCAAGCAGGTGAAGCCGCTCTGCTAGTTAATAAAAAACATGTAAACGCGATAGGTTATGGGTTCAATGTTCACTCGAGGGAATTAAATATTTATATTTAGCATTTCCTCGCTCTGGAATAAAACAAAGCGCGGTCTTGAGTTCCGCCTTTCAACATGCAAATTCGAAAATTCGGTGGAAATTGGGAACAGAAGTGTCTTAACGGAGAAAGGAGTGTTTTAACGAGATCTCTATGTTTCCTCTGCCCTGCTGTGCGCTAGTATAAAATTATGTAATATAAAAAAATATATATTATAAAATATAATTTGTATAAAATTTAAATCTTTATTGTGTTAGCCTATTACAATTTATTATGTAATTTTATTTAAAAAAATCAGGAGTACTATGCACTAGTAACATGTTTATATCATCTTTATTATTACCCTAACAGGTAATGTGTGTATGTAAATATAGAAAAATGCAGTAAGAATTTAATTGAGCGTTAAGTGTTTTCCAGTTGGATAGTAAACAAGATGAGCTTCAGGGTGATATAGGATATTCTTGGTAACCGTATATTTATTTTGCCTTATAAAAAGTACATTTTCTTAATAAGCTCTATAAGGATTACACGTTTTTCTTTTATACATCATGAATGATTTTATACATTGATAGATCTTCGATCTTTTAAAAAATATTATACTAAAAATAGTTTAATGAGAAATCATCTTGAAATAATAACCTTTATAATATAAAATAAACACAAGGTTCATTTCTTTCTTCGAATGGAACTCAAAAATAGATGATTTTTTTAACTAAAATAAATATCTAGATTATTTTGCAGATTTGCGAAGTGTATGAGTATGTTATTTTCAAGACATTTACAGATGAAACCTGGGAACCTAATGTTAACATATGTATTTCGCACCCGTTAACACATTTCCGTTCCCCACAATTCTGGAGGAATTGCGTGTTGAGCGGCGAAAATAGTTATAAACAGGGAAATTGGTGCTTTGTCTCGACACCACAGTGAAAAGATGAAATTATGAAATATTTATTTCCGCGAGTGGTAATCGAACCCACAGCCTGTCACATTTACAGTTATACGTATGTATGTGCCAGGGGTAGGCTGAACTCTTAGTATATTTTCCCAAGTACTTTTCGAATAAACAATCCAGTTATAATAAATAATAATAGAAAATTTAACACATCTCCGATTCGAGCGGAATTTTTATATATCAACCGTGCTATAAAAGGGGCAAAGCGTGACGTTAATACAAATATAAAATTAATGTAGAATTTTTGAACATTGATTTTGAATTATTAAAAATTTGTATACAAGCAATAAAAATTGTGTAACAAACGTATAAGAATTTTGACGTTGCTAGATGAGAACGTATGGTTTAAAAGTCAGAGCCATTAGACAGCTTCCAAGAGGCTCAGGTTCGAATATCGCATCTTTCAAATTTTTATATCTATATAGTACAGAATGACATATAGATATATACCTATAGAATAACATTTACAACATATAAGAAGTAATTTATTTCTTATATTTTTAAAATAAGAAATAATATATTTTATCATATTTTTCTTAACTTTAATATTATTAATTTAGAAAGGTTGGGACTTGATTGCGCGACGCCTTCATTCTGACACGCGTGCTCTATCAGGATAACGAGTGTACTGAACTCGTAAAGACCAACTTTAATATTTTATATGATGCTACCTTCCAAGTTTTATAAAATATAGTGAGAATAATACTCTATATACATATAAAACGCAAAACTTCTTTTTGTAATATTAAGTAGATTCTATTGTTACCGTCGAGGTACAGGGGCACATGCATTGGACTGATGTGATGGGTGTATATACAGGTGTGATGGGTTCGGTGTAAATTTATTTTTACAAATATCTAACCCACGACCAGTCGCGTTAACATTCACATACTTGTGTTCCTGCGCCACGACTGTCTTTAAATGTATTAAGCTTTGACATTCGATATACACTCCACATTCAATAATATTTACTCATCTCTCTGTATAGGATTCTATAATCCTCTTCAAATGGGAAGTGGGAGCATATTTACGTTGAACGTCTTGACCGTCCAATCGAAGAGTAAGGATCGCATTACAGGTATTGTTGAAATAGATGCTTTGCACTTTGGTATTATAGTTTGAAAGAATTTCAATGATATTATTATTACAATTTTTGTGCTTTTTGAGACCTTTTAAAAGCTTTAATATTTGGGTAAAATACAGCCCATCTCTAAATTATAAACATAGGAAATTATTGAATGAATGAATGAATGAATGATGTCGTTACGTAAGGACACAAGTGTGTGATTGTAAAGACGAAAGGTTGCTTGCTCGATTCCCACTGGAGAATCTTAAATAAATATTTCACTTCCTCGAGTGAGGATTGAACCCACAACCATCGCGTTACAATCACGCTTTGTGCCGCTGCGCCACGACGGCCTCAACACTAGACTCCCAGGTCTCTGCCTACCCTGTTATATGTGGGATACAGTGTAAAGCAAAAAATCACGTCGATCGATGGATACATTCATTCTTTTTTTTTTATTTTATACATTATTTGCATTCTATAAGGCACCTCACATAAAGGCACATATTACAAAATATGTTGACTTATTCTTGTTTTAGAATAAAATTGAAGCTAAATTGCTGTCGATATATATAAGCGCTATAGTAATGAGTGTCAATAAATTTCTAGGAATTTACAAAGTCAAACTAACTTTTTAAAATTTGTAACGCTCCGATCATACGTTTAGCGTGACATGGAATTGATGGCTCCCTCTACCACGAACAAAATCGTTTAATCCGATCGCCGCAACTCTAGCACAGTTTTGGTTAAATAAATAATATTTAATTCTATGTTTTATTATTACTTGAGGCCGTCGTTGCGCAGAGGCGTAAGGGTGTGACTGGAAAGCGGCGTTTGTATAGAATTAGAAATAATAATAATTATTTCTTAATATTTTCATTTCTTCGCTGCGGCATCAAGGTAAATCCGGCGTTGATGTCCTCCAATCAACGCGCAATGCCTCTAAAAAAATACCAGACGGATGAACCTATTTTCATTATTTGCTTTAAATATAAAAATGTTTTCAATGTTCAAATTATTAAAATAATAACAATATATTTTCTAATTCACAGTAACGATTTTTTTTATTTTAATATAAACAGTATGCTACTAACAATTCTATTTTATTCCAGTTTCTATAAACTTCAGATACGACTTTTATAAAAATATAACATCTTATGCCAATTTGCCTTCTAAGAGGAAATGGTAGCTCAATCCGGAAACTAGATGAGATCTCGGAGAGCGCTGACAAGCAACTTATATTTTAAAATTGTACAAAATATGATTTTCTCAACATAATATTATATATTACACTCGTTCTTTATAGTATTATTATATTATAAATTCCAAATATTATTATTCGATGTTGATTTTTAATATAAAGACGTCATTAGAACGCAACGGTTATGGCTGTAAATGACTTTTATTAACAACTTTAATAATATTTTTTGGACGTTATCTTGGCACAGGGGCACAAGGATGTGAATGTAACGCGACGATTGTGGGTTCCATCCACACTCAAGGGAATGAATTATCATTTAGAAAATAGCCAACAGGGTTTCTTAATACTAGGTTCCCTCTGCCTATCCTGCTGTATGCGGGATGTATATTAATGAATGTTTTCAAATAACTTGATCGAAATATACCTAAACCTTCTTATAATTAGGTTGTTTTTAATATTTTTTAAAAATATGATGTAAGAAAATATTCATTTTAAATGAATATAGTAACATAAAAGTAAAAAGTAACATAATTATTTATATTTAATATTAAAAACCGAGCAAAAATACTCAATTAATTAAACGACGGCGACATACTTCGGGGACGTTTAAAATATCACCCATTCCACTCTTTGAGATAATTAATTACAATCTTGAAAAGCAACATAAGCAATATTTTATATAAAAAATTCAAGCATTAAGATACGAGTTATTATGTAAAGTATATTCGATATCCTTCTAAAAATATATATTTGTATACATAATTTTAACGTCACTTGCTTCTTAGGGTTCCGTACGTCAAAAAGTAAAATAGTTGTATGATCACTTTCTTGTCGTCCATCTGTCTGTCAAGAGCATTTATCTCGATATCGCGTGGAGGAATCCAGCTTAAACTTATATCAAATAGACAGGTCTACGGCCGTTTGAAGTATAGCGAAAATCATATCAATATAATCAAAACATAAGAAGTTCACCGCGTAATTATTTTCTATATATACACAGAATAAATAAAAAGAGACGAGCAGTACAACCCTATTTAATCACAATAAATAACTTATAATAAAATTGTCTGTACATGGAAGATATATGAGAGAGTTATTGTTATTCACTTCCTCGAGTGGGGACCGAACCCACAACCGTCACGATACTGTCTTATCCTTGTGCCGCTGCGCCACGACGGCCTAAAAATCTATCTTTAATCCAATATATCTCTAAAATTATATTAAAATACTTCAGATTAATACACAAACGATTGTGTTTCACGCGGGGAAGCCAGTTTCTAATAAATAAATATTAATAAATAAATTGTTAATTGAGTAGAATTCAAAACCGAAATATCGTGAGCCTTAACTTATTTGTGCAAAATTCTCTTAACAAATTACAAGAGCTTAAAATTAATAATTATTTATGGTGTCAAAGTTGAACCTTAAATATACAAGAGCGGAAACGTTCAAAGTGGCGAATGTCGTTATTTCTGAAGGGTGGCCGAGTAAGCCATCAATTTAGGTTTAGTGGCCGCTAAAGGTTACGCATTGCAACTGACATGTGAAAGGTTTTATTAAAGGTCAAAAATGCTATAGCCATAAAATATATGGGGCTTCTAAATTTACGTAGGTTTACTACCTATAGGTACAGTGGCACAGAAAATAAATAAAAGTGCATCTGAGAATTCTGTGGTTTGGTCTTGTTGTATGTATTGCTTATATCATTTTATTTTTTTCTAATAAATATTTAAGTTTAAAAAAAATCTTATCAACAACCACCGCGCTTACATTCAAACGATGCCTCACGTACATTTTTAATTTAATTTTACGTAGAAGTCGATAAGAAAATTTCTTATTCAAACATTTACTTAATTAAAGTTATACTCCGCTGCGGGGAATCAGCTAATTCGAATTCAGTGTTCGGAGACCACAAGAGACGCGTTACTAGACACGTGCGTCCAACTTACATACGCCGTGCATATGTCTATGTAACGAAAATATATGATGGCTTTAGTTTATATATTAAGTAATTATATATATATATATAAAGTTTTATCAGGTTCACGCTGTATCCCGCATAATGCAGGGTAGGCAGAGGGAACATAGTATTAAGTCTTTTTCGAGGCTTTGCGTGTTGAGTAGCGGAATTCAACGCTGAGCTTTTTCCTCGATACCAGAGTGGAGAAATGGAAATATACATTTAAATAAGTATTTCATCTCCTCGAATGGGAATCGAACCTACAACCGGTTGTACAGTTACACTCTGAGCCCCGGCGATAGTGGCCTCTTGCTTAAAAATAAATTTAAGAAATATATATTTTTTATATACATATTAGTCGTTTGAATCATATAATTTATTTATATTGTACGATCAAAGCTTATTTCAAAATCAATAACGTGATTTCAAAAAGCCACGTCATGTTTGTGCGAACAGTTCTCATTAGTTCTCTGACTTTGACTCTTTAAGTTCTTATGCCACGAGAAGCTTCAGTAAATTGCGCGTCTCAGTCGCCAATCGCAAGTAAGCAACACACCAAGGTTTTTTTTTTCATTGAAATTCAAGTCTTTTACCAAAGCGATCGTGAATAGAATGTCAGTCATAAAATTTAATTAAGTGGCTTTATTTTTGTACTTTGTTTTTTTTTTTTTAATTTGAAGCATATTTTTATTTTTTATTTCCTCATTTCCATGAGTATCTTATCGAAGAAAATATGATTTATCTTAAAATTATCATTCGTCGTTTTTCTTTAAAACTTCTATGTAACATTTCAACTTATCTCAGTGACTGGGTCATACATCATGTCGATGCTGTATGTGCGGCTGTCAGCTCGCCAATGATGAATGCCGCAGTAAAAATGTATACTTCAAGTACAACCTACTTTTTGTAACGTTTTAAATTTCTTGACTTAGGAAACTTATAAATACAATTTATTTTAAACGAGAGAGATATTTTTGATATCAATGTATAAATTGATTAACCAAATTAATGTTTTAAATTAGTAACCTGGGGACAGTGAATGGATATATACGGTTGTGGGTTCGGTCCATACTGGGGATGAAGAAGTATTTTTATTCCTCTACTATTGTTAAATGTGGGACGTTGAGTTCGATCACTAAGTACCTATTATCTTAAATTCTGCCGTAAAGTAGAAAAAAGTGTGTCTTGGTTCTCTCTGCTTTCCCTGTTATGTAAAAAAAATTAATGAATGAGATAAATCATATTCACTTGGTTGTATTCTTATAGTTTTCAATATTTATGTAAAATACAAGATGGAACTGAAATTATTAATTCTAAAAATATTATTATTTATCACAATAACCTCAAAAGTTAATGAATTCCTGAAATAAAGGAAATCCTTTATGAAGCTAAATTCTATGAATTCAACCTACTAGTAAATAAGGCCATCTGACAAAGTAGATACGTCACAGACGAAATTCTCAAGAGACATGTATTGAATGTGATTGCATCACATGCGATTTTCCTTTACGGTAGACGATAAGTAGTACTTTATATGGATGAAATGAATCAGATGTATTGAAAATTGATAACAATGTAGTATTTTAAATTTATTAATACATTGGTTAAAATTTTTTTGAAAACGTATAAAAAACTCAAACGTAGTGTAAATTATAGGTATATTAAATCACGAACTTAGTTCAGTGTATTAGGTAAATATTTTTGTAGTTTCAGCGGGCAAAACGGCGAGCGGCTCGCTAGTATTCAATATAAATGCGTTAAAAGAAATAAATAGACATGTATAACAAAGGTTATAGGCTTATTTTTATAACTGAGTAGAATGTAATATCCTAAAAGGTTACCTGGATAAAGCTTTGTGGGGATACGTTTAAAAATAAATCTACATTTAACCTTAAAAAAAAAACAGGTGAAACCGGGTCTACAAACGACCACGGACTACTGCAAAGTGTTCTAATCCTTTAATCCTTCATTCATTTAAAATATGAATAGAGATGAGAATTCGGCAGAGAATGGAGTATCTTAACACTATGTTCCCTACTTTGCTGTTTACGGGATAGAGCGTGAATCTAAAAAAAATAAAAATAATATGTAACAGATAAACCATGCGCTGAGCGTTTTCAGTACTCATTTCATACACTTAATTAATTCCATATACATTTGTGAAATACAAAACTAATTAACAGCACAGCAGGTGCGGTCTTAGTTAATATTTCAAATGCACGTTACAAATTTACAAATTCAATTATTTGTACAAGTTTATACTAAACCAACTAACTGACTAACTAGGCGTTAATTCGTGCATTATTAAATTAGTTTTCTTTTATATAAAAGTTTTTGTCTTTGCTTTATACAAAAGTTTGCTTTTATATATATTATGTAAAGCGAAAAAGTTGATGCATTAGAATAATGTTAATAAATTTTTAGGGTCGCATGTATCTCGAAAGCTAAAAACCGAACTCTTATAGGATCACTTTGTTGTCTGTCAAGATCACCAATCTCAAGTTGACCTACAATCCTTTCATAATTTTTAACAAAAAATCCAACTGTAACTGGAATTTCGGTAATAGAAATCTAACCATTTATTACTTAACTACCATTGAACTGTATTATTTTCAATAAATAAAGAATTATCGAAATCAGTGGGTGTGTTACTGAATTATTCTATTCGTTCACTTGTAGCGCACATACTTAACGCAAATTGAAGACTTATGTGATTTTCTCATAGATAACTGCATAACACGGGAAAAACTAGCACTTTCAAATAAAAAAAATCGTGTCACCCAGTCAAAAGTTCTGAGGCAACGAGCATAAAAAAATAAAATCGAATTGATAACCTCCTCTTTTTATACGGAAGTCGATAAAAAATTGGAACGGAAGCCTCGATGGGTAAGTTCGACTCGCACTTAAATGTTTTTGTTTATATGAATATGTTAAAACTCTAAGGGCTCTCTTAAACATATAAATATTACTTAATATACTGAACTATAGTAGTTCTACTCCACTACTCCATAGTTCAGGTTGTTAATTGTAATGTGTTTAATTAAAATTAGCAGCTGGTGGGCTTCACTTGATTCCTTAAATGTTCAATCAGTTAAATGAATGAATAACGCAAAATTAACTCAGTTATTACATTTAAAATAAAATAAAATTGTACTTTACATATATTTTCGCCTTTTAGCGGTGTTTATTAAAGTTTTCTTATAAGTAAATAATGACACAAAAATGAAAAATTTAAAAAGAACAAGAATATTATGTTAATAGTTCTTGGCTTGCACAAACACGATAGCAATAGAAAAAAAAACATAAGTTTCTATGGCGTGGCGGAAAACTGGTCAAAATGATATTATGAAATTTCCACATACGTATACGTAGATAATTCTGAAGAAGTATAAAAAACTACGAAGAAAATATTAACTCATTTTTTTCGTAGTATACAAGCGCTGTGACATAGAATATAGATAAAACAAAATTAATTAGTTCAAACTCAATTATCTAAATGACAAATTCACAGCATGACAATAATGTATGTGGTTGTATCAAATAATTTGCGGTAAATATTATATCTTTCATTGTGTCCATATTATTATTGATAAGCATTCAAACAGGTCAAGGTCTGACAACTTTGTGGCCGACATATGAAAAAAGTTATTTGTATTTCAAATTTTTTGTAGAAAGGATTAATATAGTTTTAAGGAATACAGTAAAGCAGGATATATTTAACGTATACGTAAGTCTTATAGAATTAATTTTTTTTTTTTAATTAAATTATATGATTGTGTGATATGAATTCAAGAGTGCATCTATCTCATTGGATGCTACGTTTAGGCTAATGATGTCGGTGATAGTTTATAACTTCTGTAACGTTGACAGTTTAAATCTTTGACTGTACAAGTATCTTCTAAGATCAAAGATCAAATATGTCTTCGCGACCTTTGTTATCGGAGAGTCCCTTCGGGATACATCAAGATTACACTATTGTATTCTAACAAAAGATGGGTTCCGTAAGGTTTACAGTGATAAAGAAGAAAGCGGCGTGAACGTCAAACATATTGATACGACTGCGGGAAAAGTTATAACCTAATAATGTGGTAATTTACTGTTATTACCTTACTGTTACTGAGAATGTGAAGCTGTACCAGACATTTTCATGTTTTTATTGAGGAAAATTAATCTATTTATTACTATTTCTTACTGAAGATTCCGACAAATTGAGAACCTCCTTTTATTTGTCGGTAAATGAATATATATTGTTAAGTCTATTTTATGAACAAATCCTGCGTCTTTTTGTGTAGAAATCTGATGTGATGTCGGTTTTTTAATTACTCGCAAACAAAGTTGCGGGCGACGACTAGTCTCTTCTAAAACTTTATAAAATATGAAATAGTAATGTTCATTTATTATGAGTTTAACGTAACTAATGGATAATTAAAATGTATATACAACAAACAAATTTAGATAATTCAAAGTCAATTTGCATAATCATAGAAACGCGTCAATATATTATGCAGGTTTCATATTAATATTAGCTTTGTGACCAGCAATGTGAGCGTTTGCGTTTAAACAGCTATATTTAATAGTAATTTATTAAATAAAAAATATTTAATATTTTCAATTCCTCGCTCTGGCAACGGGGCAAAGCGTAGCCTTGAGTTCCGCCACTCAACATGAAATGCTTCCAGAATTTGGCGAAAAAGAAGAGAAGAAGCGTCTTCATAACAGGTTCTCATGTTCCCTCTGCCTTTCCTGCTATTTGCGGGATACGATGTGAAGATAGAAAAAAAAACAATATATTATTCTGAAAACTTCTATTTGATCACAGTTAGGTTATACGTCTAACATCGCATGTAATTTATCTAAGCCGCGACAAGCATCTGAAATGTCAAACGAAATATTAGTACCTGTCGGATGTGAGGCAGCGACGTCTGAAGGCAATATGAGATAGGCTGTTACTATTTCACTGTATATACTTTGGGAACATATTATGTTATGAAGATTCTAGTTTTGAATCTATATAGAAATAGTAATAAACATTACGAATATTTAATTTTACTTACAAACTTAAAAGCTATTTAAACAACGATTTAATCGACATTTTACTAAGAGTATCAAGCCCGTTACGAATAAAGAGCAGAAATATTACGTGAAATATTGAGTGTTGTGTGGCGGAGCTCAACGCCGCGCTATCCCTCATTATCAGACGGATATGGTATTTAATATATAATTTTTTATTGCCGCGAGTGGGAATCGAACCTACAAGTGTCACGTTTGATTTGAACAGACCTCTATTATTTGAGCAACAGCCATCTAATTAATGGATTTTGAGGTCACGGTACAATATGATAAAGTTATTTGCTAAGAAGTTTCATCTCCGGTAAAGCAACTTTTGAAAATATGCTCTTTTGTCTTCTAAGCTCCCGGGAAATCTAACTCGCCTGCGTATTATGACAAATAAATAGCTTTCATCTTATGGATAAGTTAATAATCTTGTAAGTTTTTGGTTGACGAAAAAAATTTTGTATGGATATTACAATTTTCATTGATGAATGTGAATTAACAATGTCACCCGCAATACAAGTTGTACACTTAGCATAGTTAGTTAACGGACAGCCTCTGGTAACGGGGGAAGGCGCGGCGTTGAGTTCCGATATTCAACATGCGTGTCTTAATAGAAATAGATTGATTCTAGGTTCTCCCAGGTTCACTCTCCCTACGCTGATATGTTGGAGATAGAGCGTGAAGCTGCAAAATATATTTTTTTACTAAAATAGATTACACAGTAATTTCCAAGTGTACATAAAAATATCCTCGGCTTCTTTAGAGATAAGTTGAAGTTTACTTAAAAAGATACTGGCAACGGTAGTTTGTTGGGTAAACGGCATGAGGAAAATGGGCTATTTTCATCGGTTCTTAAGTAATACTTACTTTCCGTACATTTATTTGTATCTTATATTTAAAATTTTTTGAGCGTTTACTTTTTTTTTTAAGAAAGTGGTATACAGAATAACTTACAAATGACATTTATATTATACAAATTGAAATACTAAACTTTACTTAGATATTATCATCAGGCTAAAATATGTTTTTGTTAAGGTGCTAATTTTATTATCTTTTGTATTCGTTCACGAGGTGATTTGTATGGCAAGATTTCGTAACATTGTTTGTTGAGAAGCGGAATTAAAGGCGGCGCTTTGCCTTATCGGAATATAAAATGGCTTAAAAATTGTTATTTTTACAGTCAAACGTCCCACTACGCCATAATATTTTTAATTTTAAGTAATTTTGCTTGCCAAAAAAAAAACTAGTGACCTTAATGAACAATTTATGTTTATTCTACAATTTGATTTTTTTTATTAAATCTAGCTTATCTTTTTATGGATCTTCTATAAAGATAGATATTATACTGTTTAATTATATAGATAGATATTATAGATATACTGAGTCATTAACGGACCGTTAGATAAATAATACTGGTGTTAGTAGAGTTTATTCATATATTAGACAAATAGTGGCCGATTAACACAAATCGCGGCGTTGAATTCCGCCACTTTGCAAGCAATGCCTCCAGAATTTGGCGGACAGTGGGAAACGGAGTGTCTTAACACTAGGTTTTCTCTGCCTACCCTGCTGTGTGTGGGGTAAAGCGTGAAGCTGAAGCTAAAGCCATTTAAATATTTCTTTCAGATATTTGCAAAAAAAAATTCATAGATATCAAGATACTTTATTTTGTCTTTTTACCGATTACTAGTGTTTTTGTATTCTCTAATGTATTCCTCTTTTAATTCTGTAACATTCATCTACCTAAATATTGTAGTTTTTTGTTTATAGGCTTACAAAGTTTGGAAATGTAAAAGTTTACTAAGCCAACGACAAGCCGGAATTTTCAATTGGTGTTTTCCAACATTATATACAAAAAAAAGGTGACTTGAACTGTACAAGTAGAAGCGTATATCGATATGATGCAACTAGTTTTACACAATGTTTACATTGATTTCTTACAGGCAGATTATTAAATAATATTTAAAAAATATACAGAATATAATCCAATAATTACTTTACAATTCATCATTTAGCCGAGGGCAAACGCTTGTTAAATTTTCTTGCGGTAGACGGTATAAAAAATGTAATACAAAATTCTTGGCGCGTAATGTACAAGAATAACTGCTAAGAAAACGATCGCCGCAGGCTATTAAAATGTACGGCAATCTCATACTTTAATAGCATTATTAGGATCCCTTATATACATTTATTTTATTACTTTCCATAAATTGGTTTTGTATCTAATGTGAAATAATATTGTGAACGCTATATAACAAAAGGGACAGGCAAAATATATCTCATTCAATAAGAGATGCTATAGAGTTTTAATTATAGGTATAATAGAAATTTTACCAGCCGAGAACTGGAGAATTGTATGTTGCGATCTGGATGTCATCAGATCAGTTCAGTGTCATTCAGGATCAGTCGTCATCTGGATGTATGTGTGTCATCAGACGAGGGTTTTAAGTTCTTTTTTGTACATTAAATGTTAGAATTAAAATTTTTATATGTCGAACAAAAATAAACACAGTAAACTCAACGGTGGTGAGTTTGATTCCCACTCGGATGAATGTAATATTTCATATTTTAATTCCTTCACTCTGAAAAGGAGGTAAAGTACGGCGTTAAGTTCTGCTATTCATTCAATATCTTAAGAATTGAGCATAAAATATTGAACATAATAATATATATTATGTCCGTAAGCTAATAAAAATTTATTCCATAAGTTTTCTGTCAGTGGTAATATATATGTATATATTATATACTGCGTGAAGCTTAAAGGTAGTGTTTATACGGCGAGTTTTTCAATTAAAAAGCTTATTTGTTTCGGATAAAGCGGATGCGGGCCGTTCTCGCAAACATTTAGTTAATCTCCTACATATTCCATACATACGAATACAAAGCACGAAAAATATTTACAATGGGCAAGCTATACATTATGTTTACACGAAGTCCGGATTCATATATATTTGCTAAGAGCATTTTAAACTTTTTAGATAAAAAATTTTTGGAGAATCCATTTGTATGAAGCTTAAAATAATATTTTTTTCATAATATATATACTATTTTTTATATTACTTACTTACTGAGACAAGTTTGGATATTGATGGTCCTTAGTTATGTTTTTATCCAGCTTCACGCTTTATCCCGCATAAAGCAGGATAGGCAGAAGGCCAAAGGTGACAGGTTGCAGGTTCGATCTCCCTCAAGGGAATGAATTATTATTTATTTATATTTTATTTCTAGGTAACAAAGCAAAGGGCTGTATTAAGTATCGCCACTCACCACGTAACTGCCTCGAAAATTTGTCGGAACGTGGGAAACAGTGCCTTGACACTAGGTTTTGACACTTCCTCTGCCTGAAGTAGAAAAATAACTAAACAAATAATACATTTAAATAGTCTTTCCTGTAAAATATGAAAATTTTGTGTAAGTTTCGTGTTGCAACTTAAGAAGCTTCCTACTCCCACTAATTTAAATTTTAGATGGTAGTTACCTTAATGATTTCATTTGCATATGTACTCGTTACAACGGTAATTACCCACCATTTTGTATATCGCACTTCTGCAATGTACTATTGTGGAACATTTAAGAACTATTTTGAATAAACAAGATTGAAGATTCTCATATTTCAGTGCTTTTTAAAGGAATTTATAGTTCTTTTTTATTTTTTTTTCTTGGCTAGACTAAGAAAAGTCAGGTTGGCGTTAGGTTACGTTACTCAATATACTATACTTAATTTCTGAGAATTTTGTTTGATAAAATTTCCAGCGTAATCATTAAAATAATATTCATGGTCGCCTTCACTTATATACCGACATATTTATATGTATATTTATAAATTATCTATGGGTATTTTAATCCAGCTTTCCCCTTTATAGTACACAAGCGTGCATTTACAATGTAAGAACTGTTAACGAATTCATTATTATTCACATATTAAATATTAGTAACGTGATAAATGGATCGTAAAACGTTTTAATTTAGTTGTAACGATGTTGATTCCGCTTTTAAATACTAGAGATTATTATCTGGTATGCACTGGAACGTAAAATCACTTAGTTTTTAATGTATCTGCCAGCTTGTTCAATTATATTTTTTGTAGAAATTACTTGATAAATAGTTAGAGACTAGTTGTGGGAACACAACGCAGGGGAATGCATTTAATTATTGTAACATAATTAAGAGAGTAAGATACATCTTACTCTCTCTCATTTGTCTCTATCTTTTATACCATCCCTTTTGGTATTCGTAAAAAAATATACACTATTTCTACTGTCTTATTAAAATATGTATATTGTACATACCAATATGTACGGCAATCCCGCCGTGGGCTGTATTACACTGTATTGGGGCATAAATAATATAACTTGATGCGTCCAAGAATAGACAGATGACAAAGAGAGTATATATACATATCAGTAATATGATATTAACTACTAAAAGAAAATGCTGTCATGGCACAGCGGTGGAAGGGTTGTGGGTTGGATTCCCACTCGGCGCAAAGTATTATTATTTATATTTCACTTCTTCGCTCTGATACCAAAGCAAAAGTGCGGCGTTTAATTTCGCCACTCAATACACAATACCTTAATAAAATCGGCGAAACGTGGAATGGAGTGAAACGGAGGGTCTTCGCACTAGATTCGCTCTACCTGCTCTCCCTTATGCGGGATTCTAAGGGCGACACTTGTGGGTTCGATTCCCATTCGGGGGAAGGAATTATTTAATGCTTACATTAACTCGCTCTTGTACAAACTAAAGCGCGGTGTTGATTTACGCCACTCAGCATGCAATATCTCAAATAAAATTATTCCATAATTTTTTTTGAGATATTGCATTTTTTGTTTTGTTCAAATGGAGTATTTTAAAATAATTTAGATTTTCACTTTTTAGATTTAAATAACACTAATAAATTACAATTAAATCTAGGAAGTGATTAATTAAATGAATTGTTGAATTGGCTCTTGTGCAGTAATTACTATGAGATTAATTAAGAATGCCTTGTTGTTTGCAAGCTATTTTAAATTGAAGCTCGTGAATTATTTACTGAGTGAACTAGATTATGTTCTTTTTGTTTTTTGTTTTTTCTAAATTTGCTCCAGATTAGATTTATTTTCCATAATTTGAATTTTGTCTAGGCTTTTATATGGCGTAACTAATTAAATATGTATTTGTATAAAATTGATTTTTAAAAAATAACTTACGCTGAGTTTCTTGCGCCAGTTCTCAGGTCTGAGGCATTAACTTTAGTGAACTGGTGGTAAGTTATTTGACGTTTAAAAAAATCAAGCATGTAACTTCTAATTTAATTTAACATAGTGAAATATTTTTATAATAAATTCCAAGCGATATAATTATAATACTGGAATTATAATTTTACAATAAAACTAAATGAATATCAGAATTCCACATTGCCATGTAGCTGCCAAAACGTATTTAAGCGTGTCGACCGTCCTTCATGTTACTATTCATGGTCTGGTCATTTGGCCGGAAACATGGAGTTGTGTATTTTGTATACATATATCCATTTCTATATTGTGAAGTTGCAAGTAAAAATTGGATGAAAGCTTTTACCACCTCAGGATTCCAGCCTCCAATCTCCAATTCTATATTTCTTATAGTTTGGCCGACATTTATATATAGTTACAATATAAAGCTGCTAATCTTCAAAGCTCTTTAGGAAACATGCTCCGAGTGGGGATCAGTTTTCAGTCAGACACTCTTCCACTGCGCTGCGATGGCCCTGATAATTTATATAGTGAATATTAAGTAACATATTAGAAATTTTAATTTTAGGCCACATTTTCGTTTTCATGTAGTAAAACGTACCTACAAAACTTTTATTGCTATTGATTTATGATAATATTCACGACACGCTGCAAAATGTTGATATTTTCATCTTATAAGCGAATTACGTTTCATTTTCCGTGTTTTTTTTTGTGAAGTGACTTAGTGACCAAGTAATTCCATCACAGCTTTTTATAAGAAAATTAACGCCATTATAAATTTCAATTCTACATTATGTAATGAAAAAAATCAAAAAGGTTATTATTGATGGAAATATTATATTCAGCAATCTGGTTATAAGTGACAGGCGAACGTGGATGTTAATTGATCACAGGAAAATATTTTCTTATCAATTTTTGTAGAGATTTTCTATAAAGAATAAATATTTTCATAAATATAAAAATAGGCAAAAGTTATTAAAATTAAAGGAAAAGATTAAATAATTCGTTATATTGTTATTTTTAATCCTACTAAGTTCAAAATGCACACACAATTCATTATTTCAGCTTTTACTTTGTTATCGTAAACCAATGAACTGCAAGAATTTTTAATCTAATTTTATTCTTTTATGATAATGGTAATAATGGTAATAACGATAATATAAAATTTTAGGTGACATAATTAATCTATTCGTGTTACTGATAAATGCTGTATTGCAATCAGTCAAGTCCTTCATAACAGCGGTCATATCCTCATCCTAGTCCCAAGTCCTCATATACTATAAGACTAGATTTAAGATAACAATAATAAATAATAAAAAAATAAATAAAAAAAAATGTATAGTTAACTAGTTTAAGTAAGAAACCTGCTTACGGAGAGAAAGTGAAATCAATCAATCTTGACAGTTAAGCAAAGAAAAAGAATGTAATTTTTTTTGTTGGAAGTTTTTCTCGTTCTCTCTTTCATTAATTAATTCGTGAATGCAAGAAAACAAAACCATTTTTTTCTCAATAGAAGAATCTTACTTCGAATTTAAAGAAAGGAAATATATATTCAACTTCTATTAATTAAGTCGTTACCCAGACGCCGCCATGTTTTGTTGTGTAAACGTTTCAAAGTCTGTCATTCAGTGTCTTCACAATAATTGGAACTGGTGGAACACCGAAAGAGTTAGGTTAATCGAATTCCATTTGAATGTCACAATCACCGACGCCGGTGACGGACCGCCCCGTTCCGTGAGATTTTTCCATTTCCTTTTTATATTTTAATTCTGTGAAAGTTCTTTATATTTCGTTCCGAATTTCAAAACTAAAGATTTTTTTAGGTTTTTTTTTTACTATTAAATTATTTAGTTGGAATGTCACTTAAAACAAGATTGTGATACAATTTAAATATACATAATATATTTATCCAAGTGGGATCTGTTCCATCACCATTATATGCATATCGTATGCATGGGATGGTGATGGGCATAAGCATGTGCTATATTCCGCACATATCAATGTAGGTAGAGTGAATATGGGTATCTAGAGTTAAGACACTCCGTTCCCATGAATACACACTTTTACCACAGCAAGAAAATGAATAAGTCAAATAATTCAGTTCCTCCAGTGAGACTAGAACCCACAACCTGTCGCGTTTACAGTTACACCTTATTCTCCTGCGCTACAACTGGTCCGATATCATAACGTCATAATTCTGTTATATAATAGATATAAGATAGGACTCCGTCTGTCTACAAGAATAATACACAGTTCTCCAGCTTGTCTTGAAGATAATACAGGCCATAAATAACCCCAATGAACTCTAGATTGTGAAGCTCATTCAAGAAGCCGAGGCTTCCTTTCACATTACTCAATAAGCGTTGATGCACTGGTACTTTTAACAACTAATAGCAAATCGTTGTATGTAATTGCAACTGCGATACCTGCTTATAGCTTATTATTTCTTATCATAACAAGTATGAGTGATAAGATAGTAATTAGTCAACAGGTGTTTCACTTTTCGCCTATTTAGATTCCTCAAACGATTATAGCGCTTGGGGACGCAGATTCAAATTTCGCTACTTTCAACATTTGAATATGAAATTTCATTTATTTGACCATGTGACGTACTATGAAAAATCATTAATCTGTTATAAAACGTTTGCATGTTTTTTTTAATTTCTTTTGCAAAATTTATTCCTTGCAACATTTAAAATTACTTAAGAATGAAAATAAATTTGGCTGCTATTTATATTACTTAAACAAAGTTTTAATTAAAATGGCTTTTGTCTGGCTACGAGTATATGTATGTAATACCTACCTCTTAATTAAACTTACGTTTAGTCTTATTTACTAGCGTTCATCTTGCGGCATCAGCAGCATTCACTATTTTTTATATAATATTATTATACTATTAATATATATATATAATATTTACATACAATATATTTATAAAATAAGTATCTATATACTTAACACACTCCATAACACTCTCCAATCCCCATTCTCCCTAAAATTTTCAAGGCATTGCGTGTTGATTGGCGCTTTGGCGCTTTAGCGCTGTATCCCGCACACAGCAGGGTAGTCAGAGGGTACCTAGTGTTAAGACACTCCTTTCTGCACTTTCTGCCGAATTCTGGAGGCATCGCGTGTTGAGTGACAGAACTCGACGCCGCGCTTTTGCCACGACACGAGAGTGACGTAATAGAAAAATAAACGTAAATAAATAAAATGCAAAACATATAATTAGTACTATATCTTAAAACATATTATTATACTTGGTAGACATAACGGCTATTACAAGCAACTCAAATATTTGTGCAGAAATTATAATATAGAGCCAACGATTGAAATAGCTTACTTGTTAACAATAATAAGTATAATTCTTAAGATTGAGATCCACTGGGCCATTCATTATAATAAAGATTTTTCCAAAGATTTGTCATCTCATTGAGACCAAATATATTTTAAAATGTAAGTTTACCCAAGCATTGTTCAAAAGTAAAATGCTCGTGAAGAAGTATGACATATTTATGTTATACCTACATGAGATAGGAAATACACATTGTTCACACAGGAGCCGTTTTAATCTCACTTTAATTACAACTTCGCATCAAGACTGTTTTACAACAATACTGTACTTAAGCTCAGCGTATAGAATACTCGTGCTTCTTTTAATTTTTTGTACTAGCAGCTCGCCTGTGGCTTCTCACAACGATGTTATTATTTATTTTCTTTATATTATTTAAGTATGTTTAAGGAAATTTTAGTTAATGTTAAGTTAAATTATATGTGAAGATTTCATCTCATTTAGAAAACATAAAAATTATGGGTTTATTTTATTACATTATTACATATGAGCCTATTTTATTACCACTCACTGTTATATATTTCTTAGAGTTTTAAGGGAGAAAAAAAAACAATTCCATTAGTTTATTAACAGTTGGAACTTATTAAAATTTTGCAGGTTTCTTTTTGAAGATTTAATTTGTTGAAGAATAAATAAACACATTTACAACATATTTGTACCTATTATTAACATGAATAGAATTGAAGCTACGACCATGACCGATAAATAAACGTATTTCAACTACGTATTGTGGAAAGAGGAGGACAGAGTGTATAATTTAAAAATAGTTTCAATCCACAGTAATTAAACTTTAAAGCTATTGAAAGGGTATTTAGTAAAAAATGTCTCATTTCCATATTAAAGCACAAAGTATAAGTGCTACAGCGTCGTTCACCTTAGTGAGACGTGGCCTAGATTTCTTACAGATGCCATTAAAGAAATGACATCTTATCATTATGTGTTTTAATTTAGCTCGATGTATATTTTATAATGATAATGTTAACGTCGAAACTGAAACAATTAAATACTGAATTTATTAGTAAATAGTTAATCTTAGCATGCTATGCCCCCAGAATGACGTAGAAAGTGGGGAATGAAAGTATCTTAATGGGAACGGAGTGACACTGGATTCCCAGATTCCCTTTGCCTACCATTGTGAAGCTAAAAGAAATAAATATTAAGCCTTTTCATACGTATCTCCGCATTGTAATAAAAGTAACAAAAGCTCTAGAATTAGCACCTACAGCTCAAGGTTTTATGTCAGGTTGCTAACATTTCTGTTCAAAGTTATACTACTGTTAAACTCATCTGAAACTTCCAGTAAAAAGTTGTAGTATCTTTTTATTTTCCTTTTATTTCTATGTTTTTATAAGGCACACGTTCTTTTGTTATTATAGCTATGTTTTAACTATAATGTATAGTAATGTATGTAATATATATAAAATATTATCCTTAGTTTGTTTATTTAAATAAAATAATTGTTTTGATCTGATTTTACCCCAATATATATTCTCAGCCTATCATCGACCGCAACCATGCGGTCATCTGACATGCCTATCGTAGTGACTATGAGGCTATATGAAGTACATCCGCCCGTCAGTCCGTTACATTATGTAAGGAAAATCCTTAAAATATTTACATTAATAACAATAAAGTAAAATAAATATTATACCGTTAAATTGTTATCCCAAATATTTAACGAAAATTAACACTGTTTATACAAATGGATTTAACCCACCAGTTTTAACATAGCTATCAGAACCTATATAATTACATAAATACAACCAATTTATTTAATGTTTATTTATTCAATATAGGAAAAAAAATACATATAAATTTTATCAAAACTATTGTAACTGTATTTTACTAAAGACCTTTGTTTTTATTGTGTGCAGGTTTTTAATACATTTAATCATAATAACTACACAGATTTTTAAATTTAAGTAAGATTTAATTCTGTCAACTATTTTTTTGCAGTTGACAATGTTTCTAAGTACTTACCGCAGAAACATTTAGAAAATTTTAGAATTTTATTTTTGCAAGTTTCGATGAATAATATAGAAAGTTGTGTGTTTTTTATTTACGGTAATTTTTTTCGAGACCGCGGGACGCCCCTCGAGACAGACTTATGATTGTTCGTGTCAGTTTAGCTCCTAAAAGTTTATGAATCCATTTCACGAAATAAACTTATGCATAACTCATAAAAAAATTTCATGTTTTCTTCGCGTGAATTTTTCTTTACGGATCGAAATAATCCCAAAAGTTTCCTTGAAGTCCATGATAAGTGCTATCAATTTGATATTCTTAAGAAGCGGGACGTCTTTTTAGGGACACCCTCATTTTATTTTTTTACAATTCGTTATGCAGTTAACTATATTATACTATTTAAATAGACCAAAGATATCTATGTACAAACGGACATGTCAAAAAAATAAAATATTAATGTATAAGAATTTATAATAAATATAATTATTTATAATGACAAAATTCAAAACGCAAAATAAAAAAGTCCAACAGAGTCTATCTCTGACTAGCAAAAACGGCGTGACCTTGTAAGATATTTTCCATTCAGTATGTTAACTTTGACCTTTTGGGGCTGTCATCAGGCACATATGTGTTCTATAAGTGTATCTGTTTTGCCTAATCGTTTGAGAAACGTACCGTAACGATAAAAAAATATATTGAGTACGTTATAAGAATGTAAAAGTTAATTTTAAAAATATTATGTCGAAAAGATGTTCAGTTATCGATCGTCGTCCGTGGGACTGCGTCTAACATAACGCGGTGGATGTGAGGTCAATCTTCATAAATATATACTTCATATATTTTTATATTATATTTTTATTTTCCCATCCGGACAAGACAAACCTGGTATCCACCGAGCGTGCGCGACGGGGCCATTAAACTAGCAAGAATAAACTATGTACTTCTATTTTTCACAATAAAACGTCTTATATTATGGGTTTTTTTAAAGAGTTTGTCGCTATTACGAAGAAAGAAGTGTTAAACGAGCCAGAAATATGTTGTATCTCTTTCCTCTTAACTATATCTTATATATCTACTTCTCTAGTAGAACTTTTAATTACATGTATATTGCTAACTAGTATAACTTAGCGTATTTAAGCTTCATGCTGCGTTATATTTCACTTTGAATATATCACACACAACCATCGCATTAATAGCCAGCCTGTGCGCCATAAATGGTCTCACATAAGATAAAGTAAGTACACAAAAATAAACAGCATATCATAGTTACGTGGGAGGCAAGAAAAAGAGAAAGTTAAAAATTATATTTTAAAGAAACTGAATCAGTCACGAACTTATAAGTACAAATTAGTTATTTTGAAAAAAGAAACCAACTCTACACCATAACTCTTAATCATAAAGATAGTGTACGTGGTAAATTTTCCATTTATCATTATCTCATATGTACCAATTAGTGTTATGTAAATTAATGTACGCTTCGAAGTGCACATCTGCACTGCGACTAGAAGATATTATTCGCTAAAATTTTACGTTTTTAGTTTTTGTAGATAATTTTATTTCAAAGTACTTTCTAAATTATCTTAAATTATTGAAATTTATTTTTTTTTTAAATATATATATATCCCACACATAGCAAGATAAGCAGGGAGACCTGACTCCGCATAACGTGCGAGGAGATCGCCTCTCCACATCATTTGTCTTTCTTCTTCTGTATTATTCACGTTTCGTCTCCACGAACAGTCTCAGTAATAACAATGCATCGTGTACGGCCAAACGTGCAGCTGCGCTGACGCAGCTACTGCACCGTTAATCATGTTACCGGCAGCAATACGCGTTTCCATACATATCTTCTAGCTCTACTGAACATACCTATTTATTAGGTAGGTATGCGAGTTCGACTCGCATTTGACCAGGTTTTTCTTTTAATTTAAAATCACACTATATATCGCTTTGTAGGGCAGACAGAGGAAACCTAGGAAGACATAATTCTGTATCCTTATAAATATGTTCCAAACAAATAAATTCAAACAGCTCTGTTCTCCATTTTATATTTACTCAGAGGGACACGATTTGATTAAGCCACTGTAAAGGTCGTCAATTAAGGGCTGATTCTACACAAAGTTGAAATTTAATTTCCGCTTTGGCTCATGTAAATACCAATAGACATCTTATCCTTTAAATTAAAACACTGTGATTGGGAAACAAACATAAAATTCATTCAAAAGGTTGTAAAATTTTGGTAGTATAATAATTCAGTATAAGTCTGATGATGTTTGGTTTCTAAACGTAGACCAATCTCTGTTTTGTTGTACTATAATTACTTGTATTTTGCTTATTATTTAATTTTGATAGCATGGCAGAAAAATCAAGAGGGAACCTCGGTGTTACGACACTTCGTTCCCCACTTTCTGCCGAATTCTGGAGGCATTGCGTGTTGAGTGGCAGAACTCAACGCCGCGCTTCGCCTCGACACCAGAGTGAAGAAAAATGGAAATATAAACGTAAAGAAATATTTAACTTTCTCGAGTTTCACCCACTCGAGAAAGTGAAATATTTAACCCACAACCGTCGCATTTACGCGTTACACCCTTGCCACTGCGCCACGACGGCCTCAAGTAGGTACATACATATTACACACATTCTAAACTAAGTAGAGTTACTCTCTGCTGTAAACTCTTACATAGTGAACCCCAAGTGTACTAGCTAATATGAGGCAAATTAATTATGTAGAGCTGAGCGATGACGAGTAATCTCCACCTCAGCAAATTAAACTGAAGGTTATCTTAGCTATCTCTATGTAATCTGTAATCAGCCGCGACAATTAAGGCTCGAATACGTCTCTGGTTGATGACTAAGTGAAGATTCTGCTACGCTATAGAAATGTACAAAAATTTTATGTATTTATTATTTATTATTATATATATATATATCTTCTATATATTATAAGTTGTTTTATTACAGCTTCACGCTGCATCATTATTATAGATGAATAGGCCAAGGGAACAAGAAAAGAACGTTATCAATTGTACAAAACACGATACTGGTTTTATTTATATATTTTATTGTCGGATAAATGAGAATGTCATCTCGTTCATTAATTTCTTCTTACTGTATGTAGCCATTGGGGACGAGGTGGCAGGTGTTGCATTCTGTATATCGATATGATTTTTATTCTTGTCACGATTTTATTGACAGATAAAAATAAACTTATATAGTATCTTCTTCAAATATAAAATATATATTTATGAGACTGTTCATCGCAAACGACTCATACTGGATCTGTGGGTCAATGGAAGCTTAAGCCTCAACAACTAGTTACTTTTCGATCGTTTCCTCTGAAGCTGAAGGCTGCGGCTACAAAAGGCAACACATTGTCTTTTTACATTAACATTATATTGCTATTATTTATAGCAACTGTTTATTTTCATAAACAGTCACAATTATTGTCATTTTAAATTCGAAGCTCCGTTAAACTAACGTAAATTAGCTTTTCGAACTTTGATCGTCGCTCTGCACTGTACCAATTTTGTGGTTTCCCATGTCCGTGGATAGCTTCCGTCGTGTCTTATTTAACCTTGTATTACATTAAAAATAATAGTTGAATGTAGTGATATAGTTTATTTTAAATAGTCGGTTTTTAAAGAATATTAAGAATATAATTCTTATTTTTATATTTTTCTATTTATTTTAGTTTTTTTATATATTTTATATCCTATAAATTTTAGAGATTTTTTAAAATAAATAGTTTCAATACATTGTAAAAATTGTTTAATGTTCTTTTTCCAATATAAAAAAATTATCAAATTATAAAAATGAATCAGCTTCACGCTGCATCCCGCACCCAGCATATATGATAGGTAGAGAGAATCTATTGTTAAGACACTCCGTTCCCCACTTTCCGCTGATTTTTGGAAGCATTGCGTATTGAGTAGCGGAACTCAACGCCGCTCTTTGTCTCGACACCAGAGCGAAGAAATGAAAATATACATGTAAATAAATATTTTACTTCCTCGAGTAGAGATCGAAGCTATAACCATGGGGTTACAGTCACATCTTGTGTCATTGCGCCATCGTAGCGCAATTAAAAAAAATATATATATAAATAATTTCTCCTTAATAATTTATTATATTTCATTAGCAAATATTACAGTTAAGATTAGAATTTTTCAAAATTTCTTGTTATTTTACAATAAATACTCGCACATCGGCACACAAAAATGAATCATTGATTGTAAAAAAAAATATATACACCATACAAACGAACATCTAGACATTGGTGGGTAGCTGAAAGGGACTTTTTAAGTAAAGAAAATATTTGCCTGGACTTGTTTGATTAAACTTGGCACTCCAGTATCAAACGATATCGGTCACTCGAAGATGCATTTTGCAGAAATATTTTGCAATAATAACGTATTAATAGAAACGAGAAGATTAAGAGAAAATTGAAAAGTAAAAAATAAAATATTAATGAAAAATATCTTAAGAACCAGCTTTTGTTTAAAACTTGTAAGTAAAATTCTAAATATTAATTGTATAAAATTGCTAAAGCTTTTATAGTATCATCATAAAATGATTATTTTAATTGTACTACAATTTACCTTTTGAATAAAATATATATTCTTATAGGGCTTATTTAATTAATATTCTACTTTCATTTCTTACCACATCTGTGACGCAAATAGGTGCATGTTTAGATGATTAATGTCATTTGCATTCTAGTTTGTTTATACTAAGACCATTTTTGTTACAACTATTAATTTCAAGAGATATTTGGGTTCTGTAGCTCCAAAGGTATAAACGGTACAAATTGGTACGGTACCCTTGTTGGACGAGTCTCCGTCGCACTCAAATGGTTTTTTAGCATCTTCTATAAAGTTGTTATGTATGTTAAAAATATGGTAAATTACTTACTTGTACATACAAACGAATTTAAACAGAAAAACGATCTCTCTCTCAAAATCATTTAAAAAACTTAAAAGCAGGAGTAAACCAAGCATTAATGATGTAGGTAAGTAACGTTATTCTACGCGCTGGCGTGTCGCGAACGTTGTCCTTATGAGTGCACTTTCCTTTGAAATAAACGTTAGAGGCTTAAGCTCTAATTACCTTCGCATTTGCAAATCATGAATGGAGTTCATGTATTTGGGATTTTATATAATTTTACGCTAAAAACATTGGAAATGACGATATTAAAAAATAACTTGTCTTTTAATAGTTTTTTTCATGACTACATATTTTTCAATTTGTTCTGCCACTCAACACGCAATGCTCTCAAAATTCGGCAGAAAGTGGGGAATATAGTATCTTAACACTAGGTTCCCTCTGTCGCTGTATGCGGGATACAGCGTGAAGCTAATATATTACATTACGCTATAACTAATGAGAGTGGAGTAACAAAAAATGTTGCAAGTTCTCCCCGAACTTGCTTTTGTGAGTGTGCAAACAAACGGTTAAAGTTAAAATTTTTTATACTAGCTATATATTTAAAATTATTTGTATTCTATTTTCATATATATTTTTAAGTATTGTATAATCCATTGTAATATAATCTTTTTCGATGTTTAGTTATGAATTTGAACTTAGACAGAGAAGAGAGAGAGGAAGAGCGAGAGAGTGTAGTGTGGAGTTACTCCATTTTTTGCTTTCCTCCGAATGAAGATTTTTTTTTGTAAAAGCGTATGTATATTTGAAACTTAAAAGAATGAGCACTAGAAATTACATTTCACAAATTTACTCGAAACGCGATTATTTCAGATTGTGCTTAGAGAAGACTTGGCAATTTATTTTAGAAAAAGAAAATGGAAGTTTTCAGCATTATATTCTTGCAGTATTTTAGACGACTGTAATGAGATGGTTTAAATTTGTAGTTTCTTTGCTGGTTTCGTTCACTGTACATATAATGAATATTGTAATATCAAATTTAATTCGCGAATATGACCTATAAAATACACTATTGTAAAATTAAAAAATAGGGTTAAAATAATATCAATCTATACATAGACATTAGACAAATTAAATATGAAAACGTTGATATAGATTAAAAGCCACAAATATAATATTTAGATAAATATAATGTATATCGAAAAAACAAACATAAATAAAATAATATAATATATATATATTTCTTAAAGAAATAAAAGGAATGATCCGGGCCACTAAAGGCATGCTTGATGGTGCAGCTAATGCAGTCTGCATTAAGCCGTCCGACTCGTGAATTAACCCGCGCATTAACTATACGCAATGTCAATTCTAAAACTGAATTTACGAGTATCAAATATCTTCTGTAAATTTTGTGTAATAACGTGCGAATGCATCAGGTTGTGGATTTGATTCCCGCTTGAGGAATATTTGATATTTACCTTCATTTCGCTTTGGTGTCTACCCGCAATGTCTCCAGAATTCGACGGAAAGAGGGGAGTGCTCCATATTCAGCTCCATCAGCCGACCATGCTACATGCGGGATTTTGTTTCCCTGTAAAAGCGAAAAAAAAATTTATACAGCAGAGCGTTTTTACTCTGTTCCCTACTTTCCACCAAATCGATATTGCTTATTGAGTGGCGAAACTTAACACCGCTTTTTGTTTTGTAATCTGAACAAAAAAGAAAACGGAAATAATTAATTTCCTCGGCTGGGTATCGAACCCACACCCGTCGCCTTTAGTCAGATGCTATCCACATTACTGAGTCACGAACTGCCTGAACTTATACATTTCAATAAATTTCATTGACATAATAAACATTGAGAATAAAAATATTTTAAATACAATATGCTTTTATAGTTAAACTTTCGATATACAGACAGATATTTTTTATATCCTACACTTCTATACTAAGGATTAGAGTCTCTATATATATTAAGATATCTAGAATTTCGATATTGTAGGAAAAAAACAAACAAATATATATGTATCCAAGTAAGCTCAAAACTAAAAGCTTTTGATTTTAATTTTGCATTTATATTTTAGAAAATAATTTTAACTTAAGACCAGTCGTGGTGTAGGGGCAAAAATCTGTGACTGTCAACGCCGCAAGATGCAAGTTCAACTCCCAACTTTTCGAGGAAGGGAAATATTAATCTAATATTTCCAATATATATATATTGGAAATATTAATAATATTATATATATATATAATATTTCCAATTAAATTTAAACAACTGGCAGGTGGCACAGAATTTGAGTGTTGTATATGCAAATTTCAGCTGCATCAATATTTTAATGCTATAATTAAGAGGATATCTTGTGGCATCGTAGGGCAGCAACAAAAACATCTGAGTGTAATCGCGACGGTTTTAGGTTCGATTCCTACTCGGGAGAATATATTATTTTCATTTCGCTCTGATGATATGACAGTGCGTGTTGTTGAGTAAAGGTAAACTCAACAAGCAAAATTTGGAGATTCATAAAGAATGGAGTGTCTTCTCACTAAAATACACTTATATTTACATATTTGCAAAATAACTGTAAAAAATATACTTTTTCTATTTATCAAAAGAAAAGACTTGTTTAAGAATAAGAAATCATTACTTAATTCATTTGAAGGGTCTACCATTACTTTCAATCCTTTAGGGTGGAATTGCTTTCACGGCTCAATAGTCGGCTTGAATATCACTGTGCCGTGAAGCGTGGAGCCCGCGGGCTCCCTTTTAACACCCCTGATAAAAAACCAGTCATCCCTCTATATCTGTGATATATTGTAATGAAGCTAATATAACGGTAAATCTTCGATATTTTGTTTGGCTTGTGATTTGTTTGTGTGGGTTTTACGATATTTAAGACAAAATTATTGATGTATCTAATAGTAACTATTTTATATTGTGAAATAAAGGAGAATATGTTTTTTTTATAAATTTATCAATATCTACTTATATATATATATATATATATATATATATATATAAATTTTTGCATTTGCTTCATTTCCATAAATTCATATTTTTTTTTACCGTAAAGGTTAAATATTACAAAATAAAATAAAGATAACCATGAATATATATTTATTTAAAGAGAAAACCAAAATTGTGGAATTGAAAAAGGTGCATTTCCGTTACCAAAATCAAAAATAATGAAAATGCTTAGAGATGGAAAAAAAATACAAAATAAAAAAAAAACGACGCAATCACTAAAAAGGGATAGAAAAAAAGAAAACAATTATTAAACTCTTCCGATACCGGGAATCGAACCCGAGCCTCCTGGGTGAGAGCCAGGTATCCTAGCCACTAGACCATATCGGATGTGTAATATATTATGAATATTTTCATCTTACTAATATTATTTTCACTATTTGTGAACAACACTTGTGCCACTGGCACTGGTCCACGACGGCCTCAATTTTTTTCATATCCTATACATATATTAATTATATTACAATTTGTATACAAATTGCGTACAATGTGACATTTAAAACTGTATATTTAGCTGTATATGTTATTTGGCCATTACAGTTAATTAACTGTTAACAAAGCACATAAAATCATAATTAAACGCTACGTTTATGATCGTAACCGACAGACAACAAAATAATAGTTACATCGAATAGTTACAATGAATCTAAAAACAGTAGGATGAAGAATAGTTTAGTTTAGTGAGATTGCGTTGTTTATTATTAATTCATTTTTGCAAGTGGAAATCGAACCCACAACTTGTCGCGTTTACAGTCGTACGCTTGTACGTGTGTACTTTATACCTATAAAATTTTATACGTAAGTATGGTATCTGTACTCCACAGAGTGGAAGTTTGAAATGATGACAATACAATAAATATAACATGGCTTATAATCTTTGAACGCTGAAATCAAATTAGTAGTATCTAAGCCGAACCTCGACTTTGATTAAATTATTTGGCCGAGGGGTGAAATTATTAATGAGTGTCAAAGTTTTCTTGCTTCCTTGTTACTGGCGAAGTAACTTTTAATGTGAACAATTATTTTATTATAAGCGAGCTTATTATTATAATGCGTTTTTAATGTAAGATAACTCTGACTTTTATTTTTGATAGATCTTAAAAGAAATTTTAGAGCTTAGATATACTTATTTTTTCAGCTTTATGCTATACCCGTCTATTTTTTACAACAGTAAAGTGGTGAACCACTTCGTTCCCCACTTTTCTCAACACATTGTGTTGTGTTGATTAGCGGAAATCAACGCCATGTTTTACCTTGTTACGAGAATAAGGAAGGAAAATATTAAATAATTCAGTCGCCCAAATGAGAATAAAACTTACAACCCTCGCGTTTACACTCATTCGCTTGCTCGCCGCTGAGCCACGACGAGGACGCATATAAAATGTACAATATAATATATTTAAAGATAAAAGATAATAGTACGTATCAATATATTTTCATCGATCGAGATTGTGAACAGCAGCTTCAATAAATCCTTCAAAGGAAATAAATTCAATTTATTAGGTCTTTACAGATAGGTCAGCGGGATTAGTTCACTCCATTCTATCCTTAAGGCTCCCCATGAGCCTTATCGCACTCGACGAGGACAATGCCTTATATTTTATTCTTTATTTGTGAATATTGTTGTTGAAGAAATATTTATATTTCGAATATTTTATTAGTTTTTATATACTTGTGGATTTGTAATTATATGAAATGTAACATATATATATTAATAAGCTTTGTCTAAATTAATTTACTTTACATACTTTTATTTAATACTTGCATTAGTTTCTTAGAATATAATATGTTCTAAGAAACTATATATTATATACTGTAAATAATAATATGAAATTATAAAGTCGGCTAATTTTGTCATTATTTCTTTACATAGTGGCAAATATACGCAAACTTATAGCCATATTTTGTTGAAAAATATATTTTATATCATGAAATGATTTTATTAGTAGCCTAACCTGAAATAACGTTCCCATCGTTGCACTAAATTTTCGTGACTTTTCGTGTTGTTTGGATGCCACAATTTCTATCACAGTGTGAAAATGAAAGTGATTTATATATCAATATATCATTTACATATTTATAATTTGTGGAAATTGAACCCTCTACCATTATGTCTATGTCAAATAAAAACATTCTTCCGATTGAGAATCAGGCCCACAATCTTCACTCCCACTGCACCAAAATGACTTAACAGCTTTATTGTAGTTTTATCTAATCGATTCCTAAAATTTTTTTGGATTTTTTGCAAAATGGCTTAGAATAAAATATAAATTAAAGAAAAACCTATAATATATATATATATTTTTTAAACTATCGCGTTAATAGTTTGTAGTAAATAATTATGGAGCAGATTGTAAAAGCCGGAAATAGTTTCAGTGCCGCTGTCGCGCGCATACATTCTTGATTAATGATAGAATAAGAACAAAATAAACTGCTAGTTAAATATTAAGGAAACTCTTAAATAATGCAAATAGTAATTAATTTAAGAATTTAAAGTTGCTTTATATTATATTATTTTCTTTCTACAGACAGATTTACGTATTATGTATAGTAAATATAGTATTATGGAGACCAGTTGTGTCGCAAATGCAGTGCGATTATAATCGCGATGGACTGTGGGTTCAATTCCCACTTAAGGAAAGGAAAAATTTGTATTTTTTATTTTTTAGCTGAGGTAACGAGGTAAAGGCCGACGTTGTGTTCCGACTAGTTCACCAACAGAATATACATTGCAAAGTGTTATTACCCTTACATGCACAAAATGCACCTACAGTATACTTTTTATTCCATTTTTGTTTATTTTTTTTCAGCTTCGCGCTGTATCCCGCACACAGCAGGATAGACAGAGGGAGCGTCGGTGTTAAGACACTCTGTTCCCCACTTTCTGCGGCTTTATTACCAATACCATGTGCACCATTAAGATTATTATTTTTTTAAGATTTCCCCACAATAGTATAGTTTTAGATTTTTTTTCTGAACTATACTAATAGATAGTATACCTGTAGATGCTAGCTTTCAAATTTGATAACTCTAGGTTAACCAGAAGTAGCCTTTTTTTTAGAATTTTTTTAGAATTTTGATTCCCTTTTTCCGAGTGTCTTTGAATACCCTTATAAAAATAAGGAATATAAAACGGAAAAAAGTTCAAAAATTATATTTGATTCTTTTTACATAATAATATATATATATAAAGCAAAAGAAATTAATCTTCATCATGAACCATTTTAAGTAGCTTTGAAAAATATGTTCAAGATTTTGATATATGTTTTTGTTACCTAAATTTTATACCGATATTTCTGTTATTAAATTTATGTAGCAGTTACTGAGCCGTTTAAGTTCAACCACTGGGCCGTAAACTGTTATCAGAAATCTTATAGTATCTGTATCGCTTTATAACAAATGTGATAAAACGAGACGACGGAAATAGGCAATAATAGAAAATCTTAATGTTATATCAGTAAATAATATCGAATAAATCGTTATTTGAGTCTAATTCTAGTTAAATTTCATTTTATTAGTAAGTCAGTGTGTAAATTAGGTACATATTTATATTAATATTATTAAATCTAAATCCTTTTTTTATAATTATATTTTATTATTAATCACAATATGATAATTATACAAGAATATGTAGATAGTATATGATAGTTATAACTTAAAATATATATTTTATATAAAAAGAAACTAATATAAGTACCTACATGCTCAGTAACATGATAAAGAACGGAGACCTTTCGGATCATTTCAATTCTTATTCATCCAATGCCTATTGATTTGTCTCACAGCTACGCTCGGATGAATAAGTGACGGCAGTAATAGAAAAGTGTGATGGAACCCATCACTTCTCGAAGTGCTATTATTTTCTGTCAAAAGCGAGAAATTACACGACTTTTCTCTTACTCAGTTACAGTTATTTATAGATCTGTAGGCAATACTTAAGGATTTATACCTACTCATTATTTCAGTTATTTTGAAAATCATATTTTACAGAATTGGTAGCTTTCATAAATAACCAATGAATCAACAAGATGTACTTTTTATATCCATTTAAAGACATCATCTACGAAAATAGGAACTTCATTTATATATATATTTTTTGTATTAGACAATTGAATTAACACATTAAAAATTTTATTAGATCAACGTCACTCTGCATACCGCAGGCAGGGGGTACCTAGTGTTAAGACTCTCCGTTTCCCATATTAGGGAACCTATAATGATATTAATTGTTTTTTTTTTTCAGCTTCACGCATCCCGTATCTCATATCTCGCATACAGCAGGGTAGAGGGAACCTCGGTGTTAAGACACTCCGTTCCCCACTTTCTGCCGAATTCTGGAGGCATTGCGTGTCGAGTGGCAGAACTCGTCGCCGCGCTTTGTCTCGACACCAGAGCGAAAAAAAATGGAAATATAAACGTATAGAAATATTTCACTTCCTCGAGTGGGATCGAATCCACAACCGTCGCGTTTGCAGATCGCACCCTTGTGCCACTGCGCCACAACGCCCTCAAATTCAATTGTTTTATGCTATCAAAAATAACATATGATATTTTTTTCTTAAGGCAACTGAAGTTCTAAATATCCTTATCATCTAATATTCTTAGAAAATGAAATCTTAAAGTTTAACTAGGTTGCCAATATCAATTTTTTTATGTCATGAGAAAATGCTTATCATGTTGACTAACTTTCGCTAGAGCGCTATATTAATGTCTTATTAGACGGGCTGGTAGAGTTTAATACATTGGGTTTAAGATTTTTTATCGGGAATTGAAGCCTTCTAAATAAATTACAGCCTATTTGTTACCAGACAAACATACAAATAATAATAATAATAATAATACCGCTAAACTTATAAAGATGATTGGTAATAAATCACTTGAAATACTTAATTCAATTCAGGTCAAACTTTCATAGAAATTAGTCAAATTTTTATGTGAATGACTAAAATTTGTTATATAACACGCTACCGCCGCCTTACGGTGAACGAAATTTTGTTCACTCCTAATTGCCGGCGTCGTTTATAAAATTAAGAGCTCCAAAGTCAAACGCTGTTTGAGATTATAAATTCGTGTTCCACTTTCACAAGAAAGTTCGTTTAAATATATATATATATATATAAATATATGTATGTATGTACATACATACATACATGTGAGAACCTTTGCTGTGATATGACTTTAACATATTGCGCCTTTGCGAAGTTAGAACGTTGATGTTAATAAATTTAATTTACAAAGACTGATTTATTAATATACCATGAGAAAATATTATTCTATGTGTAATTAACATATCCTTATACATCGGAACTGGGACATAAAGTAGCATCACAAACCCCCTAATGATAGACCAAGACGTACAACGACGACCAACACCATACAAGCATGGTTTATCATGGTTTCAGTCATAACATACTAAGTCAATGTCCCTGTAACATATTCTGTTTTATTAAATATAGTATAACTTTTTTTATTTATCAGCCCGATTCAAACTAAAAACTACAATTAAATCGTTTAAACTATCAATTAGCGTGAATAAACGCACAGATAAACGAAGAAATATATTCTTATATATATTTTTCATGTACAGACACCGATTTGTTACGATTTTCATTATAAGTATATATAGATTGGTAAATACATAATAATTTACATACTCGTATAATATATACAACGATATTCCAAACAAGTATGTACAATGTAGCGGCGGACCGATTTACCCGATGAAGTCCCAAGTGATTCAACCATCATTTACGTTCCATCGTAACAGTTTGCATTATTTATTTCATTGCATATGTTAGTATATATTTGACGTTCAAAAACTCAAATAGATTTTATGAACAAAATATTTTAATTCTAAAGCTAGCGGCAAGTGATAGATAGATGGATTAGAATCGGCATTTAATCTAGTTACCGTAATGTAATGTCAACTTTGCCTTTACTGTGTTGATTAAATGTTATTTCGAGAAGAATTTAAATAACTTTAACATCATGCCCGACCTATTTGCCTTTTGAATACCGTCGTTTATATATTAACAAGAAATTTATAGCTACCCATTGTTCGTAGACAATCGTTTTAACCAATTTACCATAAATTGAATAGAGAGGAACAGTTACCGAATCCCTCGGTGATAGTTTGCTGGCCTTTATCTTATCGGCTTGAAAGATGTCTCAATAGTATAGTAAATTTGCAAGATCAAATTTAGCTACAACATAATACCCTCTTTTAATCGTGTTTTGTTGGTTATAATATAAATTGTGAATCCTAAAAACATTCTTAGAATATGTCTAAGCCTATGAAAGTAATATTAAAGTGAAATTTTATATGTAAAAAATTGTAAATAATACGCGTTGGTTATAAAATATATTATAATGTGTTTTTTTTTAGCTTCATGCTGTATTCCGCATGTAGCAACATAGGCAGAGGGAGCCTAGTGTTACAACACTCCGCTTTCTACTGTTCGCTGTATTCTGGAGGTATTGCGTGTTGAGTGGCCCAACTCAACGCTGCGCTTTAATACACCACAGTGAAGAATTGAGAATATTAAATATTTCTGGTTCTCGTGTGGGAATCGAACCCACAACCTGATCGTTTTACAGTCACATCTAGTGCTTCTAGACAACAATTGTTCTTAATAGAATATCGTAGTTTATTTATTACCCGATTGTGTGAAAAGATATCGTGATTGGCTTTTACTTACTCGATACGCCCGTCTCAGTAACAATGAACAACCTGTATTAACCTAAGTAAAGAATAAGGAAGAATGATTATTGGAAAGATTGATCGCTTATTAGAAATAATACCACAAGAATGTAAAAGTAATATGGGAAACTCTTCCATATTCATTAATCAGTCCCTTTTTGTTCTACAAACTTTTATATTTTCAGCTTCACGCTGTATCCCTACATAGGGGGCCTACACGCGGGGGCGGTACTCAACACTTAGAACTGACAATTTAAAAAAAAATTGACAAGTGAGAATCGAACCCATTAACTCACACACACGTTTAAAGTCAAACAGTTGTGCCCCTGCGCCATGACCAGCCTCTTATATAATATTTCAAAATATGCCTAAATCTCAACTAACCTATTTCTAGCAAAATTTTAATTTTGTTTGAAATTTTCTTAACGACATACGGTCACGGTTTCGCGATGTCATTGTTATGGTAATATTATATTATAATCATAATAAATGTGACAGCGCCACGACGTAATTACCTATAATAGTAAATGATTTCCGTTTCCTTGTTAATGTCCAAAGGATTTTGGTTATTCACGAGACATAGCGAGCCACGAGTATTATATATTAAATAATGTTTGTTCATATTGGATATCATTTGGCCACAGAGGATGCTATTTATTAAATATTTTTTACATTTTTAAAGTATTAATACACTCATGTTCAAGATTTCTTTACTTTTAATATTGAATTGAACCACCGACCGTTGCGTTACAGTCACACGTTAGTGGCTCTGCGCCACGTCTTCTTAAAATATATTATTCCTAGTTCTAAAGCAAAGACAGTTTTATTTACACACAAAGTTTTATATTTATATAATTTATGTTTGAAGCTCGCAATAACTAATTAATTGACGCAACTCTAACAGTTAACATTTATTTTGTCAAAGAAACGCTTTGGGAACGAAAAGTAACAATTTTATTTCTTTCTGAATCTAGTTTGCCTTTTTAGTATAAAGAGAAAAATATAAATAGAAATCTTTTTATTTGAAACTTTTACAGTCAAAGTGAAGCTGCCAACATAAAGCATTGAAGAGACATTTAGGCTTTTAACGTAATGACGCATACCTTTCTCTATTTAATCCTTGTATATAATAAATACGTATTAAACGGACGTTACCTAATTTAATATGATATCGTGGTTATAAAATCAATATGTTAAACAATGTTTAATTATTATTGTATTCAGTATTATAAACTCCCCGTGGTTTTGTTCGCTTGATCTTAGTTATTATCTATTAAATAGTAATCTATTAACTAGTAGTAGTTTTAGTCTTTCATCTCTTAAAAACAACTCTCGATAAAACAGTTCATTGCATAAAGTTAAAGAATTTCTGTAGTGCTTAGGATTTAAAAAAATACGTATTATAAATCGTTATTTTAAAAAAAAGGTAAAAGATTTTAAAGTCTTTATTATAAAGTTTTACAAAATAAAATTATTATTTATGCAATAACATCGACTATATATGGCGTTTATGCGAGGATAATTTCGGCGATGTGACCTTTGCTCTACTGATCTTCAAAGTTGCCTATTCAAATAATTGCCTATAAGTTAAATCATTGCCTATTGGATTCATACCTTAACTAATATTAGTAAATATGTAATAAAAAAATATCTTTCCTACTACATGCGGGATACAGCGTGAAACTGGAAGAAAAAAGGTTGGATCTGATGTATAGATCAGTTTTATAATAGAACGAAAGTGATAAAACTAAAAACATTTTATAGCTATTTTATAAGAATACTATATTATTTTAAGTAACTCTCACATAATGTTATAGCACTCTGGACTTAAATTATCATATTAAACAACTGGTTATTGTTATGAAAGTGGTGCGAAATGGCCGTGTAATTATTATTGTAATAATGCGGGTATCCGTGAAACAATGCGCGCTCATTGTCCTTAGTTGTGCTTGTAATACGCATACGTGCGCATAAGATATAATGAATCAAGACCAGTGTTGACATTGTGGACATATGGTCATAAAATATATTATTAATAACATCATGTCGTTCATAAGGTGTATCCTGAAGGAACGGGTTAATTTTGGATTCAAATTTCACGCGAAAAAATATTTATTTTACTATTTTTGTTTTCTAGGGTTGCGTAACTGGAAAGGAAAAAACGGAACACTTATAGAATAACTTTGCTGACCATCCGTCGTCCGTCTTTCAACACTATTTATCTCAAGTGATACTTTCAAGCTGAAGTGATATGAAATATTTATGTATTTCATAGAGAAAACTTAAGTTAAGAAAATTAAGTTGGTAAGCTTTAAGTTAAGGTGTCGAACTTAACCAGGTTTTTTTATGGTAAGATGAATTCTGAACAAACAAGTTAATTTTTGATTCAAATTGTATCCGAAAATTTATTTGTTTTCCTAATGTTTATTTTATTTTTTAAAGTAAGTTATAATTTTATTTTACTTTATCCGTTTAAAATAAATGAAAATGACAATGGGCGATAAAAAGTCCTCTAAGATATTTAGCACTTGGAAACTGGAATAGAGTAGAACAAGTATTTGCTCGCTGGTCCCTAAGTTTACTTTAAGTTCCGCAGTAACGCTTTAGCAGGCAGAGAACCTGATGTTCTAGTTCTATCTCTATGCTTTCGTACTATTGTTGGATCAGTTGAGTAAAAATTACACCGAATTTCCAGTGAGAATTATAAGCTATTGTTCTTTGAATTATTTTAAGACATTATGCTGCAAAATATTCTTTAAACAATAGAATAGAATGAATAAATGAAAAACGTGTGTAAAATATATATGTATGTTTGTAGAAATTTATTTGCTATTTTACATACATTAACATTATTAACAACATAATATAATATTTTTATAAAATTTACGTATAAAAATATAAGAGAATATTTTTAAATAAATTTCCCCCTGATAAAATGAAAAGAAATAGAAGCACAGAAACCATTTGACACCTAGATCGTAGCTTTCTCCAAGGTAAATAAATCTGTTTAACGTTTGTATCTTGTTTAAACTGAAAAGCAATATGAAGCCTAATCAGTATTTGTTTGTGTCGGCGCCTCCAGTGGGCTTTGGGAGATTCGCTGCAATCCAAAGATATTGTAAAGCTTCGGGTGAGCTTTGGGATTCCTAGAAAATCCAACCAGTTCATATTCATTTTATTTCTGCTTGAAATACACATTGAGTTTTCTTTAGATAACATAAGTAATTTACATTGAAAGAGATATATTTTTTGTCGATATATATATGTGCGCACTGCTAGCATTCACACTCTTATAAAATTATATTGTCGTCTCATTTCTAACAATACAACTAAAAAAATCAACACCATCTTTGCTCAGTGGAAAGGAGTTGCATTCAACTTTGAAGAACGCACACACGTGAAGATTATGGATGCATACTGGATATTTTTTTAATACTTCAAATATTTAGTTTACATTGAAAAATGCTTTTGTAAGCTCAGTGATATCAATAATGGTATATCTGCTCCAGAGACAGACAATCTTAGACGATCTAAAAACGATGCAGAATGGAAAACTGAGTGTCATGCCACTAGATCCTAAATACTATTTTACAAAAGCGAAAATTGCAAAAGAATGTGCAGAGTTGTTCATTTAATACTAAACAAATAAATAAAAATTGATTTGGATAATACAAATATGAAACGATCCAAGTTTTTTTGCAAATCTGAATAAATTTACTTTTGAGGATTGGCGTTGATCGATATCAAATTATATTTTCCATTTTGCTTAATTTCTTTTTTATTTTTCAAGAAATTTTGTATAGTAATTATCACTACTAATATTATCAATGAGAAAGTTAACGAGGATGAATATTATATATCATTATAACAACAGGCTGCAATTTATGTAACGATTTTGTATAATTTTTCTATAATATAGAAATAGCTTGCTTTAGGTCGCTAGTATTTTTTATATTTTTATAGCAAGCAACACATTTTAATATTACGTGACTGTGATGGATGGAGAAAAAAAAAAGAAAAATGGCATCTTTCCTTTTCTTTAAACAAATATATTGTACGCGTATACATCTCAGTCATACTCGCTACAAACCTAAGATATACTCTTATTTATATAGTTTTTTCTATTACATTTCATACTCCCTTTTTTAAACTTACGTTTCATTCCTACAGCGATTCTATGTGTCCTCTCATTGTGATCACCTTCACGAGCAACTCCTAATTCCTTCACGACCATTCCAAGTATAGAACCCCTTTTTTCAACATTAAATGTACAGAAGAAGTCCGAGACGCATCGCACACCTAATTTGATCATGTCAATAGTAACTCTATCTGCTCCCAATAATAATACCCCATTTACTTGATTCATGTTCATTTTGTCACTTGCAAGACTCTCTCTCTACTCTATACTTATCGAATAGATTACATAGAGATGGATACATTCATTATCTCGTTGTAGAATTTAGACGCTACAAAACTTTTTAATTTATAATTATCCGTCAGTCCCTCTAGTTAAGCTAGTCTTAGAAATCACTCTTAACCAGGAAAGCTTCACGTTAATTGTTTAGTCGTTATTCAACAATTTATTTCTCATATCTATACGCCTTTGTAAATTGTACTCTTTCTTTTCAATCTCTCTTATACTTTATCTTTACGCAGTCCCCAACGCTGTACTGTACTGTGTCACCACTCATTACACGTTACCTTGGGAGACGCTCAAATATTAAGATTGATTATAGTGCTCGTCATTTCATCCATGAAATATCGCAGTTAAAACCATATATAAGATATAGATATATAAATAAATATATTCTAAGGACCAAGACGCCGTGTAATATCGAAGTACTGTATAATGAGCCAAAAGCCTTTTAAAATTGAAAAATATTATGTAAAAGAATGTTTATTTTTAATATAATATACTTCAATCAAGGTTCGAAAATATGCACAGCATCCAATAACAAGTTCGGGAAGCAAACAGCTGCTGGAGTGGAAAATTCGCGAGAAAAATCTTGCCGCGCCTTTAATAAAATAACTGCAAAACAGGCCACGCCTGAGGCCAGTCTGCATTTCAATTATTATATTTTTTATTAAACTTCGAGGAGAAAAATTTCAATAAACATTATTATACATTAATATAACATTCAGTCATGGTATTTACTCACGTCTCAATTTGAATTTTTTGCAATATTTACGAGAATATTTAATACTTTTCATAATCCTTATAAATTGTCCTTGTTGTCTAAAATTAAGTGAATTTGAAGAAATGTGAATCCCTAAAAATGTTCTTGTTTATTTAGATTTCATTATTACGTTAGTTAATTCTCTCTTGCGAAGCCACCGTAGTAATGCGAATGTTATAATTGAGAGAACAAAGAAGAGCTTATTGAACTAGTTTAAGTGGACATTAAACTTATAATAGATTAGAAATAAAAATCTTAAATAGATTATAAAAAAAAATGAATAAAAAATATGTTTTTATAGATGTTAGATACAAAAAACTGAACAAATGCGAGTCGAACTCGCATACGGAGGATTGCGTAAAAATTTCTAAATTCCTCGGCTAATAAGTAATATGAAATACTTTCTATACTTATATTTTTTACGGTTGCGGGTTCGATTCTCACTCGTGGAAGTAAAATATTTATTTGTGTACGTAAAGTAAAAGCAAAAGTAAAAGCAAAACACGAGGATATGCTAGTCAATGGCGGCATTTTAAACATCGTTTTTATAAATGCGCCTATAATTTACAGACACGTTTATATAATCCCCCGCAGGGTAAGCGAGTGGCTTCCCTAATTGTTTAGCGGTCGCATGATACATTTTACCCTTATCATGTTACCCGCAGTTAAAAATATACCTGTATTGTTACGTCATTGTCAAGTAAATACGACATGATAATTTTAATATTAACTCATATATTGGCTTATTAATACATTTTTAATTCAGAAGTAATACTAAAAAAATAAATAATACATAATAATTATAAATATTATATCGATGTGTATTTGTTAACAGTAATAAAACATATTTTTAATAGTAAAAAAATATATAAATTATATTAACATTATTATTGAACACTTACAATCATTTTCTTAGCATAACTTATACAGTAATAATATATATAAATGTAAACATATTATGTGTACAAAAGTTTTAGTAGGATGAAATAAAAAGATGGTGCTCGCAAGGGTAGATGAATATATTATATTCGCAACAATACATATTATTTTGACAGAAATAGAAGAACGCCTGATAAAATTACTGACATTTACATTAGCGTATAACATGTTTGCCTTTGAAAAATCATAGGCGTCATAAAACAATTTTTTTTCAGCTTCACGCTGTATCCCGCACACAGCAGGATAGGCAGAGGAAACCTCGGTGTTAAGACATTCCGTTCCTCACTTTCTGCCGAATTCTGGACACATTCATCAAACAGGGACTTCTATATAAATTATTTTTAACTTATCCCCTTATCCCCACGAATAGCAATCGAATCTACAACCGACGTGTCCACATTTACCCGCAGAACCCCAGCGGCACACCCTTTTAAATGTAACAACATAAAATTATTTGATATCTAACCAATGGGTCATTAGCAAGCATTTGTCATTTTCAACTCAGTTTGACATTTCATCCAACTGATGAGCAGCTGCCGCGGCGCGTAATCAATTGTCAGATAAGAATAATTTGTGTTTCCCTCGAGTATCTGTCTATCTATCTATCTACACCACAATATATTCATATTGTAGATAATTTACATGAAACGAGCTTATAATTTAATATACATAGCAATCTAAGAATGTACTGTAATTGTACATATATGTAAGCATCTTTTATTTATGTACAATTTGAAACTAAGCTTTACATAAAGTTGATATGATATCGTTTTAAAATTATAACTTGTCTTTTTATTTTGCAATACCTTTTCTTATTCGTAGCGTAGCGATAACGTATCTTGTCATACATAAATGTGTAGTTATAAGCTGGAACGTATAGGTATATAATTTAGAAATACGTATTTTTAGCAGCATAGGCAGAGGGAACCTGGGAACATAGTGTCAAGATACTCTGTTCCCATTAAGACACTTCTGTTTCCCACTTTCCATCGAATCCACATGACACTATGTTCCCAGGTTATATATATATATATAAGTATTTGATTTTATGGACTGGAAATCGAACCTAATATAACCTGTCATGTTTACAGTCGCACGTCCATGCAGCTACGCCACAATTGGCTTAAATAAATAAAAAAAATATGTTAACAAACTGAAAAAGCTGTCAAATAATAATAGGCAGAGGTGAGTTCTTGTTTTAGCAGTTCTACACGATTACGCTGATTACACAGAACTAGAGTACATTGCTGATTCCGGAAGTGGTTGAACGTTATCTAATTAGTGACGTAAATATATAATAATGATAATTGGATACAATGTCTATGGAGCTATTAATCTAGATCTCTATAATTATTTTTGTGCCATGTTACATATCTTGATTTAGTGATTGAATTATCTTGAAGCAACATTAAATATGTATTGTTAGGTTTACCAATTTCTTTTCATATAGTTATAGAAAGTTTCAGCCCTTTGATATTGATGAAATATACTGAGATTTCAGAGAGAAATCAGCTTTGGTGGCCATTTGTTGGACGACAAAAACTTTATTAAAATATTTAGTTCAATGCAGTTTTTTGGAATCATGGTTGCATCCATGGTTTCATAATCGGCGGTAGGATAGTCAATAATGGGGGCACAGGCCTTATGCGGGTTTCCTAATCTACGTTTTTTTGTTAAAAATTGCTACCTAATAAGGCGAAAGAGGTATATAGAAATCGTAGCAATGTAAATAAAAAAAAATATCTGCAATCTCCAAAATTTGGGGAAAATCAACTGTAAATTAAATATACAATACAGAGAGAGAGACGAACTTCTTAGCATTCCATGGATTCACCGTGCGGGTGCCGGGTCCATCGTGTGGCAGAGGGAGTAACCCCGAGTAGCCCCGGGACTTGTGATTCCGGGTGTTATATTTTCACAAAATTACACGAATATCCAAATTTGTTTTGTAATGTTTGATCAACAAAAGCTCGTGTAATTTCGTTTAATATAAAATTTTAATATGTTGTCCCAAATTTCCATAGTACAACAAAATGTTTATTAAATGAGGATAAAATATATGTGCTTATAAATTTAAAGTATTGATATCGATATCATAACAATTATAACAGTTGATGTAAGAATTTTTTTCTAGCTTCACGTTCAATCTCGTTTGTCGCAGAGTAATTATGTATAATATTAATGTCACTTTTCTATTTATGAACCGATTTTAATAAAATTAACACTGGAGCTTATGGGAAATTTCCAAAATAAAGTAGTGAAAACTGCATTTAGATTAGTTAATCCGTTTCAAAAATTATCGCTCATAAATGCACAGACAAACAGTAAAAATATTTAAAGTTATTGTTTTGTAGGTATTAAATGTACAGACATTGCTGCATCTTAATTTTTCATTTATATAGATAAAACTATCCCAGTTAAAATATTTCATCTAAAATGTGTAAAAACCGTAAAAATTAAATATATTATAATAATAAAGTTATAACGCTTTCCTGCATATAATAGATCCTGTTATTCATGTCATCTAGTGGTAATTAATAACTAAAATTTAAACAATGCAACATTTTAAAAAATTATAATGAGTTTCCTAAAATAATATATATCTATGCAAAATAGTCATATTAAATATATTTTAATTTTTTTACATCGTAGTATTTGGTAATTGGTATACTATTGTTACTTAATTGAAATATTAAACAATGAGAGTTTAAATTAAGCTCACAGTGAAATTATAACGAAATGTGTAATTATAACAAAAAGCGAACTTTCCTGGCATATTTAAAACTTGCGGCTCTAGTAGGTACGTGTATCTAGCGCCACCTGTAAAATTTGAAGTTTCACTGCATTTGCATACTTTGTACGTGTATGCAATTCAAAAACTATAACTTTTAAAATAAATTACATATCATTATCAAAATCTAGTGTAATTTAATTAAATTTTTATTTTAAATTTAATTTTTCACTTATTTGCTATTTTTAACTCGACCAGCTAAACTATCACATACGATACAATAATTAGACAATCATTTTCTCTTAGGAATTTAAGTATAATTTCAGGAGTATCGTCATTTTTATTCTTGGCAGAGAATTAACTTCACGACCTGCCCAAGCTATGTCAAATAATCATTAGGGCTACGATAGTATCTAAGTGAAATTAATGTTAACAATTACCTTAATGGAATATGTTTGTCTCAAAATGAAAATTATTATAAAAACCAAAAGAAATCAAAAACAATGATTAAGTTTCATCTAACGTTCGAACATTCTTTTGATTTTAGCGGGAAAAATTGCGAACAAAATTAACATAAAAAGACATCTCCAATATTAATGAATGCTTTTATCATAAAACGTCGTTGAGCTCAATTTTCTTTGAAGACTTAAGTAAATTGACTGTAATTTATATATAAATGTTATTTCAAACTGACTTAGAAGTGGTGAATTCTTTTGTAGATGCGTAATGGATTATATAGTCGTGAACTTGATTACTTACTTAATCTAATCAGCTTCACGCTGTATCCCGCACACAGCAGGGTAGGCAGAGGGACCCTAGTGCTAACTCACTCCGTACCCCATTTTCTACCGAATTCTGGGGGAGTTGTGTGTTGAGTGGCAGAACTCAACGCCGCGCTTTTGCCTCTACACCAGAGCGAAGAATTGAAAATATAAATTTAAATAAATATTTCATCTCCTCGAGTGGGGATTAAACCTACGACCAGTCGGTTTTACAGTCATACGTACTAAATCCATAGACAATAAATTAAAGGCAAGTCGATAGACACAAGCATGCGACTGTAAACGCGAAATGTAGTGAGTTCGGTTCCTACTCGAGGAAGTGGAATTTAATATTTTAATTTTCTTGTGCGAGACAAATCGCAGTGTTTATTTCTGACACTATCGACACTTTGAACAGCAAATTGTAATCCAAAAAATCTAAATTGGAAAATTACACATATTCCAGTATACAAAATAATCTACAATACCGGATGTAGTCATATAACATGTGAATATTTTTCTCCTACAAACATTTTCTAAAGTAAACAAAGTTTATTATAACCTGTATTGTTTACTGCAGTGTCCACACCGCACTGGAACACTGTAAAACAATTAGAAAGGTCAAGCTAAATAAATTTGAAAGCTCGTCCCCGGGTGACGCTGGAGGCGATACCAAGTACTTTATACCTCACTAACTGAATGCAGTGTACTGTCTGAACCGTTGGCTAAATGTAAATTCAAACTGGTCTTTTACTGGATGTACTACGAGAACAATAGAATATGAAATAGCTTGATTATGTATACCGTTTATTAGCATAATATGTATGTGACGTTGAGGCCAGTCGAGGCCAGAGGGGGGGTGGGGCGGCCAATTGTGACTGTAAAAGCTGAAGGTTGTGTATTTGGTCTCCGCTTGAGCAAATGAAATATTCAATATTTTCATTTCTTTGCTGTGATGTGGAGGCAAAGCGCGGCGTTGAGTTCCGCAACTCGCAATACCGTTATAATTCGGCGGAAAATGGAGAACGGTGTGTTTTAATTAGTTTCCCTCTGCCTATCCCGCTTTGTGTGTTATAGAGCGTTAAAAATGTAAGTGACTTGTAATTTATCGTATAAAAATACTCCAACGGTTTCTCAGTAGAAAACAACGACCGTTGGTAAGGTCCCAGGGCCCCAATCCTGGGACAAGATCCTAACTTTTATAAAAATTTTCAGATATCGTATAGAAAGAAGGCGGTAAAACTTATTATGATATAATGAGCATAAAATATATTAAAAATTGTTAATATTTGACTATGACTATGTAATATGTAAATTTTATAAATATATAGTTTAAAAATTCTATTCAAATTTAATATCTTTACAATTTTCAAGTTTTTACAATTTCCCCATATGGTTTCGAACGGCAGAAGCGTAGATAATGAAAAATCGTAATTACCGCAAAATCTCTGGTAATAAAATTTTATATTAACTATTTAGCTGCAGTGTTCAGATTTTAATATCTTTCCAATTTTACATCGTAATATGTATTTCTAACAAGCACTTACACAAGATACGTACCGCGCCGTCTCGCATATTAAGTGAAGAGAACGAGCGACGAAATTAAAGAGCGTCTCCATTCAGAACTTACTTCGCGGAAGCCGAAATATTATTTTCACGGAAAATTATCGTTTTAATTTTATACGATTAGATCTGTTATTAAATTGAAATTTTACTTATTGAATTAATAAAAAAAAATACTAAAATATTCGCAATTTGGCAAATTTTTAGAAATATATTTTTTTAAATATATTTCTTTCAATTTCACGCTGTTTTCCGCATTTAGCAGGGCAGAGGGAAGACAGACCTAGTTTTACGACACTCCACGCCGCACTTTTTCTCCTAAATATTCTTCTAATTCTTGAGTAAAATAATTAGAATCACAGAGTTGAGTGGCGGTTGTCAACGCCGCGTTTTGATACCAGTGCAAAGAAATTAAAATATTAAATATTTCGTTTCCTCGAATCGAACGCACAACATGTCGTATCTTGATTGAATTGATGATGTTGATATCTCTTTAGACAAAGACAACATTTTGGCTGTTTACAATGCAAAAAAAAGTTATTTATCCAAAACGCAGGAATTATATAAAGATAAAAGAATAGTTTTCAAAATAGTTACAAAAGTGTACTTTAAATTCGCAACCACACAGAGTCGTAAAAATCTACCTATTATTTATCTACTCCACAATATCCTAAAATCCACCCACTCTATCTGGATTTAGAGGCTGCTATAAATGACCGCGGTAAAGTAAGAAAAAATACTGTTTGTTTTGAAATTGTGAAAATATTATGTGAATCAGAAAAATTAAGTATATTTCAGATTTTAAAATTTATATTTATGATTATTTATCTATTATTATTTATTTATTACGTAATTATCCTTTAAAACGACTGTTGTAGAGATAATATAATGTCAGACATAGGGAACCTAGTGAGGCACTCCATTGTTTGCTTTCGTTGCGTCGCTTAACTCAACACCGCTCTTTGTCTATATGAACGGCAAACATTAAAATGATCTATGACGAAATTAAATCAGTCAATAATGGCCATTATTAATTTTGTAAATTTTCATGTAAAACAAATTCGTCAAAAGTACTGATTTTAACAAAATAAACAAAAAAATAAACATTAATCTACAATCTACACAACACTTGTGTTCGTACCGTGTTTTGAAAACATGTTAATTTCCTCCAATCTCACAGTAAATTTATACAAAAGATGTATTTAGCAACGACAAAATTATTACAAGACAAAGATCAAAGGCTGTCGGATTAATCAGAGTTTTATGGTGCGAATAGAAATATCAGAGTGTAGAGAGGGACCTTTGAAGAAAGACTCGTTTGCACGGCGCCGCTGTGTACTTGGGATAAGCATTTAATAAATTCACAACAAAAGGAACGAGATCGCGCTTAAAATCGGCTACGAAATTTCTAATTAGCTTATTATACTGTGAATATTTGTTATTAAAAGTTCTGTTTGTGGAAGATTATTTTTGTATTGTTTATTTCAGGTGAACAAATTTCTCTTTTTTTTCTCTCAAATTTTATAATAACTCTTAAAATATCACAGGTCATAAAATATATTATATATAATATTAAAACATTTTCAGCGCGAATTCGAGCTATAAATAGAATGTAATTCATACCATGAAATAATGAGAGTGCTACTTTCTTTCCGGCCTTTACTTTTTAACAAAGACTTATTTCTTGCTACGGAAGTCTAAAAGCTGAATTGAAAAAGGAAGCTTTTATATCGTATACTCACATTTTAGTTTAAATAGTAAAACGCCATAACAAAATTATATGCTTTTCAGATACGCTTTTGTGAAAAATGTATGCTCTAATTTTATATAAAGCATTTCTCATGTTATCTTTGTACTATATTTATATAATATTATGATGTCATATTCTTTTACCCTGTATACAAAGAGGACCTAGAGATAAGGCTCTACCTAGAGATATCCTCTGCAGTGTATAGAGATAGCTAGAAATATACACTAACTATAACGTTATATTAAAAAATTGTTGGAACGGTTAAGGCCAGTAATGGTGTAAGTGGCACAAGCATGTGACAGGCAGTGGGCTCGATTTTCATTCGAGGAATTGAAATATTTATTTTTTTAAGACAACTCAACACGCAATGCTTCTAGAAATCACTGAAAAGTAGGGAGCGGAGTGTCTTAACACTACGCTCGTTCTGCTGCACGCAAATACAGCGTGAATTTGAAAAAAAGGGAAATTAAAACTGTTAAATGAACCTGAAAATTGTAAATTAACATCAAAAGAATAGAGCAACTATTCACAAATTCTAATGAAGACCTTCTTTTATTTAACTGTACAAACGAAAAGTAACATTTATTCATGGAATTTCAAATTTTCTCTATTGTTAAAAAAAAATTAAGCGCCACACAACCTACCAACTGGACTTTTATCTTTATAATGAAATTTTAACAACATTTATATAACAGTTGTCTTTCATTTTAACAGTAGTTATATAACTATTGCTAAAATTGTAAACATAATATTTTTATATGCACTATATATATATACGACTACGGTATTTTTTTTCACGTACATGTCATCGTCATAGGAATATGAAAAACGATAAAAAATAGAATATCGATTATCCAATTTTATTGCGAGCAATATATCCGAGCAACCTGACAGAACCTTTAACTTTTTATGGTTATGAATATCAAGGTTCTATAAATCTTACCACCTATGTGACATGTGACTGAACGAGAGATTCACGTAGTTTATCTCATTATACTTACAGTCATGTAGGGAAAGCGTGCGCAGCGTTTATTCAAAATATTTCGAAAATGACTTCTAGCTAAGTATAGCTAAGGATGGCTCTCCTCTTAATTCATACGATTTCCAGACAAGTGCTATAAACGAGTATCATTTTACTTTTTAATATTTAGCGCGTAGTCTATGGTAGTCATTTAAGCATTTAGAAAATATATTATTGTCCGTCCATAACACATACTTGCCCTAAATGACTCTTAAGTATTTAATTTAAACTGAATATTATTAAAATAAAGTAATATTATAATTTAGTTTTCAACAAAAGTTTTAAACGTAAGTTATTTTAAACAATAAGAACGTAATAAATAACAAGTTATCCGAAGAAAACTCAATATATCATGTCTCGTTCCAGTTATAAAAGATACATTATGAGTATACAGAAATGTTGTTCACGTACAATACTGAAACAATGAAGCGTCTATTTCTACTGGGCGATATTTTTCAGCGAAAACAAACATCACATCATATAGATCTAAGAAAAAAGAGAAAACGTTAAGTAAAATTTTTTTTTGAGGTTTTTATTTTTAGTTAAAGTTTCTATTTATTATCTTGTATTCAATAAAGCCTTTTTTTTCATTATCAAACCATATATCATTAATTTATAAATGTTACACGTATAAGGCATTTAAAAAAAAAGTAAAAGTTTTTAATTAAGCTAACCTCACTTCATTGTTATATATTAAGAACATAAGTTTTTTATCTTATTACAAATTCCACCTCCAAAATTTTTGTTGAATTTCGCATAGAAATTTTGTCTGTAGAAGGACCTATAAAATATTTAAAAATTTTGTAACCTAAAACGAAAAAATTTGCTTACATTTTATCTGTAAAATATTATCCGAGTGGAATATGTCCACGACTATTCAACACTGTGTATACAATTATGTTATTTAAATATATTGTGTTTTTCAATATAATAATAATTTTGTGCTACAAACACCCGAAGTTTCAACCGAATTATATTTTTCAAAACTAGATCTAGCTTGTGTAGAGCTCGTAGAGAATTTTTCGTTGAAATATTTTTCTTGTATATACCTGCATTCATTTCCACCTAACTCATATGAATTTGTATGAAATATAACAGTTCTTTTTAAATTTGTTTCATTTATACAGGTGTGTGCACGAAAGTTATTGCGATAAATATTAATAATTTCATCTTAAGCCCACTAATTGAATAAGTTGTCTATTTTTCAAAGGTTAAATTTATCTGTTACAATTAATAACATTATTTAGTTGCAATATAGATAGAATCAAATTTCAATTATATACTGGGAAATAGGCCAAGATTTCACTTTCAGAATTCAAGTTATGTACATGGAACCTACGAACACTATTTAGACCCGCAGGTTTTCAACTCCTATGCCAACGAATAACCCAGCACAGTGCAGTCAGATGGTTGGATGGAGTTCAGCAAGATTTGAGAACTCTGAGCGTAAAAAAATGGGAGAAGAAAGCCAGGAATAGAGCAGAATGGAAGGATATTCTGGACATGGCCAAGGCCTAACCGCGGCTAATATGATATGATGTATATACATACACCAATCTAATTATATAGTTATATACAAACAAACTAATATCAAATATATATGTATATATTATTATAATAATATTGTGACAATACCAAATAATTATTACTATATTTTGCCCTGTGTCATTAATTGTATTTCAGGCAGTATTAACTAACCTAATTTCTATTTAATACAGCAATATAAATGTGCCAGAGCCGTCCGTAGAGAATACATGATCTGGCTGGAACATAGTATTTTTTTTGAAAATACACTATAGAATATGATATATAAAGCAGTAACTATAATTACGATATTTCTTTTATAGCTCACGTAAGTGTAAATTGATCGGTGAATTTGACTGTTACGTCAGAAATCGTGGGTTTGATTTTTATCAGTAGAAAAGTTAGGATGATAGTTAGTTTATTGATTTTCACATAAAGGATATGAAAATCTAGAAAAGTAATACTCGTATATTGCATTTTTCTTGTAATATTATTTTTGCTTTTTTTGTCAAATTCAAAGTGAGATAAGTTTAAATAATTATTAATTATTTAAACTTATGTCACTTTGAATAGCGTTCAATCAGCTTAATTCTGAAACATTTGTATTTTAAATCTAAAATTATTATAATTTTGTAGTCCCATAGTAAAAGTATTTATAAAAGTTGGTACAATATCAAAATAAACACTAATAAACTTATAAAGTGACATTTCATAATGAATTGATTTACTACTTAGGTTCTATATTAAGATATTATGACCAGGCAGCCGTGTAAGCAAAAAGTATAGAAAGAAATTGATGAGTCGGTCGTAAAACGTCCATTCATCTTGTTCATTCATTATCTTCTAATCGTGTTAAATTTAATTACCTATTTTGAAAGCTCTAAAATTTACACATGTAAAACTTGTGAATAAATTTTAATGAAATTTTAGATTATAGTTATAGCAATAAGGTAAAAACTTATATTACCATTAGTCGTTAAACACTTATTTTAAGTTGTACTTATAATTTTTTTTTTATTATAATAAATGTAGATAATCGTTCTCCCTTAGTTGCCCTATGAAGTTCTCTACAATTCAATTAAATATATTCAAACTTTGCAACAGAAAGTTATTTTGTATGTATTCACCATTATAGAAAGATGGTTAACAATCTTTTTTATTTATCATTGCTTCTTCAATGAATAGAAAAGCACGGCGTTGAATTCCACCAGACGCACGATGCCTCCAGAATCCGGCTGAAAGTGGGTTAACACTAGGTTCCCTCTGCCCATGCTTTGCCCTTTGATGCTTAAAATATTTGAGGGTTAAAATATTGCATAGAAAAAATCATAATATCATAATATTAGAGTATCATTATTTTTACAATTGTAAGAATTTTCCTAAATTGTAAGCATAAAGTGGCCTACCTAGCGTGATTGTCAATCATTTTATGTTTAATATCTTTTTTTTCTACTTATTCTCTATTTTAACTTTGACTGAACGCATCATGCACTTACATTTGTAAAACATTCTTTTTAACATTTTTTTTTAGGTTTTTGTTTTTAGTAAAAAACATTTTTTTTAGTTAGAGCATATTCCATATATCTAAGTAGTTTTAAGTCGTCACTGTCTTGTGATGACGGCGAAAAATTTTGAAAAAATTTGTAAAATCTAAGTTAAAACACCAAAAACACACGCGAAGGTATTTAAAATGACTCAGAAAAAAGTATTTATTATAAAATGTAAAACGAAATGTTCAAACGAGAGCTCGTTACCGAAATTGCGCGGCAGCTTTGAGATAATCAACTCATAATAAAAGTAATGAAACCACCTATTTCTTGGCTTTAAAAGTTTAGAATTGGAACTGAAATTATTGTTATTGTTGTTTTTCGACGTTTACGAAACTTTACATTGGAGCGAGATTACGTTCTTTGTTTTATTGCAGAAAGAGTCTATTTTGCTACAAATATAATATAAATAAAGGTATATTTTTATAAATTTTACTGGGAAGTGAACTGTTTTATTTTTCTATTCTCCATTTTCAATATTCTAGTTTCAAATTCAGACACAAAGCGGAGATAATGCATGGATTTCAAAAAAGTTATAATAATTTAGAAAAGTGAATTCTAGGTCAGCCTATCTAAAACTAGATAACTAACTGAACCTAAAATATAAATTCAATATAAAAATATATTTTTAAACCACAAATTTATTGTTATAATTATGCTTAAAGCCTGGTATAATAAAAGTGCATACTTATCTAATAAAAAACCTTCACTGGATTCAATTTCAAAATGAAGACTAGAAACTGTACAGTCGAACGACGGATTTCTTTTATCCCGATTAAAACCAATATTTGATTTGTGTGAGGATGGGAACGAACTAACGAATCGACTTCCATACAACAGAATAGTGCTACTTCTAAAAAATGGATATCATATCTTCTCTATAGGTACAAACCTAATAAAGTACTGTTGTGATATTTTTCTTACAAAAGACTTCGATTTGAGACCGTCGTGGCGCAGTGGCACAAGTGTGACTGTAATGTGACAGTTATGGGTTCGATCCCCACTTGAAGAAGTGAACTATTTATTTACTTTTATATTTATATATCTTCGCTCTAGTGTCAAGGCAAGAGCGGCGTTAAGTTCTGCTGCTCAACACGCAATGCCTCCAGAATTCGGCAGAAATTGTATGCGGGATACAGCGTGAAGCTGATATGATTTGATATTCATTATCAAAAAATATTTTTTACGCTGTATTGAGCAGACAATTACTTAAGTTACTTAAGTTAAGCTATTCTGCATAGTAATTAATATTTAAGTAGACAATGTTACATTTTGAAATATTGACACTTTTTTGATTGATAATTTTTTCTTTTACATTTTTACTACAAAAAAAAACAACGCTTGAAATTTAGAACATTGTAGAAAAAATAATAATATAAACATACAATTTAATATTGTTCATTTAATCTATATTTCATTTTTCTATTATCCGCCCGCGTCCATGGTTATCCAGGTTACCTTTGTGTGTCCGGAATTTTCATATCAAATGATAGAACGTCACGTCCTTTTCAAAACCGTTACGGTTTTCAATGGCTTTATCCAAGTCTGTTTAAATATTTAACTTTATGTCCGTTCAGAGTCAAACTTGGCATTTCATAAGATTTTCACATGAAGACATGATTTACTCTTTGTAGTTTCATTTCAGCTCTAATAAATAATATGTTTACTAATTTATATATTACTTGTTTTGATTTATTATATAGATATCTTTTGAATAAATAAAGAATGAAAAATATATATACTTACTTTTTATCTAAAAATACCATCCACATTTTCCACATAAGCCTGTTATATGATCAAAATATTATTCCTCGTCTAAACTGGCACATTTTAGGCGCTGAACTAAATGAAATATGGAACACCGTAAAGTAAATCCAAAATTTTCTTGTGCCCTCACGTGCGGGCTTAGCACAGAATTTATTTATTTAAAATCATCCATTTATTGGATCCTATTATATATATTTTTTAAATTGAACTTCTAATATTAGTCATTTTCTAAATATTAAAGTTTATAACCTATATAAAGTTTATAACTCTTATATAAATTTTTTCATCCCACAACTATTTTACACTTTAGATTCGTCGTTATTATTTTTTCTGTCAAATAAGTAATCATTTTAAACTCCAAATTCGCCGCTTAAAGCCTCTAATACATTTCTTCTTAAATTCATTTTTTGTCTTTTTTTAATAACTACATATTAAATAATAAAATGTATTGAAATAAAAAAAAAATCTATATTTAAAATAGTTACTTTAATTTAAAAGTGTTGAAGTAAACAACACCGATTTCGAAAATTCTATGATAAATTAAAGCTTATTTCCAGTTACAAGAGTATTTTATCAGTACATTTGTATTTTCAACATGACGGACAATTAAGGCCTTTTGAATTCATGTTTTCTATGGAACATTTATACTTATTTGCTAATATTTTATGTATTTAATATTTTATGTTATACATTTAATTTATTACGTTTGATGTTTGTGACAGTTTTCATTTTAGTTACTTTGTCCTGTACATTACTATTATAGAACTCTGTACAGACGTTTGAGATATAATTAGCTTTCAGCGAATTCCATATGCAAGTAGGTATGTGTAAGGTAAATTAGTTATCGGTGGAATTATATATACGCTTGTTTCAAATTTAGTAATAGAACATACTTCAATAGATACATTTTATTTTGTTATAGGACATTATATAGGAAAAATATATGTGTGATATAGAAATAATATGATATACGAAAGTGAGGGATAAATTTTTAAAGGCTTAAACAGATGTAAGCAACATATGTTTTGAGTGCTTTATTTATCTTTTGTATTGTACATGCTATTTTATTTTAAACTTTTTTATAGTGCACGTACTGCGTGGTTATCATTTTTATGTTCTTTTATGAAAAAGACAACACAAACGAGCGTTCGGGTCACGGTTACCGTGGTAAGTGTGCAAAACCAACGGAGTGTAACTCCATTCTACTGTGGTCCATTATCAGCCTATTTATGAATTAACCAAATTCTCTCTTCTTTCTCCACTCTCTCTAATTTTCTATTTTTCATAAAGTCTAATTAGTCTGATAAAAAGTCTAATTTTATGTCTTGCAAACAAATGATGTTTTTTTAACTAATAAAAATTATTTAAATATTTAAGCTAATTATTTGTACAGTATTTTTAATATGTCGACAATCACAAAATAGTTTCTAAAAATTATTTATGCAAATTCTGTAAATACAAATTATTTGTTTTTACTTATTCATTACAAATTAACCCTTTTGTTAAACTATTAAGGCTCTGTAAATTACAAAATTTTCTTTTACCAACGCCACGGGAGACTTTGTCCGACGATTGAGTTTAAATGTATAAAATTAGTTTACCTAGAACAATTTGGTAAATACTAAGTGTAATTTTACTTTAAAAATGTAAAGTACAAATCTATGTAATACAACATTTTCAAATGATAAAGTTTTTTAGCTTCACGCTGTTTCCCACGCGTAGCACAGCACAGGGAACCTGGGAACCTAATATTAAGACACTCCGTCCCCACTATACAGAAATATAGCTTATACATCAGAACAACATAAGCTCAATTTTATATCAGTCAATTTCTGTAAATATTTTGTTAAGTGGAAATGGGTGGATCTGTGTTTTCATTACTAATATATTATATAAAAAGGAAATTATGAAAATAAAACAAAATTCTTTGTATGATTATATTATTTATATATATGCTTGTTTGTTATTTGACAATACATAATAAAATCATTCTCTTTATTGGTTAAAAATTAAGTTATTGATGCCTTATAAGTAATTAATCTTCCACAATTTAGATAATGATAAGAACTGACTGTACATTTGTATTAAATACAGTAAAGTACGCAAATACATCTAATGTTGTATTATGAATATTTTATCTTACTTTACTAATGTTGAATAAATAATAATTTCTATTATGTACAAGTTGTGTAACCTAAATGATTAACGCTTAAAAATGTAGATCTTATAAATATTATATTATATTGAAAGGATACTAGCCAAGTATTAAATTACTTTTGTAGGTTCCACATATATATTTTATTGCGTGGATTAAAAATTTAATCACGCTTCACGCTGTATCCCGCATACAGCAGGGTAGGCAGAGGGACCCTAATATTAAGTCCACTTTCCACCAAATGTTTTAAGCATTGCGTGTCGAGTGGCGGAACTCAACGCCTGACTTTATTGCCCGAGCGATGGAATGAAAATATTAATAAATAATAGTTCATTTCCTCGAGTGGGGATCAAACCCACAACCGTCGCGTTATAGTCACATTGGTGCCCCAGCGACACGACAACCTCAGCCTGTAGCTTTATATCGATTTTATGTATTATGTATGGGAATTTACATTGAATTCAAAGGATAAACTTTTTTTAGTATTTAATACTTTTCAATCCATTTGTTTGTTTGGTCCTTGTAGTGTATTTTCATTGCGGCAATGGTTGTTTTATATGAAATTATCATGTTGTACTAAAAAGTTATATTTTATTTTTATTTATATATTGAATAAGATAAATAAGTAAGTTATCTTTGAATATGCCATAATAGACCAACAAAATTAATTGGAAAAATTAATGTAATATAGCTTCTGATGTTATTATTTAATTATAATTTAAATTCTATTTTTTTTTTGGCAGGAAGTCAAAAATTACGTAAAATTTTAAGACATACATATTGTACATATACATGTTTAATATATATGACATATATGTCAAGATTTATTAAGAATTGTTTATGAACAAAATATCGAAATGCAAATATAATTTTATAATACTTATTTTTTGGTTATTAAAATCAATATTTGAATGCAAAACAGTTATTATTGAAAAAATTACGAATATTATAAAGGATTCAATCAATCTCAACGTATAAGTTACACTATTTGTACAAAATGTATTTATAATTTGTTATATTTTCAATAAAATTAATATTTATTTATTAATTAATTAATTATAATAAACTAAAGTATCAGGTACAAGATTTGTATTAATTCAGATAAATAACAGTAATAATATTACAAAGATAAATAAATTTAAGCTGTGAATATTTAAGAACATGGATCCCTTATTCCAGGTGTCATGGTGGACAGCAGCTTGATTTTCACCTACGAAAGAGTAAATACAATGAATACTAGTTTTTTTTGTTTCATACTGTATCCCGCACATTGTAGGGTAGGCAATGGGGACATGAGAAACTAGAAGACACTCCGTATTCCATTTAGACACTCTGTTCCCCACTTTCCGCCGCATTCTTGAGGCTCTCCGAGTTGAAGAATGGAACCAGAGAGTCTTATAACAAACAGGAAATAAATTCCCTGAGCGGGGTCGATCTTACAATCGTCGGGTTTACCACGCACGCCCCTGCGCCACTATTGCCTTTAAATACCAGATTCTTAGTTATTAAAAATCAATAATTAAATCAAAATCAGCTTCGTGTTGTATCACGCACACAGCAGCAGCACACAGCAGGTTAGGCAGAGGGAAAATAGTATTAAGATACTCCGTTCCCCATTTTTCGCCAATATTTTTCAAACCATTGCGTTTGAGTGGCGGTACTCAACGCCGCGCTTTGGCTCGTTAACAAATCGAGGAAAAGATAATATTAAATTCTACTCTTGTTGTTAGTTCAAGTTCCACTTAGAAAATTTAGAAATACTGCAAATGTAATAATAAGAAGATTTGACTCCTTCCCTCTGCATAATCTGCTATAGGCGTGATAAAGTATGAAGCTAAAAAAAGAGAAGAGAAATAAAACACTATTATTGAGATAAGTAATGATTTTCCTATGAAATACCTTTACGTACCTATTAAAACGTGCACGTTGACTGTAACTTGTGAATGATTCCGCAAATAGCACGTGTAAGTGCCGCTATGGTTTTGGGACGCCGAATTAACACTGATTGTGGCACTGTAATATAATTACTAATTAAATATTCAAATAAACAATAAAATTATACTTTTAAGAAAACGTATCACAATATAAACGTAGCGAGATTTGAACTCGCGCTTCTTTGGAAACCGTCTAAGCGCACAGACCACTGAGCCATACGTTCAAATCAAGCTACGTTGTACTATTTTTCTATAATATAAAGAATATTTTTAATATAACATTTGCCGAGATTTAGTTAAATATAACATCAATATAAAATACAATTTCTCATTTATAATGAAAATTTGATTTTATAATCAAACGTATGTAACAAAAAGAGCGATAACAATAAAATATTATCCATTCATAAGACTGCTATTGTTGTGACTTATTGATTTCACGGAGCGGCCTCTCTCTCTCGATTCCACATCGAATGACTTTCACAAACTAAGATTCCTTTGATATTATTCATCGATTCTTTTATCGTCAAGTCAGAACGTGATTCTTGTGTTTATTACAGGATCCAACAATTGTTATCGCTTTGCAGTTATTACGCAAAAAATATGAATATATTCTATTTTTGTATAATACAAAAAAAATGTTTAGGATTTTTTTAGAATGTTGGTTATTTAGGATACTATGGATGAAATATTATTATATATTATATTCTTTATTGCATGTTATAGAAAAAACACACAGAAATAATAAAAACTGTAAAGGTAGTTTACAATGGTGGGCGTATCTCTAAAAGAAATCTCTTCCAGCCAACCCATGGAAACAGATGAGAACCAAGTTGTGGCGTAGATACAATTAATGCGATTAAAAATAAATAAAATAAAAAAACCAACAAAAAAGATAATATAAAAAAAATATAGTTATATTTAATTTATATTCACAATAATATTATTTTACAAACATTCTCTTCAGCAGATCCAAGAGTTAAAAAACAATTTTCCCTGTTGAAAACCAACACTATAAAGTTACGTCTACATTTCTAAGCACGTCATTCATATTAAAGTTAGACTAAGCTATTATGTTTAAGTAAAACTTACCTCATATTACGCCAAGAGATAGATTCGTTAAACTCAACACCTTGTTTCTTCCAAGAAATACCGTAAACGTTGTCGATTACAGTTTTCTCCGCGGGCTTCACAGTCGACGGCTCCGTTGTACTTTTCCACTCGGTACTCTTTGTCGTCGTGCTTATACTAACTGTTGACGTGATCGTAGTAGTTTCCACACTCCAGCTTTTATTTAACATTAAATCTATTCTGTTGAATATTGTACTCATTTTCGTAGTTGATTCTGTGGTTGTGGTCAATGGAGATGTCGTGGTCGAGCTCGGTTTGACAGTTACCGTCGCTTTAGTTGGCAAAGATGAAACGTATTCATCTGATATGACACAGGAAAGCTTTATGGAGCTTCCGGCTTTATAGAATCTATCTTTTACGTCGTGTGTTTTATCACCGTTTATTGTTAATACGGGAGCTGTAAAAAAAGATAGCATAAATATAAAATGAACCTATATAAGTCGTATAAACGGGGTTTAGCCGCAATATCTGTTTTTTATTACTTTAAAAGTAGGTTATTGCGAAGCATTATCGAGGGAGAGCACATTATAGAAAATATACTTGTATGCAATTACGTGAAGTGTGACGATTATCATTCAATACACTCCTTTAACACCTGGTGCTCGGTTAACGTGTAAGTTTTTGACATATAATATTTTGTGGTTTCTACTTTAAAATACGATACGATTTATACGATACAATACTATTACGAAGCTTTCGAGTGACTATAAACACGACGGTTGTGGATTCGATTTCCACTCAGGGAATGAATTGTTATTTATTAACATTTATATTTCTTCGTTCTGGTAATATCAAAAGTTCAATAGAAAGTAGTGAATGGAATATCTTAACACTAGGTTCCTTCTGCCTTCTGAAATATGCGAGACAAAGTGTGAATCAGAAAGTAAAAAAATATAATGTAAAATAATTTCATATACAGATCAATAAAAAAATGACACAAATATAGATGAACGATATACATACATATAACAAATCTATAATATTCTTAATCAAAAATATATTTTATGTGGCCTAAAATTAAAACCTTTATACTCTTTCAAATGTAAATTTAATAAAACAAGGGTATTAAACATACATAATGGTAAAGCTTTTGTATGTATCATCAACCTAATTGCAAATTAAAAATGTTTCATATAAGAACACCGAAAGCAATATCGGTTTATTTAACGTTCATCCTTTGCAAAATTATTAGCTTTAGCGGTATTAATCGCCCGCGTTTTCATTTTACATTACGTTTTTTCCATGTATCGTTTCCCACTCCATTTAACCTCAATAAAAAGCGAATAAGCGCTGAGCAAAAAAAAAAAAGCTCAAAAGTCAATCTACTTTTCTGTGATATTTTCATATGCCGTTACTACCTGTTGCCTGTAGAAATCGGATTTTGTCTAAAGTAAAAGGGTGGAATAAAAAACTTTCGCATAAACGTAAACCAGCGTTGGTATTGAATTTTAGTTTTCTAGTTTAAAGAAAAATAAAGTACTTGATTTAGTAAAAAGTATTCGATTTGTATGAAAATATAAATTTTCTGTAATGAGTGAATAAAAAAAACTAGTAGAATTTTTTTTATATAATATATTTAATGTTTACTTTACTGAAATAGCAAAGAAACAAGTTTGTTAGGGTATTTGAGTGATGTAAAATATATTCCTTTGCTTAAATATAAATATGGTGGTAATTGGATCATATATTATGTGTTATTATTCAGTTTTACGTTGTGTTCACATTGAGTTTCGGAACCCAACGCCGCACTTTGCCTCGACACCAGAACGGGAATCAAACTCACAACCTATCACACGCTTGTGCCTCTGCGCCGCGGCTAGCCTCAGTATTACATATATTATATGTAGTGACTGCAGTATTAGTACATGGAACCGAAACTACACAGACACATTAAGAAAATTAATATGGACAACATTTCCAAAACGTACAGAAGAGATTTTGAAATTTGCATTAATTTCGTCCCGAGTTGGAGAACACAGTATTATAATCTAAGATTTACATTAATCTACTTACGGAGTACTGAGAAATTTGCATATATGGTTCTCGGGGGGTGTGTGGATATTTGGCACATGTACAATCCTGCGTCAGACCACTTTACTGGATTGATGCTGAGCCTCCAGTTATTTGGATATTGAAATTTCACAGCGACGCGGCTGTCACCGGCGTAGGGTGCTGGTCCCACGGTCAGCAGTTGGGCCGTGTCCGTCGTGTTCCGGAGCCACATGACCTGTTCGAATACGAAACTGCTGTACGGTGCGTGTGGATAATTATTTTGGAATTAGTGTTAAATGTTAACTATAAGTCTACTTGTGTTTATTTTGAGTCTAATTTATGACATTACTGTATAAATACAAAAATATATTTTAATATAATACTAAAAACTAATATGAAGATCTAGCAAAAATACTAATTGAACAAGTATTCTTTCCATTGTAAAATAAAAGCAATTTCATTTTATTTTTACAATTTACAATTTCTTTTTTAAATTTATTTTAAACTTCTACTGGCGACTTCAACTTATTATCAGATAGAAAAATCTGAAAAGTGAGGCTTATTTTATGTGTCCAAGTTAACTTAAATCGCACATATATTGGGATACGTGGTATGCATAATATATATCCTCGATCGATAAATTTACAAAAAACCATTCAAATATTTATTTAACGAAACAAACTCCTCAATTTTCAAATTAATATAAAACTATACGTAATTTTTACGCATATTTGCTTAAATAATAGTTTAACTTACTGTTTTATCTTTAAGCATCACAACGCGACAGTGCAGGAGAGCTTCAGAACCCACATGCGCCGTAACCTGAGTGATATTTCTCTCCTCAAAATACGGTCCCCAGTGTCTCTCATAGTGATGATATTCTTGATAAGGCGCGTAGTGACGAGATTCTTCCCCTTTATCTTTACAATAGGATAATATAAATTAGGTTAGTGTAAAACATTTTTTTAACTTATACTTACTAAAATTAGTATTTATTTAAAAAAAAAATGAGAAGTGATACTTGCCGTGCCGCAGTGGCACAAAGTGTGACTGTAAGTGGTACAGGTTGTGTATGGGTTCGATTACTACACGAGGAAATTAAATATTTAATATTTCAGCGGAAAATGGAGTCTTAACAATAGGCCTATCCTGCTGTAAGCGGGTTACAGCGTACCGTTAAGAAAAATAAAAATAAAAACTGGTAAAAAACTTATGAATATTTATATTAAAAGTATTATAATTTGAGTTAGATTATACGTGTACTTCATATAAGTGCTATTTCGAATCTCACTACATCTTAAATTAAAGTCTTGTAAATATTATAGTACTATTATTAAATAGTTTTTGTTATGTGCTTATTTTAAGTTGAGGAAGTAATTAAGCTCTCTCAGGAATTAAGTTTTCAACAGAATTAAGTTTATTAAGTAGATGAAGCTGCCTGCGTGAGTAAATATTTTATTACAGAACTACTCGACTCTAAGATGTAGTTTTGCTATATGAGGGCGTCATTTACATTTAATATATCCTCTAACTTTAGTAGTATTATTATATTAATTATTGTCCTCTAACTTTAGTAGTATTATTATATAAATGAACAAGTGTAAATGTTAAGTATAGTAAATTTATGTCGTTAGATCTTAATACTTAAAACAGGAAAACTTATGATATAATTTTCGAGACATTGCATGTTAATTGGCGGAGCTAAGCGCTGTAATTTAATTTTCACTTTGAACAAATAACAATTATTTCAATAAAAGATATGTAAAGATTTTATTTACATATACATATACATATATGAGAAGTATATATGTAAATCTTCATTATATTGCTGCTATTCACCCAAATAATATATAAATAAAATAATAAACTGTCACCTATAACCACTATATAATTCAACACTAAGTCCTAACTGAATCTATCACAATACCGACCATTTCGAAAGGACATAACATATCCTCGCGTCTATCTCACACTTAATACATTAACGTTCACAAAGGCTGAAATCGATACTCACTCTGTAACAAATGATCATTCACTTCTGTAGCGCCTTCCCGTTTGATATTTTCCCGGAGTTTCTTGGTAATATTCCTGAATATCTCCCTGGACAGGGCGAGCCCGTCCTTCTCATCGCTCCGACGTCTCCGTACGCCGTTTGTGTGATAATCCTCCGGGATACGCAGTGGCTCTATAATATATATTACTTGGTGCAGGTATATTTGTTTCTACTATAGCAAGTGTATGGAATCATCAAATGTTATACTATTTTTGTACTTAGAAAATATTATTTTTATATAACTTATCAGTTTTTTATTATCAGCTTCACGTTCTATCCCGCATGTAGCAGAGTAGGCACAAACACACTCTCCGTCCCCAACTTTCCGTTAAATACTTTTGCGTTAATGCCGAAGCGAAAATAATAATAATTCATTCCCCCCAGTGGGGATCGAACCCACAACCATCGCGTCAAGTCACATCTTCACGACGACCGCATATGCCAGATATAACTTATTATATATATAATATATTTAGTTAAAATTAATATTAACAAGCTAGCGAATAGTCTCAATTCGGCAAGTAGGTATTGTGTTCAGTTAGACGTCAAACTACGCTAGGATAGATGAATAGCCACAGTGTGGCTATTCATCATACAGCCTAATATATTTAATTATATAGTTTATGAATTATTAACTAAATATAAAAATTATATAATATAATTTTTTTAGTGTCCCGTACACAACAGGGTAGGTAGAGGGAACCTAGTGTTAAGACATTGCGTTACCTATTTTCCGCCAGATTTTATAATAATTGGGACTTAAGTAGCGGATTTGAACACCGTGCTTCGTCTCGAAACTAGAGCGAAGAAATGTAAATATTAAATATTTCATTTCCTCGATTGGTAATCGAACCCATAACATGACGCCATTTACCATCACCATTCGTGCCTCTCCGCCTCAACTAGCCACATAATAAAAGATAACATTACATAAAGTGATAAAATCTAAAAATCAAACCCCCATTGCATATAAATATCTTTTTTTGGCCCATTAAAATATTTAATGTCCACTGAGACAGATGGCACGTAACAGTAATTGATTGTAAAACTTCATACCATTAGATGAATTTGAGCGAGCCGATTTCCTTTATGAACGGTTCCCTAAACACCTTAATGTCTTCAGGATATTTGAAAATGAAACCTGATTGAATTTTACTAAGGAGAGGAAATAAAAAAATCATATTTCTACTAGTGACAATATAATGTAATTTATTGATAACAAGGAAAATCTATTAATACTAAATCAATTGAATCATTTGTTTTTTTAGTTGGTCGTTACATTTCGTTAAAGTAAGTGACAAATATATAATTTTGTACGAAATTGTGTACATCGAACCCACAACCTATCTCGGGTCCCTACACTATATATTTAATAATCTTACTATTAATGTTAATAGGTGAAATTGTTTAATTTACTCGTTAATATGTTTTCATTAAAAGCGTAAACGTAATGATCATATAAATATTCATTGCAGAACACTCGCCATTAACTAACCAAGCCGCGCTTTAAAAACTTACTCGGTTGTGCATACTTCATTTGTGCAGTAATAAAACTTAAAATAACTTTTAATGATGAAAATTTAAATTTTTGTATACAAAATTATATATAATTGAATTAAAAAATGTGTAAAAACTATTATTTTATGAAGTATACATTTTTTTTATTCTATATTGGAATAGATTTAACGTTTTACTTAAACGTAGAGCTTAATACGTAGATTGTAATTTATTTTTAAATGAATACTCTTATTTAAAATTCCAATTTGAGGCCATTAGTGGTGCATAGGCACAAACGTGCTACTATAAACGCGACAGGTTATAGATTCGATTTCCACTCGAGGAAATGAAAATTTTATATTTTCTTTCTCTTTGCTCTGGTAATAAAAACACAGAGCGCTGCGTAGAGTTCCGCCACTCAACACTCAATGTCTAAAGAAATTGGCAGAAGGTGGTGAACAGAAGTATGCATTGTGAAGTTGAACCTAATTTGAATATCAATTAGAAGTTTATTATATTCAGTTTTAAAATTACAGGAAAACTATAAAAATATAAACCATTTCTAAGTAACATTGTTCAACAAACGTACTTAATTACATCAGTCTACACGTCTGACCACGGATATCTTTTCTATTATTTCTTCTCAGAATTTTCCGGCTCTAAATAGCTTTCGTTGACATCGCCCCTTTACCCGTAACAGAGTTTCGCTATTAACCGATGAAAGCTACTTGCTTTATTTTGTATTATTCTACAATTGGGTTTTTCTTTCATCAGATATCCTCTATCTGATAAATTAAAAATAAAATGTATGGGGAAAACATTTTCTAGTAGGTATTAGGGATATTCACGCATTTTTTAGTGTAGAAAATATCGTACAGTAGCGTTTGGCGCTCCGTTCTCTCTGACTACCCCGCTAGGGATAAAGCGTGAAGCCAAGTTAAGTTTAAGTTAAAAATATCGTAGAATAGAATTTGCTACCACCACACATGGTATGATAGGAATATATTAACTGAAATTATAAAGAATATTGTGTATTATATAATACTTAATATTTTATTTTTGTGTATTTTATTTTAAAGTTATAAATTATCTACATTTTGCAAAATATTTAGCAAATTAGTTAGGATATTAGGTAATTTTACACTTCGTTACGATCAAAACGTTACGTGCGTGTTTATAAAAGTTTGTTTTTCTTTCACGCCGTATCGTATTTCATTCCGTCGAGAGGAAATCGAACTTACAAAATAGCTATGGATATTAAGTTCATAAGCTGAGCTTCAATTGAAGGTCATCTCCACATTTTTAATAACCTCACCTGATGCAGTGTGAAAACAGCATAACGCTAAACACACTAAGTAGAGGCCGCCCCACTGCATATTAGACCGCACATCACAGGCGCTGACGCATCACGCCGTTCACCTGGAAAATATTACTTATAAATACATCATTACTCGGAATAAATCGTTTGGAAATATTGCCATACTGAAAAATAAAACGTTTAATAGCTTCAATGCTATTAGGTCTTTTTTTCAGCTTCATCCTGCTGTGTGCGGGATACAGCGTGAAGATGAAAAAAAAAAGAATAATCCACATGATTAATTGGTATTATAGTGGAAGTGTTAGATTATAGGATGAAGTGAAAATTATGTTTACATATTAATTGGAGGTAAAATGGAATTTGAGGCAGAACAAATATACTAGTGTGCAATGAATAACAAGCTTGTTCGACACATCTAATACCAATATTTACTAAGCCTTGTGTTCGTTAATTTACTCATATCAAATATCAAACTATGACTTTATTGTGAAAACTATCACAGAAATCGACAAAAAATATTATGAAAAATGGCAGTTGTAAGTGATATTATCGAGTAAGCCGGATAAAGGGGCCAACTGGAAACGAACTTCACAGCTCGTCAATAGCTCAAGTTAAGGTGTAGTTTTTAGTTCCAAGCACATTTTTAATTTAATAAATCGCTTAAATGCGAGTCGGACTTAACCGATTCCAGGATTGCAGTTCACCGGGAAGCTTTTTACAGGAAATTGACTGACTGAGTATTTGTAATATTAGTGTTCGGAATATTAAAATTTTAAAAATTTTTTAGGGTTCCATACATATATATTTTTTTAATTTATGTTGTAGTAGCCGTAAAAATGTCTTAACAATTCGATCATATAAAGAACAGGACAAACTCACTGCAATTCTTGGCCAGTTTTATTGACTTTGGGAGTATAAAATTTATATTGACCATAACACAGACATTTGTTTCGGCTTAGATTAATGAGAGCTCGGCCTTGGCTGGTGGTATCTTAAGACGCATAAAAGCGTTCATTCCTATTTTCTGTGCAAGTAAGTAATGTATAACACGCCTTTATATATATATATATATATATATATATATATATATATATATATATATATATATATATATAGGCTTATAGCAATACAAAGATTAAATTAAAATTACTTGTAGCGATTTTTAATTCTTGTCTATAAGAATTCTTTGCTTTATAATAATTCTGTAGGATTGACCACACTCGAAAAAATTATTATATTTAATTTTTATCATTTAATTTTAATGAAGAATATTTTAGGTTTATCAAACTCATCTCTTCTCTTTTCAAATAAACACATTTAAAGTAAAATAGAAAGATTACTAAATAAAAAAAAAAACTGAAATATATATTTCAACAATATCAATAACTTGCGTAATATATTATATTTAATTTAGGATTCTCAAGTTGACTGTCCTTTGTTCGCTTGGTTTGAGCGTGTTTTAGTTCGCAGATAAAATAAATATCTTATAACTTCATCTACGTTGCTTCGAATATGCAAAAGATCTCTTTCAGCTCCCAAGCCCCGTCTTATTTTATTATAGAAAGTTTCGTCTAAGTAAACGAAACAAATTCATAGCAAGCTCATTTTGAATTCCGCCTTTGATTTCAATCTGAACAGGTTATATTGGCAGTCGTGAGTGCACTGTCTTTGGTAAAATGTATATTTGTATATTTTGCTATCGAATGATTTTTTTTTTTTAGACAAAGAATTGGATACAATCTAAACATATACTATAGATTTTCTATACTATATTCTATACTATAATACTCTGTTATACTTCAAATAAGCTTCATATTCTTAGATTTATTATAAATTTATTACTTTAATCTTCAATACATGTTTTTTCTTGCCATTAAATATTTAAAAAAGTACTATTCTTATATTTAGATAGTCCAATGATACTTCCATTACTCTAACAGATTAGTTGGGTTAAGCTCACTTCAATCAGACGTTGATGGGATGGGATGGGTGTGCAGACGACCCCCCCAGTCCTTTCGAGGTCACGTAAAAAAATCTTCTGAATTTAGTTAGCTGGTCTAAATATCACGTTAGGTAGACGTTGTGTATCTCTAAGGTCAGATGGAAGTTATTGTATATATTGTGTAATGTCTTAAATATAACTAGAAAAAAACTTTGGCCAAAAATATCTCAGCTTTAAGTTGGCTTAAAAATGCTTATGATTTCAGAAAATATACTTTCAATTTTAGATATTTTTTAAATTTATTAAGATATATATAGTGTATACATTAAATCTTTCCATTACGACTGTTATAATTAAAGTAATTTTGAATTTCAATTATGCAAGTATTTATAATATATCTGAACGTGACGTGTGACGTGGTTGAATACTAAATTACAAGAGGTGTACGTGCCTAAGAGAGCTTCTAATGCATATATTATTGAATTTTCCTTATAGACGTATCACTATTGTCACTTAAAAGCTAATAACCCCACTGTGGCTCTGTTCCTTCGAATGTATTCAACAATATGCGAAGAATATTTATTACTATACTTATATAGTTACGCACGTGTAGTTTTTAATATCTAATGTTAGGTAGGAGTCGTAAAACATGTCCTCTCCTATCTAGTATTAATATAGTAGTAACGATAAATACTAAAATCTTTATAAAAACAACTATACTTGCAGCAAAAATGATACAAAATGTCGATCGATTGCGTCGATTATATAAAATTTACCAATTTATGTTATAAAATGTTGCTCATATTATATATATAATATCAATTGTTTTATTATTATAACAGACTAGAAAAAAATATTTCCACTTTTACATTCTGGCAACAACTGGCTTAATGATTGCTTGAGGTACTCGTATACTGTCGGCTCCCCTTACCCCTTTATTATCTTAACGGTCTAACCATTTGCCAAAATAATATTATTTTGGCAAATAGTTAGAGCAAAGTAGCTAAAATAGTTGAATATTACTCTTGGTTGTTTCATGAAACGATTGTTATGTCTTTATAATTAAACAAGTTATTCCATACTTTCGAAGGAAAAGTACTTATTTAGAAAAACGTATGATTCATGTAATAATACTCTTAGAATCCTTATTTAACTTATCTCAAGTATAAATAAAGTGAATAAGTTTTTGTTTTCCCCTTAAGGCTATTTTTGCTTTAAAAATATATTCTTGAAAATATCCGCGTTGAAATATAGTGAAATAATACAAGAGAGTCGAACATAAGTTCGTGAAAAGTGTTAATTGGGGGCTTAAGTTGAGACTCTTACTAAAAGAAAGTAATATTATATATAAACTTTCAGAAGGAAAAATTCTGTTTAAAATAATTAATTGTGTCACTGAAATTATTATTGTTAGAAGCTTAAGAAGTATAAAGCCTAATTTTCAAAAAAAAAATCCTTTGCCATACTCGGTTATATAACTTCATCTCATTGAATTATAAAAAAATAGTCTACGTTAAAATTTTATACGTAAATCGAATAAGAAATACTATATTATAAATATATTTCGTGATAAGTAGGGGCACTATCAAACATATTCAAATTATATAATTTTACAAAAAGTAGCCATTTTAAATGCCTCCAATCCACTTAGAGGTATTTATGCTGAAAATGCCGTTATGAGGGATATTTAAAAGATTTTCTTTGACAAATAAATAAAATAAGTTGATTGGGTTTCGAAAAGTACGTTATTCAACAATTATTTGTTTAGAATAAAATATATTTTATATTTAATACTTTAAGCCTTTGAAAATATTTATTTACATAAAAACGTACCTACGATCTAGCAATATTTCAATAGATACATTTGTTATTTATAGTGTTTGTGGCGATGCCCAAGCCAAAGCTTATTTTATTAGTATATTATCAATCACAATTGAGAATTTTAAAACTTCTACAAATTTTGCATTTCTAATTTATATTAAAAGTAGTACTAAACTGTTACTATATAAGGAAATTTAACTTTGCTTTTGCACAGCTAATCTCTAGAAGCTACTGTTAAGAAAATTTCTGAGAGTCCTTAAATTCACGATGTATGTGTTTTTCAAGATAACAACGTCTCCTCGGAATATTTAAGCGTCGACAAACGAAGCGCTCTCAAAGTTGATAATGGAAGGTACGTCGCTTCAAATTCAATTATATTCACATGTAAGTACCATGGTGTTGACGCCATCGTGGCACAGTTGAAATGTGTTTAAATTGAATGTTATAAAAATATTTGAATTCCAGCAAGGGTAACTAAAATTTTATTTTGTTGCGATAAATGAGGCACAGGCCAGTCATGGCGCAGGGGCGCAAGTGTGTTATAATGAACGCTACAGGTTGTGGGTTTGATTTCTACTCAAGCAAATTATATTTTTAGTATTTTTATGTCATATTTCTTCGCTCTGGTATCGAGCTAAAGTGCGATGTTTAGTTTCGCCATTTCAACACACAATGCCTCCAGAATTTGGCAAAAAGTGAGGAACAGAGTATCTTACGTTTCCTCTGCCTACCCTGCTGTTTGTGAGATACAGTGTGAAACTAAAAAAAAGGCGAAAAGTAACGATGAGAAATGCCATACTGCACACTTTTTGCAACAGTTGAAGAAATGGACAACAATGTGCTTAAGCGGGATTACTTCCTGTCTGTCTGCCTGAATGCGTAAATGTAACGATATAATTTGTTACATTGGAAGTAATGCAAAATAATCGCACAATACAGCCATTTGAGTTTTATTTATTTATAAAACCTAAAACATTAAAAATTTCTCGACTATTGTTCGCAAATTGGCGAATTTCATTCGCCGTTTTAACACTCGCCGAGTTTTTCACATTGTTCACAAAACATTCAAGTTTCAACAATAACAGGCGGTCAATTACAATTGAAATATTTCTAGCATTATTTCCTTTGGACATATATTTCGCAGAAGTTTTAATGATACCGATTTTCCCTACATTTAAATTTACATGATTTATTTTATTGTTTTATGTTTTTAATTATTGCTAGATTTATATGTTAATGGAAGGTATTTAATGTTTTTTTTTTGCTCCAGAAACAAATCTATGTATTATATATTAAGAAAAATTAATAAATATATTTGTTACATTATGTCCTACAAAAATTTTTACAATATTAGGTCAGATTGCAGGTATTCTTAATAAGTCATACGTGAGACATGAAAATTTATTTGTTATAGCTTCCAAAGTAATATTTTAGTTAAAAGATTCTTAAAATAAAATAAAATATTCATCTTATACAAAAATATATACTCCGCGATAAGAAATAAAATTCTAAACACACAGAAGTAAAGATAAAAAGTCCTTGTTACTTCAAGACATTTTCTCAGTAAAAGGGAAATTACCTTATTTGTATACATTCGATCATTTGATGATATATATTTGCGCGAAATTGAAATCCGCCACGTTCGTCTTAGATTTTTACCGAATATTCCTTTGTTTTAGACGTATAATGAAAACAGTGACCTGAAATTCGGCTTCTTTGTCCACTAACCTACCCTATCGCTCTTTGTCGCGTTTATTGCTTGCGTTCCGATGTTTTTTAAAATCTCTTTCAGCGTACAAAGTCGATATATTCTCTGTCACTGTGCCACGTACAAAAATAAAATGTAAGCTGCAAGGATCGTTTGACATAAATAAAAATATTTAGGTTAACGTTTTTACTATAATTTTTTGGAGCGTTGAATAGAAGAGCTTTTTGGCTGAGCTTAAATATGTCTAATGGGATTTCGTTAGGATGGTTGTTTGAATCAGAATATCTTATTATGTTTTTTAACTGTTACAGATATCTTTTTAAAAGATTTAATCCATGTTCATAACAGTTGCAAAAACACAAGATTTGGTCTTATTTTAAAAAGCTAATTTAGAAAAGATATCGGATTTTATACAATTGCATGCAATTACATGAATAAATTATATGTAAATATTAAAGACAATATAATTCTCTTTTACTATGTAACAACACGTAATTTGTGAAACTTAAAAACACTTAAAAAATTTAAGAATTTAGTAATTTTGTAGTAATATTGTTTTTTATTGAATCCCAAAAGTTTACCTATTCCATTTGTATTTTGTAAACTACACTTTCACTCACTATCCCGCAGATAGCAGGATAGACAGAGGACAGGCAGCGAATCTAACGTTAAGGCACTAACGTTAAGGCATCTCCACTTTGAATAAGTTATAAAATAATAAAAATTTAAATCAGCTTCACGCTGTATTCCACACGTACAGCACGGTAGGCAGCAACATAATTTTAAGACACTTTGTTCCAGACAGTGTGAACGGAGCTCTTATAAAATAATTAAGTAATTTATTTTATTTAAAATTATGATTTACCATTTCTCGTAGGTATAATATACATAATTGCTGAACCATGTAACGTAGCTTACACAATTAACTTGTAACTATTTACTTTTTAACCGGAATTACAGTCTGAATGCAAATTACGACAATTTGCCTATTTAAATAAAAACAAAAGCTCTAAATATTTACTTCTGTTTCTTGTGTAAATTAACAAAATGATTGTTAATTTTCTCAAAAGGTTAGACTCGAACACAATCGAGGGGTGGTCTTAGCGATGAAAAACTTAATAAACAATCATTAATCAACATTTTGAGAGAAACATAACTGGAATCATTTATAAACGAAACGCGCTTAAAGGCTACGCCTCAACTGGTTTCATAACCACAAGAGCTCTTTACTTTTGCTGTTGGAACCGTTAATCTGTTATTTATGCCTCATAAGTTCGGCGACGTAATGGCGCAGTGGCAACGCATAGTTGGCGTTAGCTACAACACCAAAAAAAACATAAATTTTTGCCTATAACTTAATAGAGACGACCCCTTTGTAATCAATATTGACTACATAGTAAATTTCATGGTTTAGTTTCGATTTTGATATAATATACGTATATAATATATGTTGAGGCCTTCATAGCGCAGGGGCACAAGTGTGTTGTAGACTGTAACGCGATGGTCGTGGATTCGATCTCCATTCGAGGGAAAGAATTATTATTTATTAATATTTAAATTTTTTTGCTCTGGCGCCAAGGCAAAAGCCCTGCATTGAGTTTCACCATTCAACACACAATGAAAAGTTCCTCTGCCTATCTCGCTGTGTGCGGGATGCAGCGTGAAGACGTTTTGATTTATGTTAATATTGAACATTTAGATATGGGTGTAATTAAGTCATCGTTAAGAACTTAGCTTGAAGACAGAGTGCTGCCTCGTATTGTGCCACTTAACGTAAGATGGCTCGATAAGGGTGAAAGTTTCCGTCTTCGGAACACAAAATTTTCGTAAGTATAAAATGTATATATATACATGGGTACGATACTTAAAAATGAGGCTTTCGCGTGACGATTTTGTGTTCGATTCCCAAAAGGGGGTATGAATTATTTAATAATTTATTTTTTTTCCTCTAATTTATTTAATGATTAATTTATTTAATTTATTTATTATAATATAATAATAATAATAATGAATCATTCTTCGCGGTCTTAACCCCGACTTGGCTTGTATGACCACTGCATATTTACAATAATTAAAGAAAACAAAAAACCATATAAGAATACAAATAATGTTAACAAACAATGCAAAGCGCTGACGTGAAGCTATAAAAATAAAAAGAGTACACAAGTGTGTGAGATGTGAAAAGGTATTTTTAGAAATTTGCATCTTGATGTCATTATGGCGCAGTGGTACTATGTTTGATTGTGAGTGGTGTTATTGTGAGTTCGACCCACACTCGTTGAAATGAAATATTTTTATTTAACGCTCAGTTAAGACAAAGCGTGGCGTTGACACAAACTTCTATATGAGAAAATATATCATAAAATATGCTTAAAGTAACATAGTATTTCCTTAAATCTATTAAAATTATATATATATATATATATATATATATATATATATATATATATATATATCAAGCTAATCAAACATATAATTCTATCTAGGATTTTTATTTTTTTTTTGTTTGGCACTCGGTTCTCTCTGATTACTCCGCTAGAGATGAAGCGTAAAGCAAAAAAATAAATAAAAATATACTTTTAAAAAATCACATTGCAAAAGAGATTGCTCAAATTAATAACAGAAAACGTAGGAATGCAGCTTAAAATATTAACAAAAACTAATTGGTTTAAATATTAATAATAAAATTATAATAGTGTACTGCAACGGTCATGAGATGCGACGAGATAATTTTATTAGGAAATAACATTTTCCAGTGACTTTATTTATTTTACAAGTTTACAGACAGAAGGCAGTCAGATAGACAGGCAAAAATAGTTTTTTTTTGTGTTTAAATATCACGTGTCCGAAATCACTTTGAAAGACACGAATACATTGAAATCACAAAGAGACATGTCGATTTTATTTCTACTAATAGATAAATCAATTCATATTCAATACAACTACAATAATAATCTAATAATAAATACTCTGTCATATGATTCATTGTAATAACATAGATCAATCCTGATTATAACTAAAACGCTCATATAATATCCACAAACTACTTACTAAGTCGTGCCAAATTTCATTTATACCATTTCGAAATAAGCAAGTATATTACAGCCAGCCTGTTTCTGTTTTTCATGACACTGTATATACGAGCACTTGTATAAAGTAGTCCAGAGAACAGTCGTGGTGCAGAGGCACAAGTGTGTATGTCTAAGCACGATGGGTTGTGGGTTATATTCCAACTCGAAGAAATTAAATATTTATTTAATCACTCTGGTCAGACAAAGCCTCGCTATGCCTCTAGAATTCGGCGGAAAATAGGGCTTGGAGTGTCTTGACATTAGGTTCCCCCTGTCTATCCTGTCATTTGCGGGATACAGCGTGAAGCTGATTTATTTTTTAGTATAAAGTAAGCCTATTGTAAACGCGTTTCCCGAATATGTAGTTACATTTTTGAACGCCTATCTCGTATTTTGTGTGGCAATCAACCGAATGGGATCACTGTGTTTGACACGATTAAAATTTATTTATTTTTTTATTTGAGTTGACATGCGTGTTACAAAGAGCTTACAATACAAAGTATAAATTGTGTAAGTAATTTATTTATTTATTCATTCATTCATTCATTCAGCTTAAAAAAAAGTTGGGAACGAAATAGAACAAAAAATATAGTATAGCATAAATTTCAGTGTATCTATGTGTTATATGCGTGTTTCTATGAGTAAATTTATTAGAGTAAAAACTGAAAACATTAATAAGATGTATAGATGTATATATATTAAAATGAAAAGAGAAAAAACTTATTGTATAAATTTCAAATTAACTAAGTCGGTTGAGGTAAATGTCTAGCTTCACGCTGTATCCCGCACAGAGTAGGGTAGGCACAGGCAACCACGTGTTAAGACACTTCGTTCCCCACTTTCTGTCAAATTCTGGAGGCACTGCGTGTTGAGTGTTAGAACTCAACGCCGCGCTTTGCCTCGACACCAGAGCAAAGAAATAGAAATAAAAGCGCAAATAAATATAATATTATAAATATCGGCCTCAGATTATTAGTATTTTTAAAAATATGCTGATATTCCTGAAATTTTTTTTATAAATTCTACTTATTCGTGAAACAGTAGAATTGAAACCAAGAATACTCTTTTAAGCTTATTGATATATTCATATTACAGTCAATTTTACAAAATTTCTATATATTATTCTTATATATAAGCTATACTACTGCAAAGTTTCATAACTTTCTGACTCACAAGTTTTTACATTTATAATATTAGTGGACGTTATCAATTCGTAGAGGCATAACTTATCAATTCCGGTTGAATTTGACCCTTTTTTTAAATTAAATTACTTACTGGACATCTTTTTGTGGCACAAGGTTGGACTTAATCAACAAACTTTACATGAAGAGACCATCTAGACAAATAATTTTTGATTTCAAAAAACATTGATTTCTATTAACTTGTGCAATATAAATATCGCGAAATTTATAGGAAATAATACGAAAGTTCAAAATCATTTGATATTCATCTTCATAATATAAACCTAAAACCATTAAATAGTTCCACATGGCTAGAGCTCCAGTCATTCATTACAGCTTAGTATTATTGCTTAATCATCCACTTATTTGGGGCCATTCGTGTCGCAAAGGCACAAATGTGTGTCTGTAAACGCGACTGGTTGTGGGTTTGATTCCCACTAGAGGAAATGGAATATTTATTTAAATTATTATTTTAATTTCTTCGTTCTGGTGTCGAAGCAAATTGTGATAAAGAGTTCTGCTACTCAACACGCAAGACCTCCAGAATTTGGTGGAAAATGGGAACGGAGTGTTTTAACACCAGGTTCCCTTTGCCTACCCTGCAGTGTGCGGGATACAGCGTGAATATGATTGTATCATCCACTTATAGTTTCTGATATTGATAAAGTTTAATAGACACTAGAAGGAATTCTATTTGCTATTGGCATGTTATGTTAATAAGTATTAATTATTATTACCTAAACATGAAACTTCGGCTTAATAACACAAAATTTGTCGAGTGTTTTGTTTTGGATAAGTAAAGTGGAAAATATCTCGTACGTAGCTTAATATATATTAATAAACAGTTAGTATTTGTTTGAGTCAAGTGAAAATTAGATATTTTTATTAAATAACTTTCTAACTAGAGGACTCTGCCTACTGTTAGCTATCATTTACAGTCCGTTATTTATTTGTCAGCTTCACACTCTATGGCCTACACTGTAATGTGCATCTTGCACACTGTGAAGCCACAAAAAAAAGTTAAAGTTTTATCATATTTTCTAAATATAATAAAACTTTCTCATATTTGTTATTATGTTACTTTTGACAGTACATATGTATATATCGTTTGTATGTACATATTTTATTCATACATATAATAATAAATAAAACAAAGCGAGCCATGTGTTCATGAATCATATTTTTTCCTCCACAGCCATTGTCTAGACGTAATGTTTTATATTTCCGAGAGAGCGTTATCTGAAACGGACTGGTTGCAACGACGTTCATTATATTTAAAATGTGTTAGATTTTGCGTCGTATTGTATACACTTGTTTTGCCTATCATATTATTGAAAAGATATGGAAGTTCATATTTGATATTTCATTTTACATTGATTCCAATATTAAATAGTAAGTATAATATAATAGTGGTAAGAACCACGAAAAGTTTATAAATATTAAAAAAACCGGTTGACGTAAATATTAAGCGCGTAGCCGTCGTGGCATAGGCGTCTGACACTGTAGTTATACGCCTATGCCATGTACGGTGGTGTTGTGTTTGATTCCCACTCGTAGGAATGCATTTTATTCCATTTCCTTGTTCTGAAAACAAGTCAAAATGCGGCGTTGAGTTCCGCCACTTAACACGTAGTGCCTCAAAATTCTTATAGTTATAGTTCTTATGGTTTTATAAATCTGTTTGTTATAGTTTAATTGTATTTTTAGATAACGTAATAAAAATTTAAACGTGGCAGGACTAATAATCTCTTCTCTACTGTCGAATTGGATACTTTCGTTGTATAAATATTTTTCTAACTTTAGTGTGGAATAATGCCTTAAGAATGTTAAAAATATATAGTAACATTGTTTTTTTAAAATTCTGTCTTTAATGAGAACGATATTTTATAATGATTTCCCCTATTATAATCGATCCAGCACCACAATCAGCTTTATAATCAAACGCTCTCTAACTGCGCCACATTGGTCTCTAAAACCGATTTTTTAAATATTCTATTCTAATTACCAAGAACATATTTAATGAAATATCTAAGAAATGTCAAAAAGTTATTTATTTATAAGTAACGCAATATTTTGGCGAGATGAAAATAAAATATTTGCCGAGTCAAATAATTTTGAATCTACAATTTTATAATAGAATAAATTTAATATAGCAAAGTTTTCACGTAACACCACCATTCGGAACAGAAAATGTCAGTGACGGTAAAAATTTTTAGAACGTTAAAATAACTTTTGGTTTAGTGGGCTTAGAAAATTTTCACGTAGAAATTTAGTTTTAAATATTAGTTTTATAGAGAAAAATAAACATTGACACAAAATAAAATGAATGAAAAATATTGTTTTACAAAATTTGAAGCGCAGCTTACATTGTTATTCATTAGATATTACGTCTCTTTTGATTAAAATCAAAATAAGTATTGTAAAATAGTAGAACATTTTTATATTCACTAGAAACTAGGCCACTAACCACAATATTTCCTTCATTACGTCACAAAAAATAGACGAGTAGCTTTTTATATAATCTCCAAAGCAATTTAAAAACAAAGTAAAATTTGGCTTGCACTGTTAAATACGTTAAGTGGCTATAAAGTATAGTTAGTTCAATTAGGTCAAGCTTAAAACTTATCATAATGACAAGTTTTATATGATTTTTTTAGCTGTATTCTGTACATAACAGGATAGGCCGAGGGAACCTGGGAGCTTTCTCCACTCAGCGCTCATCCTCATTCCATTCAGATATTTCATTTTCCCACTTTTCGCCGAATCTTCAAGTAGAACTCAACGCTGTGCTTTGCTTTATTAAGTCGATACAAGAACAAAGATACTGAAATATTAAATATTTCGTTCCCCCAAGTGGAAATCAAACCCTCTATCGTCCCATTTATAGTCACATATTTGTGATTCATATGAAATGATAAGGTTATGATGATAATGATAAGGTGTTGATGAAAAAAATCAAAACTATGTGTAAACTATGTGAACATAGAATGAGAACTAAAATAAGTAATTTCTAGTCTCGATTTTATGGTATTTGAATCTATTTGTAATCTATTACATGTGAAAAATTTAAATATAATATATGACAGTACATTTTATCTTTTTATTTTAATGAAAATAAAAACATATTTTTGTGTACTTTTTACACTAGTTTTTATTTGCAGCTCAGGTACAGTTGGTACATTGCAACTATCCACTTCATATAGCTAATCAAACATATCCTCCTTATAGTATTAATATAGATACTCATAAATTTCTCATATAGTTGCGAGTTCTACATAAATATATATACTTCGCGATAAATAAAAAAAATATAGTTAATCTACTTTATAATGTAAATTCTATCCTATAAATATATACAATTATTTTTCATGTTTTTAATTATATTATACTAAGACCATTATAAAACAATTTTATTAAGCTTGAACTACGGTATTATATTTTTTATTGGTTATTTTTAATAGCTGAGCCGTTTTTGCTATTATATTATCGGTAACATTTAAAATATTAAATTAGTTGTTGACTATAATAATGAATGACAGGTCGCGGAATATAAATATAACTGCAACGGATATTTATATATATATCACTTATTTATTATGTGATACATTACATACAAATATATAAAAAGGCCAGTCGTGGCACAGGGGTACAAGCAAGTGACGGTAAGCACAAAAGGCTGTGGGTTCGTTTCCCACTCGAGGAATTTAAACTTTATTATATTTTAGATACTCGCTCTGGTAATGAGACCATCGCGGCGTTGATTTTTGCCACTCAACACGCAATTCTTCCATAATTTGGATGAATGCAATGAATAGTAGTGTCTTAATGGGAACAGAGCGTCTTAACACCATGTTCCCAATGAATATCCTATCAGGTGCGAGCAAAAAAATGAATATAGTAAAAAAGGCAGTGTAATTGTGTGCTTTCTACATTTTTGCATGAAAATATTATAATGGAAAAGTAATTTGATACTAAAAGTTTTTTTTCAGTTGGATTTTATATAATTTATTATACAATTTTAATAAATCCATAGACCATGGTAATGAATAAAATGGAGCACCTTAACAGAGACCCAAGTGAGATCAAGTGTTATTATAATATTAAGTAGTTTCTATAGCATCTGCGCTCGTACTTTAGTAGTTTTGGTAATTGATTGATGTATCATATAAGGGAATTTCTGGTCGAATTAGTTTTAGTTGTCTATCGCTAACTTCTACTGAGACAGAACTGAGAAAGTTGTAATATTGTCTTTTTAAATGTATTTCTTTACCTGAATCCTGTATCCCGCAAACATGGCAGAGTTGGCAGAGGGAATATGGAAATCTAGTGTTAAGACACTCCGTTTCCATTAACACACTACCATTCTCAAATATTCGATGAATTCCGGAGGCATTATGTTGAGTGGTCCACACTCACTCCACTCAACTCAACGTCTCTTCGTTACCAGAGTGAGAAAATGAAAGTATTAAATAAATAATTTACTCGAGTGGAAATCGAACCTACAACTTGTCGCGCTTACAACCGCACTCTATTTGTTTAAGTAAAGATAAAGATATAATTTTAATAAAAAAAATCGATTCAAATCACATATATATTATTAGCCCAATTTAACTTAATCAAAGATTTTCCTTCAAACAATCACGTAAAATGCCAATGTTATTAAATTATTAATGGAGCAGATTTACGAGGAAAAAATTTCATTCCCTTTTTAGAAGAATTTTCCTTTCGTTTAATAATTCTGAACAACTGAATCGTAATGTTAACTTTTTATCATTAAAAGAATTAGGTGCGGAATTTGGAATTTAAAAATAATACATACGTAAATATTTTTGGAAATCATAATTTAAAACATCAGTGACAATTTTAATATAAATTAAATTAAAAAACTGTTAAAACTTTAGTACAAAATTTTCAAATTTGGTACAAACAAATTTAGGTCCGAGCTTTCAGTGAAACTGCCAACTAATTGGCAGCTTACATCACACAGCAAAAAATAAGGTTAGAATATTTCCCATGTTATTTGCAGATGTTTTAAAACTCAAATGTTTAGATTTCTGCAATTTTTGAATGTTTCTTTTTTAATAAATTATTATTTAAATTCTCTCGATAAAGTCATAGGTTTTCTTATGTTTATTTAACAAAATTTTGGTATATATTTTTTATACGTAGAGTATAACTTAAGAAATAATTCATCTATTTACTTGATTTTTATTTTTACATAAAACGCTTATTAAATTCAAAAAAATATATTTAAAACAATTTACATATATGTTTTGAATTACATTTAATAGAAAATATTCCAAAAAAAAAACTTTAGACGAATTTCCAACTAACGTAAACCGCTAAAAGTAATATATACTCACATTTTTGAACACAACACTATTAGAAAACACTCGCACTCACTGCACTCCGTAAATATTATATCTGTGAACGTCAAATGCAAGGATCGAGTTACCCCGGCGAGAGGCTGCGTGGTACTGACTGAGCGCACCGGGATCCGATTGACGTATACGTCAAATGCGTAAGTATACTCCTTCTGTTACTATAATTTTTTTATTTGTTTATATATATTTTTAAGTTGTATATCAGTTTTTAAGTGAAGATCGAGATCAGTGGCAACGTCAGTGGCTTTGATCAGAATCAGTGTCTCAATAAGATGTATGTTTGTCCAGCAATGAAGGAATAATATAAATGTTGTTTTTTGGAAATTTAATAAATGTGAAAAACTTTGTAACGGAGTTTTTAGGATTCCGTTCCTCAAACGGAAAAAACGAAACCCTTATAGGATCACTTTTTTGTACGTCCATCTGTTCATCGTCTGTTAAGACTATTTATTTTGATATCACGTGGAAATTTCAATTTGAAATTAATGCGGAAAATTTAGGTAGATCGATTTCTTGAAGCACAAAAAAAAATAACTAATATTTAATACATATGATATACAGATTACTTAAATTCGTACCGTCTTGATATGATGTAACATAGGATTATATTTCACATCGGAGACATCCAAAAATGTTAAAAAAATGAAAGTTCCGGTCTAAACCGCAAAATTTTAAGCAAAATTATACACATTTTTAATTAGCGAAGCCGAACAGGAACGTGCATCGGTAGTACTAAAAATAAATGTAAAGTACAAGGTAAGCCCACGAAGGTTAAAGACGCTATTAATTAGTTTTAACTAACAGAATGTTATAAGAATTTATTTTACATAAAAAGTTAGCGTAGAAAGTGGATTTTTTAAATAAAATTTAGATGATTTAGGTACCGACAAGAAATCATTCTTATTATTTTTAGTTTCATGCAAAAAGAAGCAGAGGTAACCTGGGGATCTTTTGTTAAGACACTCCAATTCCATTCTCGAGTGGGAATCGAACCCGCAACCTTTCGAGTTTACAGTCACGCTTAATTCCCCGCGCCACCAGTGGCCTCTAGAAATTATTAGATGTAAAATAACCTATAATTTCATGTTTTTTAACAAGTGTTCATAATAACAGAGGTATTCTAATAACACACCATGCCATGTAGTTAACTATTTAAATTAACTTAGTTTTTTTGACGTGTTGAACTAGTTGGTAATTTTAGGAAGCGTCGATACCATTAATTTGTTAAAACTTTTATATTTTTCCTGTCAACTGCAGTAGTTGACTAAGAATATTATATATTTTATCCGGATTCTCGGATAAAATATATACAGATTAGTGAAATAAAAATTATTACTGGGTTTTATAAGTTTAAAAATCTTAATAAAATATATGATTAAAATCTTTTATTAAATTTTAACGATATTATTACATACATATTTTTTATTCGGATTCCAATCTTGCAATTAAAATTTAAAGTTATTCTCTATCAATTAAATATATTAGTAATTTTACACTTGGATAACAATGCGTGGTGTTCAAAGTAGTTCATATCTAAATCTTATAATATGCTGGAGAGGTCAAGATGACGAAAACGAAGGATTAATTAGAAAGAATATAAGAAAAATATAGTTATACTTAAACTAAAAAAATACATTCATGTTCAATTATATTAGAATTTTTATATAAACCTATATTTTTATAGAAGCCTGTATTTTTATACAAAATATATAGCGAAAAGAGCAGCAGACTATAGGTTATGCTGGAGGCAACGCTTCATTTTCGCAGGTACAATCAATATTTCGATAGGCTAGTATAGCTGCAAATTTCATATATATATATAAGTAATTTATTTTATTTATTTTTTATTTGTAAAGTTATTATATAATAACTTTATAAATATAAAATAAATTACTTATAAACTTTAAAAAATATATTTAATTTAATTTGACGGCGTTAGAGGGCGTCGTGGTGCAGCAGCGCAAGGGTGTGACTGTAACGCGACAGTTCTGGGTTCGATCCCCACTCGAGGAAGTGATATATTTATTTACGTTTATATTTCCACATCTTCGCTCTGGTGTCGAGACAAAGGGTGGTGTTGAGTTCTGCCACTCAACACGTAATGCCTCCAGAATTCGGCAGAAAGTGGTACTTAACACTAGGTTCCCTCTGCATAGCCTGCTGTGTGCGGATAGCTAACTTAATAAATTTATAAATATATATATTTATTAACTTATATACAAGACTGGAAAATGAATGATAAAAGTTTGAATAAAATTATTTAACTATGAGATAAAAACGTTAGTTTTATCACTGTGTAACAAATATTATTTACGAATCAATGAACTGTTGTATTAGTCTTTGTACTATTTTGTTTTACATAAAAGATGGTACTTCAAAATAAATACAAAAAAATATTTATGATATAAAGTGGTAAAAAAACACAATGAAAAGAAAAATTAAAAAATCTATGTATAATATAGATTCATTGCGGGGGTGCCAGCCGCATTTCTCGCAGAGCTCGTAGCAATGTCCTGGGACTTGGGCTTAAGATGGCCGCTGTAACGCTTCCTTTTACTGTACAAACTCTTTTTTTTTTTATCTACTGCTTCTATACTATTCATTCTATTTTTAACTGTAGAGCGAGGAGTTATTTTAAAGTATCACTTTGTCAAAAAAAATATCTAACATATCACCAATAAATAATCAAGTTATATAACAATATCAATGTAATCAAGAAGTTAGGTCGCGAAGGACATATATTCGATAATTGGTAGAGTCCGGCTACAGCACTACGTGACGTGGAAGCTTGATAATTATATACTTTCTTACACTGGTCATATTTTGTTGATTCTTAATTTTATGGAATACTTTTATATTATCTCTGATAAAAGAAAAGGCACTTATAGATTTTAAATGGAAATTATAATAAATTTTCGTTTTAAAAGGTTGGCCGATTTGAAACAAATATTTTTTATTAAATTGAAACTAACGTTTAAAAATAATGTTGATTCTACATACTGGTTCCTCAGCTAAAATTGTAAAATAAATATAAATAAAACTTATGAAGTTATATATAAAATTAGTGACGTACACAAGATTGTTATTTGTTTAAGTACTTATGAGTCTATTTCAAATGTGAGGATATGATCAGATACAAATATAATTCAATTATTTCCACGGAAAGCTCTCAATCGGATGAAAACCTTTACATCTATTAAAGCTTTTGAATGCCGAAGTTTTGTCATGACTAGTTGTAAAATAACATAAATAGCATTTGAAACAATTTCACCATCTTTTTTTCTTATTCATGCATTCCATCTGCTGTTCATGTAACTATGTGACTTACAAAGAAATATATATATAATATAATATAATAAATTATTTGCAGAATAAACTAAAATAAGCTAAAAACATAATAATTTTCAAAATGATTGTTCGAAATTTCAGCTATTTTTAACTTTTTATGGTAAATAAGCTTGAAAATTATTGAATTAGTATTTTAGGTTCACCGAATATTACCATCTCCTTGATAAGTTGATAGCTTGTCACAACCACGTACACACTGCAATGCGAAATCTGATGTTGACATTTCATAATGCTCGAAACGGCTGTTTTTGTTTGATCTACAGTCACGATTTTATGAAAGAAATATGACATGCGAGGCTGGCTTGTGAAGTTTTTTTTTCTATTTTTTTTGCCACAATGACAAGAAAAAGTAAAGGACATTCGATCACAAAAAACCGACGATCACCTATAAAATGCTCTCCAATTTGATTATTCTTACCTTTGAAGTGAATTCACAATTTAGAATGCCAAACATTTGGCAGTGGAATCGTCAATTCGGATCGTAAATCTCTAAGTGCGTTACTTTTGGCTTCGCTAATTTAAAGAAAATCGCTATTTGTTTTCCTATAAACCGATATGGAGATGAGACAGCTTGGTTTGATTTCGTTACCCGTAACGTCTCAGAAAGCGTATATATATGTACATATATTAGGAGTTGGCTGTAGATTCACTGTAGTAGCTCGTTGAAGTTGAAAAAAAACACCAGTAAGACATTCGGTTAAATTACAGCGATGTTATATTAAAAAAAATCCAAAAATTCTTAAGGATAAGCTGTAAACAAGGATAGCCGCTATATTTCATTCAGAATTGTCCTTGTTTATCTATGTGACTAACAATTTGATTATCGAATAAATATTTTATCTTCCTATTTTATTTAATCGTTATTTGAAAGAAAAAAGTTCAAATAAAATGCGGCCATCATGGCGCAGGGGCTATAAGGTGTGACAGTTGCGCTACGGTTGTGGGTTCGATACGCAGTCGAAGAAATTAATTATTATTTATCAATATTTTCATATCTTCGCTCTGGCACCAAGCCAAAAGCTGTAGTGAGTGTCACCACTCGACACGCATGCCTCGACAAGTTCAGCAGAAAATGGGGGAAACAGGCCTTAACACTAGGTTCCTTCTGCCTATCTTGTTGTGTATGAAATACAGCGTAATTGTTTTTTTTTTATTTTATATATATATGATTTTACACGACAACATTGGTGACATAAAAACAAAATAATGCATATAATATTGGTCGAGACTTACCTCAAATGGCGATGTATACAAAAAGCGATATATTTCATTGAGAATGGACGACATTTCGGTCGTCACGGTCACTACATTTATTACTATATTTAGCTTGAGTGAAATAAATTCATAATATTTTCATAAATTCAATCGAAATATAATTCAAATATTATAGTAACAATTTTATTCTGTAAAGTTTTTTTGTGACACATTTTAAAACTTTATTCCAATTTCCACTTATATTTGAGGCAGCAACGGGACCTTATTTTTATTCAGTTTGTGCTTGAAGAAGTAAATTCGCAGCATCTTGGGGATCTCGAAAGTATAAATTTTTTGATCTGTCTTGTTTCAGAAAGTTTAACGACTACGTTATATATTGTTTAAATAAGCACTAACATAATTAACCAAAATGCTTAAATATAATAAATAATAAGAATTTTAGCTTTTTTTACTTGTATCAAAAATATTGACAATTAAAAAACATATAAAAGACATATAGAAATTATAAAAAACAAAAGATATCCCCCGTATTATCAATACTATTATTTCTTTACTTCCGTTTTGTTTCCAATTATACACATTGCGCGTTCTGGATCTGTAAACAAACATTCAAATTAAATATTAATACTTTAAGAATAACAATCAATTTCGGAATCTGTTTTTAAGCTTATTTTATATGTCATATACTTGCTGCCGAATTCTGGAAACATTACGTGTTGTGAACTCAACTTTGTTTTATATTGAAAATAGATAATTAAATCATTCCTCCGAGTGAGAATCGAACTCGTGATCATCATTTTTACAATCATATACTATACCGTTGTCAGTACAGTATCTGACTAGGTCGGCGTTTGCTTAACTAGATTTTAATTAATAACAAGTAATTACGATTTAAAATAATATAAATACTGCCTTGCAGGAATATAAGGGCTTTCGAATTTAACAGATCAATATCACGTAGCAGAGATATCCTGTGGTAACGCATCGAAGATTCGGTGTGGCGCGTCACGTGGTTTTACACGGGAATTGCCTTTCCACCGCAGACCACCGTTTCCACATGTACATGGAATTAGAAACAATTAAGGTGTAATTGGTTAAAGCTTTTATTAAATAATACTTTTTTAATTCTATGTATTATGGGAAAAGTTCCATATATATTTTAAGTCTTAAGCTATGCCATTTCTGTTTATTTACATAATTAATATTCATGTGATCTTGAAAAAGTTGAGATGTTCATAAAAGCATACAATAGTCATAAGTCAACACACAATCTAAATTTCAAAAAAAGCAGTATAAGGAAACGTTAATAGATAATTTACCCGACATTTCTGTAGAAAAGAGAAAAAAACTAGGTTTCACTAGTAATACCTTACATATGAAAGCGAGTATAAAAATACTAAGGATTAAGACATGGCAGTCTCCAATTTCCACCAAATTTTTAATACATTACGTGTCAAGTCTAGTTTAGCTATTTAGTTATTGAATTCTTATAATTAACACAATAAAAGAAGTGTCTCCGTTTTATATTTTGCTCCACCTATTAATTACTCAGCCTACATTATATAATCACAATATCCTGCGCTAACACAATATATTCGCTGCGTCATCACCGGCGTGTTCAGCTTTATTGATGTTCACGGCCGTCTCGTAAGACAGATATCCTCAGAAGCGGATCACGGTATGAGAATTTTTTTTTTCATCCAGCTCGTGCGCTAAGCGAAATCGCGCCTATTACGCTGATGTCACGAACAGGATGAATCGTAAAAATGAAATATACTTTCTTTACACTTAATGTTATATATCTAGGGAAGTGCCATCAGATGATTTAAAGTAAAAAAAAAATATGAAATTATTAATAATTTAATTTATTTTTAGTTCATATTTTAAAAACAAACTTATTATTAGACAGTGCTACGAAAAGTTCTTATAATATGAACTATGACTGTTTAATAAGATCGCTTGTTTCAATTTAAGTAGTTCATTGAAATCACCTGCAATGTTAAATCATCTGAAACACAGAATTTGGAATTATTAACGTAATAAATTTTCATATTCGTATTATCTGAACCACGTACGTCGCACTTTGTCTGCGTCCTAAAACTTACTCCATAAAGTGTTCCTTAATCTAGAACATTCTATATTACAACCTGGTAATAAATTATATTACGTGGCTTTCATAAAAGAATATCAATCTAGAGGTGTCGTTTTGAGTGGACGCGTGCCGTGCAATGAGTCTAATTGCCTAGAGCAGTGTCTCAACAAAAGAGATTGAGTAAATGGCAGATCTTGTCGTCGTGATACCATTTCAGCAATCCAGACTTTCTCAAGAGGGTCACAAAATTTACTAAAGCGATATTTCTTTCGATACGTACGGGTGCAAATTCACAATTTTCTTCCAAAAAATGCATTATGTTGTAGATTGTAGAGATTGCGTTTTTTTTCATAAAATATAACTAAAAAAATTAATTATATTTTATTATGTTAAAGTGAGGTAAAATCTTAGTTTTATTATGAAAGAATATTTAGATACTTTTTAAAATTTTCTTTTGTTTAAACTATAAAAAAAAACCTTTCAAATTTTTTATTTATATTCTGAAAAGTTTCGAACACTATCTGAGACGCGTTAGAAACTGAATAGTTGCTAGTACAGAAGTTTCGACAAGGAATGTCCTATTTGACAACAACTATGTACTGTACATTGCTACAGTGTAATAATTTCAGTCATTGCCATCATGTCACAATTGTAATTGATGTAGTGGAAAGTTATGGAATTTCATGATATATAACATTATTTATATACTGGTTAATTAAACTTAACTATAACTATATATTTATACTTAAAGTTATTTATATGATAATATTTTGTTCATAATAATAAATAAATATTTTCAATTTTATTACTCTTAGTAAAAAAGTGGTATCGCTCTTCCACCCTGCTATGTGCAGTATGCAGCGTAGAACTGATTTCATTTTCATTTAATTTACACTTATTTTATTTCTCAATTAAAAGTAATATTTAATGGTTAATTAAGCTTATAATAATCACATTATTTAAAATTGCCTTAATAAAATAGTAAAATGTAAGCGGCGACATATATATTCTTAGAGAAGTCTCTCGAGAAGTCGAACAATCTCTAACCCCCACAAGATTATAAAGGATTCTGACACAGTTTGTTTTTGCATTCCAAAACTATGCAAGTACATTCCGGCTATCAATTTCTCTATTTTGTTAGGAAAACCAATAATACTCCATCGAGCTCGTGCGGCTGCACACGTATCCCATTTAACTTGTGTGAATACCTTTTATGGTTTTCCTCGACGACAGTTTTTCAATTATTCATTTTTTGATTTGAATAGTTTTAGATTTTCAGACTGTGTTATTTTTATATCTAGATAAAACTGATTTTTTATATTATAAAAAAAAATATCAAATATATTCTTGTCTATTATTTTCAAAATTATATATATGTTTTTTATATATAATATATATATGCATTTTATCTATATATGTTTATCAGCTTATAATTTATCTCACATAAAATACAAAAAAAAATAGAAAGATTTGGCTCTACATTAAACCAAGATTAATATTAACGACGTGATTAAATTTTATCACGCAGTCCTTTACAGTAAGTATTTCCCCACTAATAAACTGGCGTCTTAAATAACTCTCTGAAAACGTTGTACTGAGAAAAGAAAATAAAGAATTGAAAGTGGATAAAATAAAAATTCAGTGAATGTTGAGGCGGATATCGGCGATATCATAAAATTTATATTATTCCATGGCCGGCGCGGTGTAATGCAGTGAACTGCATTACTCTTAACCAATATCATATCTTAGCTTTTATTTTAAAAATTTTAAAATTCAATAGAGATAAAATGGTAAACAGACAGAGTTTTGTGACACGCCTGCTTAATATTTTGTGCTCATTTAAGAACATTGCTTTTTGGATGGCACAACTCAATTACGCTTGGCAAGCGTACGCTTAATCTAAAGTGACGTAACAGAAAATATATATATGAATAAGTATGTACCGGTAATCTGCATAATTTCAGTATTATATGAAATAACTTGGTGCCGTGTAGAATAATGGAGCGACCGGTAAATGTATAATATAAAATTTTCAGAATGTGATTGTACTAGGATAAAATAAATAGATGTTGGTCCAGGCTACCTATATTTGCGATACAAATTTCGCGATTTGTAAGTGCAAATTTAGTTAGATTTGATCAGAAGCAAGTAAACTCGTCTAGATTATTTTCTATTACCTTCGATTAACTATATACTTTTATATATTATATACATATATGTATGGTAAAGCTTTAATACTGTTTTAAATAATTAAATTATATATATATTTAAATTATTATATTTGTAGACAGATAATTATCTACATAAAAGTAAAACAAATTTACATCATTAAAATATAAATATATCCAACTTTCAGTACGTCAAAGAAACAACTCGACACCTATTTATTATATATAGGTATTTTAGAAGTAAATATTTTATAAAATTATCAGCAAACATTTACTTTTCATTAAAGATTGTTGAATCAAAACAACTGATCAAACAATATTATATATAAAAACCAAGTAGATATTGACTTCTTTCGACTATTTCCATTTTATTTATTACTTTATTTATTAAACCACTACGCACTTTTTCCCGCGAATTCCGGAGAAATTGTGTATAGAGTGATGGACATGTGTCTAATGTGCCTCGGTACCAGACTGAGGAAATGAATATATTAAATATTTCATCTCCTCATGTGAGAATCGAACCCACAACCCGTCGTGCTTACACCCTAGCGCCACGACTGACCAATATTTCCACGTTTTCTACACTTTATTATATCGACACAACCTTTTGGCTACCCAATATACATTTTGTCATATATTTTTATGTTATCATTTTCTGCCCCAACACAGCTAAATTGAATTTATTCAGGTTTTTCACTTTGCCGTTAAGGTTATTTTATTTATAAAAAAATATTTACAATATTTATATGTAGAAATATTTATAATTAATTACTTCTAGAAAAAAAAACACACACACAAGATGACAAGCTCAAATCTTTTCTCACTAAACCATATTAGATTACCAAAGTTATTTTCTCTCACAGAAGTTTCCAAAACCAAGTCACCGAACAGGCTGTAACTAAGATTAACTTTTCAAGTAAAATCAATCTCAATGTCCAAAGAAGTGATGTAAAAATTGCGTTAAGCAATTTCAAAGACGTCAAAGCTCGAAGTACTTTACAACTCCTGTGTCTAAGAATGTTGGTAAAGTTGTGGAGTTTACATAAGCATGAGTTAAATTAAATCAGCTTCACGCTGTCTCCCGCACATAGCGGGCTTGGCAGAGGGAATCTAGTGTTAAGACACTCTGTTCCCCACTTTCTGCTGAATTCTGGAGGCATTGCGTGTTGAGTGGCAGAACTCAATGCCCGCGCTTTGGCAACAGAGCCAACCAGAGCAAAGAAATGGAAATATAAATTTAAATAAATATTTCACTTCCTTGAGTACGGATCGAACCCACAACCGTCGCGTTACAGTCACACCCTTGTGCCGCTGCGCCACGACGGCTTCAAAATAATAAACATAAGTTCTACTTAGGTATTAGGTACAAATTTTGCCTTATACTAATAAGTTGAAGTCGTCGTGGTACAGGGGCACGGAGTGTCTTAACACTAGGTTCCCTCTGCCTACCACTATATACTGTATACAGGATAAAGCGTGAAAATGATTACTCAAAACTGAGAGCTGTAACAGACACTCTAGGCAGGTGCGAATGCAAAGATGGAGTTCAAATGAATAAGAGATATTGCAATTATATAGTCTTTTAGAAAGTCCGTCTAAGTTGGCCTTTGAGAATATAAATAGGGCCCCAAAGTATTTTGTCGTACAAATATATAATATTATATAGATAAGTAAGGTTAAGTGACTACAAGTTATATCTGAATGCTTATACTAAAACCTGGCATGTGTAATAAAACACCTTTTTTTTTAATTTCAGGTCAGAGATGCCGTTTTGATTTACAAAATTTATTTATTGGAAAAATTCAAATTAATGTCGGAGGGCGGTAATTTATCTCATCCTAATTCGTAAAACGCTTATTGGGTGTCGAAGCACGGCGATAATATGATTTATGCCTCGCCACTAACTATGTTTAATATCGGTATTACCATATATAGCCTTCTAAGCGTTCGTGTAATTGGATCTGCCAATTTTGAAACGGTGGTGTAATAAATGTATGAGATATTTTACCAATACCTCGCGTTGTATTAGAACGGCAAGTTAATTGAATTATAATAATGTGGAGCCGTTTTGTCTGTCTGTCCGAATCTGGTTTAAACTATTTAAATTGTAAAATCGTGTTAATATTAAATAAAATATATTTTTTTAAGAAATCCAGCTTCTCATTGTTTCACGCATATGGTGCATACCATAGTAGGCCTGGCTTTTTACTTGACGCTCGATAAACTGGGTTAATACCCAGTACAGCTCATCGACGTACTTTTTCTTGAATAGCAAGAAAATGAAAATAATTCATAATATAATAAAGTGATCTTATAAGAGTTCCGATTTTATCTTTGGATGCCCTCCCTAATGACCCTATATGCGCTTACAGTCGAGAATTAAATAATTTCCCGACAAACGCTGTCATGTAAGATGTGGCTATAAAATATAATAAAACAGTCGTGAAAAAAAAAATCCAATGAAAACATATTTTGATATTTACAAATATAAATTTAAAATATTTGTTTAAACTTATATTTAAATTTTTTTCGCTCTGGTGCAGAGGCACTCAACACAGAATGCCTCCAGAATTCTCCGGCAAGTGGGGAGCGGAGTGTTTTAATACAAAGTTCCTATTGACAACAATGCTGTGTACGGAATATAGCATAAAGCTGTTTATTATTTTATTTAATACTTAAAAAAAATATTTCTATAATTATTTGTAACTATATATATGTTGAGTTAAATTAGAAATTGATACTTCGTTTTTATTGTTGGTTAGAATAAACAAAATTATTTATGCATTCATGGGCGATATCTAAACCCTAATTATATTTTATTGGTGTTCAAGCATTCTGCCGTCTACTGCAGACCTGAAGTCACGACTGTAATGATATGCCTTTAGTGATAATTAAGTGTCACAGACGACGAGCGTCGGTGATCGAGAGATCGACGACCTCGTTCACTATTTATTCCTCTTGGGGAATAATTAAAAGTAATTTGTAAAATGAATTTTTATCATATTATATTTATACTACTAAGTTAAATATGGAAGTTTTTTACTACTAAATAATAAAAAAATAAATGCCACAAAAAATAAATTAAAATATGTATAGATATATTTTTATTGTACAGTCAAAACTGTTGTTTCTTTTTATTTTGTAAATAATCAAATATTACATTCGTTATGCACAAAATAATGGAACTGTGAACGTAAACACAGTTATTTATAAAATTTATAAATTTAAGTGTATATATTTATATATTTAGTTTCACACTGTATCTCACATAGATTGGGTTGACAGGGAATTGACAGGGACACATAGTGTTAAGATATTGTTTCCATTGCGACACTTCCGTTCCGTCGTAAGGTGACGCGACGGTAGAAATATTAATACCCTACCATTTTTGTATTTACTATAATTTTCTATTATAATATTGTAGATATACTCATAGCTCTTTGATTATTTTATGTGACATTTTCCCTGACTTTAACATCTCTTTTATCGATTTTAACAGTAAATGAAAAGTTAATGTAACTTGTTAGATGAAAGAAAATTGGATTTTATGCTACAAAAAGTACCGATACTCCTAAGTGCGAGGGTATTTCGGTAAAATTACGTTGAAGTCCTTTGCTTATTAATTTATTTATTTTTCAATTTTCATCTTGGATTACGCCTTTTCCATTTTACAATATGTAAAGTCGTTATTCAGAATACGTGGTCAAACGTCCGTATCTTAATGCAAATCAAAGAAAGTAAATTAAGTAATTTATTATTATATCTATAATAAGACTAATATCTAGTGTCCTTGTTTTTATAATATGTTTTAATAATATATAGAGGCCATCGTGGCGCAGCGGCACAAGGTTGTAACTGTAACACGATGGTTATGGGTTCTGCCACTCAACACACAATGCCTCTACAACTCAGCAGAAAGTGGAGAACGGAGTGTCTTAACACTAGGTTCCCTTTGCCTTCCCTGCTGTGTGCATTGCATGCAATTTTTTTTAAGTACTTACACAATTTAAGGTGACAGTTTTAGTCTCTCTAATATATTTAAAAGTTATCCTTTAAAATGTTTTATTAAAGACATAAATATTGAACTCTCTCCTACAATAGGTTTTTAAAAAGACAAAGCGAAAGTAATTCCCAGAAGAAAATGAGGCTTGAAATTAAATTGTAAGGCGTACGTCAAAGTTTTTTATCGAATTATCATGAATTGATCTTAGATCCTTCCGAAAAGTAAACCAAATCCCGTTTCGGGCCGGGCAGTCCCAACTCTTTCAATAGAGGATTAATATTTCAGAACTGTCTCGAATGAATTGGTAAATAGATTTTGCAAAGCTCAGTGAAGCATACGTGAAAGTGAATACACTTTTGTAAGAGTGGAATTTTGAGGTTAAATATAATTAAAAAGCTGTAAATATATGATGATAATTTATATAGACATGTTTACGATTACATAATGATTTTTATAGATGCAGGCCACTGACCTAGTGACAGATCACTGGTTTCCTTATTCTATACTTGGCTTACTAATTAGTTTTTTTTTTAAATTAACTTTGGTTTTATGGAATATATGTAAATTTCGTTGCATTTCGTTGCGCAGTTTGAAGGCCCGTCGTGGTGCAGGGACGTGTGACTATAAATACGACGAAACATGGATTCTATTTACAGTCGAAGAAAGAAAATAATTAATATACTTACATCGTGGCTCGGTAACGATGTATAGTGCGTGGTTGCGTTCCACCACTCAATTCGCAATGCTTCCAGAGCTCGGTGGTGTAAAGTGGGGAACTGAAGTATTTCAATGAGATAGGAGTGTCTCAATACTAGATTCCCAATTCTAATCTCTTTTAAGATTATAAAGGTTTCAAAATTTACAATGTTATAATATAAATCTTAGTGAATTTAGTTTAAATTAAATTTGAACTAATTTTCTTATATTTAGTATTATATTTCCATTAATCCAGGAGTAAACATTTCCAAGAAGTTAAATAGTATTTTGGTTAAAGTTTGCTTGTAATCCCTAATACGACTTGAAATATCTAAATCTTAGCTTAATATTTATTTCACTTGCTGTTATTTCATTCAAAATACTTTATAATATTATTAATTATATTACTTATTATTATCATTATTTTTTATGATATAATAGTATCGTAAATATAAAAGTCAGATGAAAGTTATATAAAATGCTAAAAAAAATAATTTCTCTAGTCTTTTTTTTTTTATTTTATTTTATTTTTTTTTTTATTTAAATAATATTAAACAAATATTCGGCGAAGACACGCGATGTCACTAGTGTTTTATAAATTTAAGTGATTTAATTTTTTTGCATATTTAACTTTTAATTTGCATTAAAGATTATACGTCAACGTTTATAAAAGGAACACAGTATTAAATACATTTTCACTGGATTAATTTACAATACAAATTGAACATTTTATCTTCCTAGACTATTGTCCTTTCGTTTCTTTCATCCTATCTATCGTGCAAATCCGCCTCGGCAGTAATCTGGTTCACAGGAAAACGAGTATCTTACCTAAAGTATATAAATGAAAGGCTTCTATAGAGCAATGCTTATTTGAACATTTACATTTGAAGTGTAGATAAGGTAGTCTCTTTTTATTGATTTTTGTTATTTTTTGCTACTGTGCTTCGTGTATACATTATATTTACTAAAAATATTGGGGCCGGTCGGGACGTTGGGGCATAAAGTGTAACTGTAAACACGATAGGTTGTTGTGTTGTGTCCATATTTACAGAAATATAAATAAATATATATATATATATATATGGCATATAGAGAAGTTTAAGTGAAGAGCGCTTGAAAAAATTGGAAACAATACATCATAGTTCCAGGTAAAGTGATAATTCACGAGTAGCTGTAATGTGGCTGAACTAATGATCCAAAATACGGGAATTTTCAAGATGTATTAGAAATAAAATTGTAAGATAACATTATTTTTGTTATAGAAGTATATAGCTTCACTACCGCCGTTATTACAAAAATATTTTTGATATCTTTAGCAACTTGTTATTTTAGATGTATTCCGCTAATACCTAGCGTAGAGACACTGTTCCACACTTTTTGCCGAATTCAAGAGGCATATCGTATTGAGTGGCGGAACTTAACTCAACGTCTTGCTTTGTCAACAGATTGAGTTAATATATTAAATAATTCTTATAGTCACACCCGGTACGTTTATAGTAACTAACTTTTTATTCCATTAATTCGAATACCGGCAGCTTTCAAAAATTACATTGACATTTTTACTAATAAATGTATTAAACTATAAAAATTAATCAATTAAATTTCTATAAATTGTCCATGTAATTCCCATTTATTACGATTTTTTGAAATAAATTCCTGAATAAATTTGGATATATGTTAAGTTTTTATTTTAAATATTATGTAACGCAACACACAACTCAAAATCATTTGTGTCGATACTAAATGACACTGGACTCCTGGACACTGAAACTTGACTAACTTAAAGCTCACGATACTCGACACTCGGCAAACGGCCCACGGCGAATGCCTAGAATTAGTCACACGACACTTGACAACTTGACATACGCCACTTCTTACATGACATTCGACATTCAGAGCTCGAGACTCGATACACTGTACTCGAGTCTCCACACTCGTCATTTGACACTCGATACATGAATCTAGACACTTGATAATTTCAGAACTCACAAGTCATCACTTTTAATATATTGTAATATAACGTAGCAAAGTTTTTGAGTAGGCGTCATATAATTGTCAAAACTTGTTGTAGAAAGTTATCACGTACGTAGTTCATACGACATTATTTTTAAGTCATTTAAAGTATGTTGCGAAGAAGACTTGTTTTAATTTTAGCAAGTGACAGAGGTATATTTTTTAAATATTTTTTTCAGCTGCACGCTGTATCCGGCGCATAGAAAAAACCTAGAGTGAAGACACTCCGTGCCCAGCTTTTCCGGATTTAATTCCGGCGGAAGCATTCCGGTCACCGGAAATATTACGTGTTGTGTGGTTTAATATAATATTTTTTTAATATAATTGTTATATTACAATATTTTTTAAATATCCAGTCAGACAGTCAGATAGCAGTGCCTAAATTGGTCGATGTAACTAGATTTTAGAAAACTCAAAATGTCTTATATATATAGGAGATTATATAAATAACAATAATTTTTTTCTAATTAATATCTGGAAAAGAATGCTTATTATCCAAAGCATTTAATATTATAACCACTCTGACGACGTCGTTGCTAAGAACAATATAAGAGTATCGAAAAGGCTTACAAGCCCCGAATGTGTTTTGTCAAAAGTTAGTAACACATACGAATTTAAATGGAATATACGTGGCGAGAGAGCCCAGTTGAATCCGCTATTGCTTTCGCCGCACAAAATAGCAAAATTGATACAGGGTGTTTGAACACGATACGGATATACCGCTTGTTCTATCAGAAACGGGATTAGCTTGCCACCTATTTTGAACTAAACCTGATTTAACTGTTAGTATTGTATTTGGTGTAGTAAATTCTGTATAATGAATAAACCTATACAGGGTGGGATAGGAATATTGATAAGCTTCGAGTATTATCTATACATCTACACATATAAATAAAACTATTTGTTGTATCTGTCTGTGATTGTAAAATAACGATGTATTTCAAGCTTTGTCTGTCCGGGGTTCAGATTCATGAAAACTGTACTGATTTTTATGTGATTTTAACTGAATTCCATTGAAGTTGTGATTTGAAAAAGTAAAAGCTTTCACCTTTTACTGCGTGTATAAAATAAAGAAACGTGCATGTCATATTTGAAAGAACATAATTTAAAAAAAAAATAGACACATTATTACAAAGAATCATTGGTACCACAGTGCGAAAGTTTCACATGAACACTTCAATTCCGACTTCCTAGAGCATCACATTTCAAAGCTCCGCTACATCGCTTCATCGTATATTCGAAAAAGATGGGAAAACTCCATGAGTTGTAGATCACATTGCAAGGGAAACGAGATGCTTTTTTCAACGAGATAAATCGTCCACCCTTGTTTACAATGTAGTGGCTTATCTGTTTTTCACACCAAATAAGTTCTTATTTTATAGTGTATATTTTCTTGCTTTTTACTGTTATAAAAATATTTTTTGAGTATATATTAAGAGATAAATTATACTATATATTATGACATAAATTATACTTATTTTTAAGTAATGGGTCAAACTAGTGCCGTGGAATGTGTTTCATAGCAAACGTGATAATTTGATTCTCACTTGGAGGTATATTTTTGTGTTATTTTAATTTCGATGCTAAGTCAAAGGAAAATCATGGTGCTTTGTTCACCGCCTTTAAAAAATTTTAGCAAAAAGTGGACTGTGTTAACATTAGTTTTTCTGCCTCCCATAATACGTAAATATGACTACTGGAGTTAATTTAAGTAATTCATTCTTAAAATAAATTCGAAAAACACTGAAGCATTGTGCTTGCAGTGCTACTTCTGGAACAATAAATAATAAAATACATGATACTAGCAAACGCTGGCGGCTTCGTCCGCTTGAATCGTACGAATATTTATTAAATATGTTTTTTTAAATTATTTTCAGTTTATATAAATCGGTGCCAATATAAAGATTTTTCCAAACAACACTTGAATGTGTAACTTGGATATGAGTAAAATTTGGCACTACATGAAATGAGAATTTAGAGGTATTTCAGAGTTTGAAAAATTTTCGAAATCTATATTATGTCATACAAAATTAATTCAATGACCTAAGAAAAACTATACATCAAACTAAAAACCTGAAATTAGTATGGAACCCTCAGTGGGCGAGGCCAATTCACACGTTACGTGTATTTTATCGTTGATTAGAATAAACAATATGTTTATGTATCGTACACAAGGGATAACACCTAAATTATTTCATATTGCTCTCTCGGCATAATGCTGTCCGCTGCACCTGGATTCGCTAGCCTTTAATGATAATTAAGTGTCAGAGACAACGAGCGTCGGTGATTGAGAGATTGATGACCTCATTCGCTGGTTCATCTTGGGAAATAATTATGCAAATGTAAAATTAATTTTTAAAATACTTTTTTTTGGTAGCATTTGTATTATCATATCAGATTTTTTATTATTTAAATACGTCAATGTAAATATTAAACGAGGTAATATTATAGCTTTAGAAGCTCAACACGAAATATGTTTATAAATATTTTTATTGTTGAGTTAAAATTTTTGTGATCCATTTAATTTTATAAATAATAAGTATAACATTCGTATGTCGATGCACAAAATAGTTGAACTTACGTATTGTGAATTTATATATTGGGTCCCAGAACTTGATATCATTATAAAACTAAAGATAAGTTTTTTTCTGTTTTTCTTTTGTGAGATAAAGTAAGGCGTTATGGTCTGTCACTCAAAATGTTTTTATCGAGAAATATAGAATAATGTGACCGATCACCAAGTGTACCAATAAAATATATTATGAATAGTTCTATGCTTAAATTTATTTTCGATATAATTTAATTAGAAATAGCGGTAATAAGCCTAATTTTATGGAAAACAGTAAATATGATATCAGCATGTAGCACCTAATTGCCATAAATGCGGCAACCATAACAATGCGCTGTATTCCATATTTATCGCTGACAAACACTGTTATAAGCTACAAATGAATACAAACAAAACATTGTATTCTTTATACATTTACTAGTATATTTACTAGAGTTGTGCATTTAAATAAATTAAGGAAATAAAAAAAAATATATAATCAATTGCCACACATACCAGCTTAGATAACGGGACCTTGGAAACCTGGTGTTAAGATATTTCGATTCCATTGGGACCTTGGGGAACAGCTCCACTTTCTTGAGGTATTTTATGTGCTTACAGGGACATGGTTGCCACTTTTCTACACACCTTTATGATTTATGATCGATCTACATTGACTCCATTTTGTCCTTGTCGATCGTAAGAAAACATCAATAGTAAGAAATTCCTAGCGATAAAAGCTGACAGGAGGTCGCTTCGAAACAAGTCAGCGTATGTGAAGATTTTCCGGCCTGTCACGGCATATTATTTTCGGGTTGATTAGCTGCGAGTTTCCAATGGAAAGTGTCACAATAAATTTTATAAATAAAATGCACGTATATTTTTTCCTTAGTTTCTAGTTGCTGTTTTTATCACTCGTACTGTAATAATATGAAAAATATAAAATATATAAATAGTAATGATCTCTACCTTACTTAATAGAATTTCAAAACGCACATTGAAAGTAATTCATTAATTATACATTCTAATGCCGTATTTCGTGTAGCTTAGAGATTCTTCTTAGTAGAAATCGATAATAGTAAATGGCGTGTAAAAAGGTACTACATAAATAAGTCTAACCAAAAAGATAACGAAATAAGTCGACAGTTTACAAAAAATATAACTTGAAGTGAAGGAGTCTCAAACACAAGTGCCTTGCAAAACGCTTTCAAGGAAAGCACCCATTTATTTTGCACAGGGAAGTGCAACTCAATATTCAAAAATATTTTTTATACATATTTTACATTAAAAAATGTGTTATTTACATTTGATGTATTGGAAAACAGATAGTTTTATAGTTAAAACTTATTCTAAAATTCATAAAAAATCTTAATACATTTGAAGCGAAGCTTACCTATTTATTTTGTGGAACATACACTTGTAATCCAGTCGTGGCGTAGGAACACAAGGGATTGTCTGTAAACGTGGTTGCGGGTTCGATTTGCACTCGATGATATAGAAAATATTATAATTTTCTCGCTTGATAACGAGGCAAAGTGCGTCGTTGATTTCCTTCACTCAACTCGCAATAGTTCTAGAATTCGGCGGAGAGTGGAGAGTTGAAGTGTCTTATAAAATTATAAAGGTTTCACAAATTACAATGAAATAATTAATATATCTTAGTGATTTTAGTTTGAATTAAGTTTGAACCAATTTGCTCGTATTTGGTTTCCAAGAAGCTAAATAGTATTTTGGTTAAAGTTTGTTTGCAATCCGGAGTACGACTTGAAGTGCCCTAATCTAAGCTTAATATTTACACACGTTGCTTTATTTTTTTTTAAAGGGTTTTAATGGAACATTTATTTTTATAATAGAATCGTAAGTACAAATATCAAAAGCAAATAACTATAACAAAATAGTACAAAAAATATTTCTTTACAAATAAATAAGATTTTTTGTCACTATTATATTTACAAGTTCATGATTCTTCATCATTGATTTTATTATCATAAACTTTGTTAATATAGTATCATGACTGCCATTACTAACTGGCAGGATTTACTTGTAATAATTGAATTTGTCCATAAATATCCATATTACTATGCAATATGGAGACTGCGCTCCTGCAAACACTAGGTGGTATGACGAAATAAGCAAGGCTGGCAAAAGTTGGAGATTCAAAACGCTTGAAGAGGAATTGTCGGGAAATGGCAATTCCTGGGCAAAGGATTGAGGAATTTTGGGTAAGGAGTATCCACACACACACATTCGCATTGATCATATTCAACCTGAAGTACGTTGGTAGGAGAAGACCTCATTGCCCCTAAAATAATACGAAGGCATTTATAATATACTGAATTTTATTTAATTTTTCTGAGGCGCCTTTATTACAAGGCGGCTTTCAAGTACTAAAACGTCATAATCGAAGTGACTACGAATCAAAGCCTGGTACAGTAGTTTTTGACAATATGATATTTTATTACCAAACTTTAAATGTAAAATAATACACATGCAAATAATTATCACACCTTCACGCTGTATCCCGCACAAAGAAGCGTAGGTAGAAGGAATCCAGTGTTAATACTAACACTTTTTGTAACAAATACACATATTAAATACATTTTCGCTGGATAAAGCTACAATACAAATCTAACATTTTATCTTCCTAGACTATTGTCCTTTCAATTCTTTCATCCTATCTATCGTAGAAACCCACCTCGACAGTAATCTGGTTCACAAGAAAACGGATATCTGACCTAAAGTAAATAAATGAAATGTTTTTATAAAGCGATGCATTATAATTGAACATTTACAATTGATACTTTTTTTTTCTTTGCACAGTACCTCGTGTATAAATTACATTGAAAAAAACTTTGAGTCCATCGTGGCGCAGGGACACAAAGTGTGATTGTAAACGCGACAGGTTGGGAGTGTTATTACCGCTGGAAAAAATTTAATATTTAATATTTCCATTTTCTTCGCTCTGGTCTCCAGGCAAAGTCATCGCTACCCAACTCACTAAGTTTCCAGAATGTGGTGGAAAACGGGGAATGGACGCAAGTTTCTTCTGCCTGCAGCGTTGCTTACTAAAGCGAGGAAACTGAAATATTAAATATTTCAATCCCTAGAATGCGAATCGAACCTACAATCGTCACGCACTCCTGCGTCACGATCTGAATTGACATTTTATAATTGTAATCAAAGATCAGTTGCTTTATTGACTCTGTTTTAGTATTAAAATATCTGTTTTTGTAAATTTTTGACATAAATAAATTAAATGTAGCAAGGCAAGACAAAGACCAAAATTATATAAATAAAATTGCAGTAAAATCATCTATTATACGAATACGAGCTGCGGTAATGTCGAAATGAATGATACTCGTACCTTAACCCGGATCTCCAGTAATGTGATGACGTGACACGTTTTAACGGCTAACTTCAGGGTTCATTCAATTTATTTCACATATTCGATTCATAAAGAAGTGATTTAGAATGTCATTCTACTAATAAAAAAAGTATTTTACTTTAAGAAAAGATATTTATTGAATATATGGCATATTAATATATGACATATATATATATATTGACAAGTAGGTGAGTTTGTCTGCACTAGTAACGGGTAAAACAGATTCTGTTGTTTCTTAATATATTAAATTACACAATGGAAAACACACAAATATTCAGTACAGAAAGATGAATACTTTTTCGTTTAAGATTCTTTTGTTCGTGTTGAAAGCGGATAACGATATATGAGAAGCATTAGTAAAACAATAACTCTTTGTATGTTTATTTTAAACCTTGAGAGGTCAGTCGTGGCGCAGGGGCATAAAGTGAGACTGTAAAACCGACTGGCTGTGGGTTTGATCCCTACTCGAGGAAATGAAATATTTATTTGAAATTTACATGTTTGTGTCACTGCGCCACGACAGGCCTCTACACATATAATTTAAATATCTGTCTGTGATTTCAAAACAACCATGTTTTTTTAAAGTACTTATTGGTAGTTTACACGGTACTAAAACGCCAACAATTTGATTTTTTATCTGTCTATTTTTTTGATTGTACTCCTATAGGGTTGTGACGTTACATGTAGACTATTCTTATCTTGGAATTCTGAAATCGGGTTTTGAAAATTTCTTATGTTATTTATAATAGAACGAAACGAACGAAGATGTTATAATATATATAATAGATGTTATAATATATATTACCAAATATTATTACATAGAAACATTGTAGAATAGAACGAAAGTTTCACACGAAAACTTCAAATCCTGACCTCCTAGAGCTTCATATTTCAAAGCTCCGCTATATCGCATCATCGTATATTCGAAAGAGGTGGAGTTGTAGATCACAATGCAAGGGCAACGAGATGCTTTTTTCAACGAGATAAAACGTCCACCCTCGTTTGAAATGCAGTGGCTAAAAAAATGCTGGTTTTCTTAGTATTTAAAAATAAATTATTATTAAATAACTTCATCAATAATAAATATATATTTTAGAAGAGTACAATATCGAATTATAATCATCTAATATGTCAATCTTGTTTCTGAATGGCCAGCTATCACTTGTTGTTAAGTAGAACGTGTCCTGTCGCCGCTTCATCCAACTATCTAGTTTATTAACAACAGGTTCTTGTATCGATAATATCTGACATTGTTTAGTGCAACTTGTATGAACCGGGAGCAAGTTCTGATAATTTTGGGTGCTCCATACATTAAGCTACATTAAGTTAGGTAAGTTTGACTTTAAGGATGCTATGTAAATAAATTATAGATAGCCATGGCGATAGGTGATTCAGGCCATAGCCTGTGGAAATATTGGCGCAGTGGCCATGCCAATCGAACCCACAATCGTCATGCATGCATGACGATTGTGGGTTCGATTCTCACTCGAAAATAATTTCCGTAAACACAAATTGTAAGAACTTGTGTATTAATTGTATATTTACCACCCTCCATAATATCAGAAGCGCCCCCCCCCCCCCAAATTGTCATCAATTACGTAGAACCCAGCGCTCTCTTATCTTTTTATTTATTGAATACTCCGGAGTAATTCATACAACACAATAAGATAAGAGTAGCTTTACGCGGCAAAGGTAGAGGGAATTTAGGAACCTAGTGTTAAGCGAAACTCAATACTGCGCTTTCCCTTGATGCCAGAGCGAAGAAATATTAAATATTTAATTTCCTCGAGTGGGAATTGAACCCACAGCCTATTATACATTTACAGTCACACGTTTGTACAATAATAATATTTAGAATCACAAAATCAACATAATAAATCTAAGTAATTGTAACGTACAATTGAGTCTTTTGAAATTACAGTCTCCAGAAAGGCTTCGTGAACGCTAAGAGCAGTTTCTTATTAAAGTCACTTATTGGAGCGATAATGAAAATGTCTGCAGCCCGCTCCCACTGAATGCTGGAGGCTGTTTATATTTCATTAACCTGATAATTTAGTATAGAATCTAAAGCCTTTAATGATGAATAATTAGTTGATCTAAGTACTAATTTGAGAAAAAAACGTGAACGTCTTGAAATTATTTCCACAATGCCATAAAATGTGTAGAAAAGTAAATCAGCTTCACAGGGTATGGCAGAGGAAATCTAGTGTTAAGATATTCTGTTCCCATTTTTCGCTAAATTCTAAATGTGTTGCGTGTTAGTGGTGAATTTGATGCCACGCCATGCCTCAACACCTGACCGAAAATATGAAAGATAATATTTTCTCGAATGGGAATCGAACCCATAACATGTCATGTTTACAGTCACACTTTGTGCCCCTGCGCCTCGACCGGCATCCAACGTGTATACTACTTAAAATGTTTGTTTAAAGTTAAAAAATAAAAGTTCATTCATAAAAATAATTTTTGATATTTATAAAAATTCAAAATAGCTTATAGAATATTTCAATTTAAGTTTGTTGATTCACGATTATTCTGGCGGAATGTGGGGAACGGATGTGTTCTAATGGGAACGGAGTGTCTTATAACAAGATTTCTCTGTTCCCTCGGCTGACCCTGCTATGTGCGAGATACAGAGTGTAACAAAAAATATATATTGTATAAAATAATATTTTCATTATTGTCTTCTTAACTAACTTGTAAGTTATTGTAGATGTCCACTAAGCTCTAATAAAGCCAAACTTATAATTTATATTATGAACTATGAGAGCAATTTAGGCAAAGAGCTCGTGCTTGAGTGAGATCAAAGAAATATTTCTTTCTGATTCTAACTTCCAGCCAATATTACTTTCAAACTATGGCTCAAATCCAATACAAGCTCGTATGTTATGATTCGTAAAAGTTTTGATAACACTTGTGACTATTGATATAAAAATTATATAATGAAATATTTTTTGTTCTGCACCAGACACTAGTTCTACTCTCCATTTATTCTGTCTATTATAATTATTTTGTAGTAACAAAATTATATCTTTTATTATTTATATCTTTTTTTATAAACCTTTTCACATATATATCAATCGAATTGTATTTATGCGATATTAATCGTGATATTTTATATTTACGGTGAAAGTTGACATTCTCTTTGTTTTTAATTTCATACTATATCGTCCATATAACAGAATTATTAAGAGGAAACCTGGTGTTGAAATACTCCGTTTTCCGTTCGCTACTTTTCGCTGGAGGCACTGCGTGTTGAGGAGTAGAAGTCAACGCCACGCTTTGCCTTGTTAACAAAGTGAGGAAATGAAAATATTAAGTACTTCATTCCCCCAAGTTGGAATACAATCCACAACCGTCGCGTTTACAGTCGCATTTATTAAATTATTATTATTTAGTTCATTTAATTCCAAAATATTACTAAATAAGAAGTTACTGCTCCATCTATAATAATATGGATAGTAAACTTGTCCTCACTCTGCCATTATTATTAATTGACTGTCAGAGATTACGAGCTATGAATTATCGAGAGATCGACACATACCTCCTCGACGCTTTCGTTTATCTTGGGAAATTAATACGCTAATGTAAGTCCATATGCGGTCATATGAAATAAAAATATCTATTAAAAACCTTTTTTATATATTTGTAAAAGGTACCACGGGCGGAACACAAGAGGTCGTTGTTTTTCCTAATGCCCTCATAAATCGCTGTCCTCGTTCACCGTATACTCGTCTAAATGAAATAACATTTATCTTGTATTCAATGTTTTATATACGAAATTTGAAAATACGATAAATATATGTATATTTTAATATATGTAAACTTTACAAATACTCTATGTGAATTTTGTTAAATGTTTTTTGTCAATTAAATATTTTACAAGCTTTATTTAGCCTATTGCCATATATCAGGGGTAGATTCTAGACCTCAGTATCAGGAGTCTTAGTTTCCAAACAAACTTACAAAAAAACTCAATATATATAGCAGTTCTATACGATTTCATTCAAACCATTACAATAAAAAAGTACGTATAACACTTTTGTACACTCGGCTGGTTTTTTTACAATTGTCTATAAACGTCGCGTCCTTAGCAAGTTATATCACCATTACCGCTGTAATTGCGTTAAGACCCTCTCACGTTTACAGATGTACTTGAAGCACCAGCTGTGTCAACCGTTTCGATAATATCTGAATCCCTAATAGCTGTATTGCTTCCACGATAATGTTACTTGGATAACAAATTAAGTATATTTTTTTTATTATTGTAATTTTTTGTTCGAAAGTGATATAAAGGAGAATTTAATATATTTCGCCAAGACAAACTTTATTTATTTTTATTACTTAAGTAATAGAGTTACACTGCATGCTAGTCATAAATGCAACATTTGCTTTTTAGTGCATTGATATAAAAATTCAATGCTTTATAAAAAGTATTACAGTGATCAGATTTAGTTCAAATATAACAAATTCGTAAACATAATTACCAAAGTCTGTGTTACATTAACGTAGGTACATTAATAATATAACAGCCAGAAGAAAATTAAAGCAAGATCAGCTTCTCGCTGTATTCTACACAGATAATATAGGCAGAAGAAACATAGTGTTAATACACATCGCTCCCCACGTTTATACGCTATTATACTCTACAATACAATAAAATTATTGTACATAAGCTTTCAGACAGACGTGTAACGTCTTCTTAATTACACATAAGCTTAAAGCACGAATAGATGTTTTCAGCGACATAGAGAGCGCCCTCAGTAACAAGTATCAATGCTCAAATTTTTAAACCAAAACACGTTTCCTCAATAATTCCACTTTGTGTTACAACGCCGTTATTAGACGCTGGGAGCGTATTATGTAAAAAGGTGAATTTTTATTGCTTATTGACACACTTTCTTAGAAATTTTATAAAATTGTGAAAATTAAATTTTTAAATATTTGAAAATTTTGTAATGTTTCTTAAATAACTCCCTAATGAAATTGAAGCCTCCAAAGAGTACCTCTTTTGGTAAAAGCTACCTCTTTTGGTTAAAGACTCATCGAAGCTGTAATTAAAATGTCTGCAGCTTGCTCGTGCCACGAAACTTGCTAAAGGCTGTTTGATTTTACTTCCTCGAGGAATAAATCTGCGCTATATTTTATATATAATTTACATTACAAATACATTTTGCAAGTAAAGTGTACAACGTAAAGAAATAATTATATTATCGGTATTCGAAATGTCAATTTCATTAACTCTTTTTAATCAGTTGCTAAAAATAAAATATATAATAAAAATCACCTGTTTTCGGTACAATTTTATCACTATATACTAAGGCAATATTTTGTTTATATATTTTTGTCATTTAATTTTCTATTAGTTTTAGTTTTTTTTTTAAGGTGTGACTAAATATGATTGTGGATTTAATTACCTTTCTAAGAAATTTATTTAAAATAAAAATAAAAATTTATTTAAAATAAATAAAATATTGTGCATTCTTAAAATTAAACAGTATTTATTATCTGTCTTTTACTGTCCATATAACTACCACGTCAGTCGCAGAGGATTAAATCTAAAAATGATTTTTTTTCAAATCTTTAAACTTTCAACATTATTATGATGAAAATTTAAATGAAATAATACTTTATAATGGCATAATATTTTGTGACACATACATTAGTAAATAAGCTTACGTTATTTGCCGTAATTCAAGTTTTAGTAGGAAACATAGTGAACAATGCGGAAATTAAAATAAACCGGAGCTTTTCATTTAACTAATAGCTTTTCAGAGAATTAAAACACATAAAAGCACTTAAGCCAGTTGAACAATTTTATATATTCACTATATTAGACATTCGTAACTTTGTCCTTTTTCAAATATATTACTATTTGTTTTTCATTTAGATAAATAGCAATTGTAGAGATCATTCGGGGGCTCGGGGAATGGTTTTGGGTTCAGTTCCCACTTGAGAAAATTATAATTCTAAAAATTTCTTCTCTCTGGTTGCGAGACAAAACGCGGCGTTAAGTTTCGCCACTCATTACGCAATACCTCCATAACTTGGCCAAAGATGGGGAACGGAGTGTCATATCACTAGGTACCCTGCTGTGTCCCTTATACTCCGTATAAGGCGTGACTAAAGAAAAAGGTGTTTATTTTAACTCGACTAGATTTACGTTTTCACCATGTGACCCTACAATGTACCTATATGCTTATTTTTCAAGGGCAGTACATATTTAGAAGAACTTAATGCCGCGCTTTGTTTTATCTTCGTAGTAAAAAAAAAACATTTCTCTAAGTGAGAAACTAATGATTTGTCTTCTGGTATTTTTGATAATAAAAATATATTATAATAAACGTCCTACTTTTTAAATAATATATAAGTAAATAACACTTGCATTTCGAGGCGGACCTCAATTGGCATTTATTGTTGAGATGCTAATTGTCTGTCGGGAACATTCGATATTGTGTCATTCGCTTACAGATTATTAGAAAATAATCCTGGTAATAATTCTCCCCTTATATGATTATGGTATTAATGTCAACGAAACCAAGAGATATGAGCATTTATGCATAGTTTTTACAGCATTTTGTACGAAATTTGCCATATTTTATATATAAACCTATATATATATAAACTACTACTATAAATACTACTACTATAAATATAAACCTACAATATAATATAATAATTATAAAATTTGGTAAGAAGTGAAAACTTGCATTATAAATAGAGGGAAAATAAAAAAATATATGTGTTTGTTACAAATAAAAACTGCACTCTCTGTTTCACGGAAATTTGTACTGACAATCCCAAGATATTCAATTGTTTTCGAAAATCAATCTTTCCCTATTTAAGCAAAAGAACGAACAAGTTAAATATATATTTTCTTTGGAAGTACAGCAATTTATTTACGGAACGCTCCTCGTTTTCAGCTTTATTAAGCTCGACGGTAAAGAATCTTTCATGCAAAGGAAACATTTTTTCTGTTCTAAACGACCGATCCTATTACGTTAATGTCGAGAACAAAATTACTTATAAATGTTATTATTTTGACTCTTTAAATTTGCCTTGTGAGTAAATACATAGACCCTACAACTTTATATTTAAATATATAAGGCATGAGGCAGCCGTGGCGCACGGCCACATGGGTGTGACTGAAATGAGTACAGTCGGTTGTGGGTTAGAACTCCACTCGAGGGAAGCAATTAATATTTATTAATATCTTCATTTGACTCTGGCACTAAGACAAAAGCCCGGAGCTAAGTTCCGCCACTGAATAAGCAATGTGTCTAAAAATTCGGCGGAAAATGTGGAACGGAGTGTCATAACACTAGGTTCCTTCTGCCTAATTTGCTGAATGCGGGATACAGCGTGAAGCTGATTATTAAAATTATTTATATCTTAGTATAAAGCGTGAAATAACATAATGTATTATATTTAATAGAAATTATGTGTAAATTCTTGAAATATGAACAAAGCGGGTATTTTACCCGTTAAGATATAAATCCAGATGATTTTCACAAGAAATATAAATTCCTTGTTGAATTATATTCTTGAAATGAATTTCTTTAGATTAGTTAAAGCCAGGTGAAATATAGTCAAAATTAGGTAAGATAAATATTTACTTCTTATTTTATAAGGTATTTAGTTTTCTTTACTTAATACTTTACAAAATAAGAAGAGAAAGAGATAAAGTATGTACTTATTTTACTTTGAGGCCGATGAGTTGGCCTTGGATGGTTTTTTAAGAAGGATTCCGGTACCATTATAAATAAAAATGGGCATGAATCAAGTTTATTGTAAGTTCCTTTGAATATTTATTTTATTCTGTATATTATTATAAACGGACATGAAATATTTATTTAAATTTATATTTTTATTTCTTTGCTGTGGTGTCGCGGCAAAGGACGGAGTTGGGTTTACCACCGATGAGTGGAGCTACGAATTCCTAAAGAAATCGTAGGAAAATGGGAAACGGAGCGTTAACACTGGGTTGAAAGGGAGGAAGGGTTGGGAGGAAAAAGCATTAAGCTGAAAAGAAATCATAGATAATTTCTAATTTATTATACAATATACTGTACAATAATGCAATATAAAATAAGTTTTAATTTTTGAAACGTACACCAAGATTCAGCTCTGTTTACAGGAGTGAAAGGTTAATTGCACTACGTAATATCTGTCTGCAGTCGGACTATTCTAGCACTTAGAAATGAATAATGAAATATTTTCTTACGCTGAGAAATTTATAGCATTTTCAATATACGAGAAGTTTAAAAACCCTGAGATAAAATGATATGATAGTTTATATATCGATTGTTTCCGATGTGTGTACATATAGACGTATGGAAGAAGTCTTATAATAATGTTTAATAAAAATAATAATTTTATAACATTATTGTCAGAAGTGTGTACGTACACACACATTTATTGGTTTAAAAGTGTATCGTTACGAAATAGTCTGTTTTTATATAGGCTATTGTAAAACAATTTAAATAGATTTTGCTGTATGTATCTATTTTTATTATACAAGAAAATTTGTAGTATCATTTCTCCATTTCTATTGTTTTAGAAGAAGTGATTTATGATTATAATAAAAATGCTTCTCGAGTCTCCATTTCTATTTAGTACATGCAAATCATAAATTATGAATAGAACTTCTAAACTGTCGTTAGTATTTAGTTTCACAGTTTCACTAGTCATTTAAATAGCATTAAAATCTATGTTAAGAAGCAATGCGACGTGCATTGTAACTTGGTAGAATATAATTGTGGTACAAGAGCTCGTCGACACGGCCATTAGCGTCCGCGTGCTTCCGGGCTGGCCACTAGAAAAAATGCTATTCCATTCAGAGATAGATACTTGACTTGTTTAAAATTTAAACTATATAATATTTTTTCTGGTTTCTTTAATTTATCCTAATATTATATACATGTACATATACTTTCATCTTCTCACTCTGGCAACGAGGCATAGCGTGGCGTTGAGTAGATACCGCCACACAATGTAGCGAATAGAGGTGTCTTAATAGGAACGGAGTGTCTTAACATCTTCACACTGTATTCAGGACACAGAAGGGTAGGGAGAGGGAACCTGGGAACCTAATGTTAAAGCACTCCGTTTCCCTTAAGACATTCTCGTTCCTTACTTCCCACTGAATTATGGAGACATTGCATATATCGTGACGGAACTCAACACCGCGTTATATTAAGCAATGAGAGTATAACGAAGTTTAATTAAAAAATTGCACCATTTAACATTTAAATTTGGTAAATGCAGTATCATATCAGAAACCTTATCAGCGTTTAATTTCAAAAGAACAACTTTGTACGAGAGGCGCATTGTTCCAACGAACCACGTTTAATGTTGTTAAGATCTTTAAAGAGACAAACCTTTGTGAATGTTACCGTTTCATCAGATTAATGTACCGAAAGTAATGGGTACACGTTGTGAAGATGATAATTGGCTGTCAGGAACATGCCAGGACATGTGGTGACCGGAGGCTTCCACTTTCTATGTGCGTTTAAAAGTTTAGTAGATTAAAATAAAAATACAGTCCACGAGGTCTTAACTGAGCTTTGCATTTGTGTGAGTGTTCATAATATATATCTACTGATTACTTTTACTTATAAATATTAATATGTTCTATCAGATTATAAGTAATTATTGATAATTTTCGATTTTATCACACATACTCTATTGAACCAAATGTTGTTTGCGGTTTCAATCAGCGAACGGTGTAATCGTGTTTACAATTAACCATTATTAGTAGAATTGTGATTATTACATGTATGTATATGCACGTTTATGTAAATGTATATATAATGTATAACTAACTGACATTAGATGCTCAGATAGTAGCATTACGCGTTACTAAGTGCCGACCGCACAATAAGACAATGTCTAATAATTTACTTTATATGAAGAAGTGTAGTGGATTCCTGTTAAATATTTATATTTAATTATGGTGTGAGAAATGGCCAATCGTCATGGCCGTGTATTCGATCGCAACGATTTACGATTTTAAGCTTATTTTATGGAGTTTAGTTCCATGATCACCAACTTATATTTCAAACATTATATAAATCAATATTTATTAGTATAAAATGAAGTATTTTAATACTTTATTTTAACGAAAAATTTTAATACTTCACTCTTTAGAGTGGTATGAAAATTTTACATTATTATTAAAGACAATTTTGCTTTAAATATAATTTTTTTATCTCAGAATTTTTGTAGCGGCAATTGCTTCCATGATAAATAACATAAAAAAAATCTTATATGGATTCTTGACTTAAGCAAATATAACATCATATGGTAAAAGCCATAAATACAACATTTATCGTTTCCGTCTTCAAAAATGTTGACAAATAAAATAGGCATATCGATGAGAGCAATATGCTGGCAATATCCATTCCCCACAGATATTGAATGCTGGAATGCCGAGATCATCTGAAAAGTTAATTGCTACCCGACTGTCTGCGGTCAGACGAGGTTTTCAAGGCTTTTTGGCTTATGAATATGAATAATGAATTCGTTAGTTACCGGTACGGTTAGGTGGGTGTAGACACGTGGCAATTTAGTTTCATTTGGGAAATAAATGAAATTTATTTATTATTATTTTTTATTTTATTATTTAACGCTATTTTTTTTTTGTTTAATTAGTGTAAAAATATTTGTTTATTCGACCTAAGTGCGAAACGATAGTCGACAGTTAAAAGATAAAAATGGTATTAAACTAAAATAAATTCACTTTCAAAAATTTGAACTCATGAATTTATAATATATAATAACAATAAGTCATTACATTACCGCTGTGCATTAAGCAAAACACACTTACGTTTGTGCATTAAACAGTGACACGGACTGCATTGTGGCTTACACGAGTGCATAATTGTGGTGGGAGCACGCTGATGCAGCCATAACAGCCCGACTCATATTCCCATTTTATGTGTTTACAACGCTAGTAAAATTTCGCTAACACTTTTACGGAAAACTGTATGTGTGGAATATTAGATTGTTTGTTCTGATGTGTTTTCCATATAGTGCTTAGAGTCGAATCACTTATATTAATCTATAAATCAAGAGGAAATAAAATTCAAAGGGAACTTAGTGGTAAGACACTCTGTTCCCCACTCTTTGCCGAATTCTGGAGGCATTTCGTTTTGAGTGGCAGATCTCAACGCCGCCGCGTTGACTCCACACTAGACCAAAGAAGTGGTAATGTAAATTTAAATAAATATCTCATCTCCGCGAGTGGAGATTGAACCCACAATCAGTCGGTTTTACAGTCACACTTTATGCCCCGATGCCTCCTTTATTATATTAGTTCCCTTAATTAATTACATTTTTCGATATGTATTTTGTATTGTTTGTATAATCGGCTATATTTTTTTATGATATTTGTATAGTAGGGGGGATCTCAGGATTGATCTTCTTGGAGGTTCATAGGGAACGCCTATGTGTAGCTATTGGCACCATAAGGCTGGAAATGATGATGACGATGACAATGACCAATATATTTAGACTTAGACTTTTATATTTAGACTACTTTTAAGACTATAAGAACCCATATACTAAAAGTCTTTGGAAGAAGAAGGGAATAAAGCTTTTCATTGTTCACCTCCTACTTTGTATATACTTACAAAAACTCTTTTTACTTTAGTCGTGAATGGAATAATATCGCTAGTAAAACTAGTGATCCCTACTTGGTATATTACACAGAAAGCTCATTAGTGAGTAAAAAAAGAGGTAAACTCAACCGTAGCTTTCATAAGTCGAGGCCTTTGGAAGTACTAAAAGACGTTTAATACAGACTTGGTAATAAATTTCGGACTTGCTATTTTTTGCGGAAAAATTCTAGGTACGACCTTTTTCTTATGTGAATTGCATGTATACTAGAAGAAAGATTTAAGATTATTGTTCAAATATTAAATCGAAAAAAATTTATAAAATTTATCGAAACTGTATACAGATTTTTGTTAGATTTAATAATCTGTGCTTGTTAAATTAAGTTAATTTCGTTGTATATCGATAGCGGGATAGTCAGAGAAGAGATACTTTTATATTGCTTTTAACCCTAACCTACTCTTTATATTTTTCGAAGAAATGTATAATATCTCTACCATATTTATTTATTTTAATTCTTCTTCTGCTATATCAAGATTTTGCTTCTTAAAAGAGGATTTGTTCCCGATCTCGATTGTTATCGATTTTGAAGGTACGCCCTTTAAAATTGGTAGCAACCGGAATTACCTATGGGAAATAAATCACGTTATCTGCGTGTGGGCCAAACCAGCCAATAACAAATTTACGCCATTTAAGACAAATTGCCTGTCGCCGACATTAGTGAAGAACTTTCATACGAAACGAATTGCCTTCTTGTATCAGTTTACTTTAGATATTTTAAACGCTAATAGGACAATAAATTTTTGTATTGTTTTAACTTAAAAACCATAGCTATTCTGTAATAGGCCTATTTTGTGGTATTCTTCTATTGATTATTAATTTCTCTTCCCTTTTGCATATTAGAATACAATTATAAAATAAACGATGACGACTTTCCATTACTATTCCTCCGTTAATGAGGCAGTCGTTGGGTGTGTGACTATAAATGCGACGCGTTGTGGATTCGATTCCCGCTCGAGGAAAGAAAATATTTAAAATTTTCATTTCTTCGCTGTGTGTGGTGCCGAGGCAAAGCTGCGGCGTTGAGTTACATCATTCAACACGTATTGCCTCCAGAATTCAGTGGAAAATGGGGAACAGAATATCTTAATATTAGACTCTCTCTGCCTTTGAAAATAGTATATATTTTTCACCACTATCAAATATTCTACCTTTACCTATCCTTTTTAAGTATTTCAGCATTATCACATTATCATTTATTGTGCGCATATTACACAGTCAAGTAAAAATATTGATTTATTATATTGTACATACAGTGCTAATAATATATCGTCGAGGTTCACTGTAATAACAAAAGAATATTTTAAAATTGAATTTTCAATTTTTCATTTTGCGCTTTGCAACATAACTCACGGCAAAGTGGAAGAACTCTCGGAGGTTATCAAAACTTGTTGTCGTGTAGTGTCTTTTGAATTTGGCTTTACACAATACAAACTTGCGCTTACAATTTATTTGCATACATTTCAATGCTGAATTTGTATACTGAACTTGCATGTATTTGTGAGAGAACATATGAATTGACATTTTTTTTTGTTTTAAATTCAACGAGTAAGCCACTGTGGTGTAGTAGAACTTGTTCTACTACACCACACAATAAGCACAATGCTTGTGTGGGTTCGATTTCCACTCGGGAGGGCGTTTATATTTAAATTGTTTAACTTTCCTAGGTCTTGGCTTTTGATAAGATAAACCGTGGCGTAAGGTTCTGCCACCATCACAGATTGTATTGATTATTGGGGAAGTGGTGAACGGAGAATACTAGGTACTCTGTACACTATTTTATGCAAAAAATAAGGACGATGAAGATTAAAAATAAAGAAATAAGGCAAACAACTTTATTCGCACTTCCTTTTAATTCAAATAATTATTTTAGTTTCAACAAAATAAGATATTTACTACTTACTTTTAGGCACGCTTATTTTCTGAAAGAACTGTATAGTTTTCCAATATTTTAAATCAAAAATCAAATAAAAAAAATCTATTTTTAAACAACAACAATATTAGTGTGGCGTTGAGTTCTGCCACTCAACACGCAATGTCTCCAAAATTCGGCGGAAAGTGGATGACGGAGTGTCTTATCACGAGGTTCCCTCTGCCTACCCTGCTGTGTGCGGGATACAGAGTGAAGCTGATTTATTTTTAACAATAGCGCATTCGATTTTTGTATACAACTTACTTTATAGAGTCGTGAAATTTCGACCACAAACTATAAGCTGGTGTTTGTTTTATCAATACATTTCATTTAAATGGCTTATATTTTCTATAAAATATTGTACATATATCGATGTTGGATTTGGACGGGGTCCAACATTGTTCGCGCACAGTACTTTATGGTCAGCATTCAAGCGTGGAATCCCTATTTGAATGTTCATATCTGCATTTCAGCGTAATAGACTCGGTATTTATATTTTATATCCACTCTATACTATGAAAATATCTATGTTATAATATATAAATATTATATCGGTACAGTTCCGGGTGGAAATAATTTGACTTGTACATTATAAGATTAGGCTTAAAACAGATAATATTCTTTTATTTATTTACTGAAAGAAATTATTTAACTAAGCAAAAAAAATTTTTTAAAAAAACTAAATTAGTTTAGGTAATATTTACACGTTTCACACAATTTTATGAAATGGTGTGATCTTTGAGTGATGTATCACAAGGTAAAAATAAAAGCTTAAAAGATACACAGAGAAAAAAGTTCAAGGCAAGGCCCATTCGATTTGGTTTACGTATCTCGCTCGCTTGATTGAAGAGGGCCAGTGCCAAGATTGTCATTATTATAAAAAAAGGAAATTCAGCCTAATGACCTCTTTAAAAAGAAAATGGCCTCTCGCAAATACCTTTTTGATAATTAGGAAGTGAACCTTAATCGTTCCCTTTTGCCATTTATACTATGCCTATCTCCGTTACTTTTTTTTTACTTTTAAATGAAAATTTTAACAAATAGATTGATTTTTTTTTTCCTTTATTTCAGGCTTATATCTCAGGATAGGACAGGACGGTCACGAAATACCTGGTGTCAAATCATTCCGTTCTCCACTTTCTCCTCGAATATTGTGATCGATATTGTTTTGAAGTTTTAGTACAATTATAAATATTTATATTTTTTCCATACACTTATAAGAAAAAAATTCTGTCAGAATATCATCAAAGCACACGTAAAGCGATACAAATAGGAGCAAGAGCTTGCAATTTATCCGGCTGGATCGTTACCAGATACAAATCGTGTCGTTACAATAATAAAACCGGGACACGTTTTCGTACTAATTTAACTTGGTCTGACGATTCCGTGTCACGGATATACGTGTAGTGCGTGTGTTTGTAATGGATATGCAACATTTACAATATATAATTGGATTGCTAGATTGTTTATTTATAACTAAGTAAACCAGGCCAGTGGTGGCGCAGTGGCACGTGCGTAACTGTTAACGCGACAGGTTAGGGGTTCGTTTCCTACTCGAGAAAATTCGACGAAAAGTGAAGAACGGAGTGTTTCAACATCAGGTACCTTCTGTATTCCCATACACAGTTTTCTGTGTTCCCATACACAGCAGGGTGGCCAAAAATATAACGTTTACATTACGCGGCGCCCTACATCTCCACCTTAAAGGCCGGCAACGCACCTGTAGCACCTCTGGTGTTACATGGGGTTGTGGGCGGCGGTGATCACTTACCATCAGGTGAACCGAACGCTCGTTTGCCGTCTCGTTTACCATAAAAAAAATAGTAGCATTATAAGAAAAAAAATTCACGATTTTTCTCGCCTTAGTAAACCTTGCTAAGTATTTTTAATTGATGTTTTTTGATCCCCTATCCGAAATATATAAACATAAAAAGATATTAAATGTGCAACTATTTTGTTTATTTATTTTTTTTAGCTTCACGCTGTATCCTGCATGTCGCAGGACTAGCAGAGGGAGTCTATTGTTAAGACCTTCACTCCCCAATTTCCGGAAAACTTTGGGGGTATCGCGTGTTGTTGGCGGACATCAGAGTTAAGAAAAAAATATATATTAAATATTTAATTTCCTTGCTTGAAAATTCTCTGCACCACGACTGGCTTCAATTACTACTAATGGCTTGTAATATATAATTATTTTTTAAATGATAAAAATGTGAAAAATTATAATATCCATATAGTTATCATTCCTGGGTAACGTTTTTGACTTAAATTCTGTGCACGTACCGCGGATACACGATAAAAGGGTTTCACATTGGGACTTGTTGAGTTTTAATAATATCAAGAATATTATGTAGTTCATTAAAATAGTTGAGGCCGTCGTGGCGCATGGGAATGAGGGTATGACTGTAAACACGAGGACTGTATGTTCGATTCCCACTCGAAGGAATGAAACATAAAACGCCGCGTTGAGTACCATCACTCAATAGATAATGCCTCCAAAATTCCTAAGGAAAGTGAGGAACAGAACACACTGTAATGTCTTAACGTGAACGGAGTGTATTAACACTAGGTTGCTTCTAATAATAATAATAATAATTTATTTATTTTTTAATATATAGGATACAGCGTGAAGCTAAAAAACATCTGACTGTAAATGTGATATTGTAGATTTGATCTTGCTTTAAAAAATATTCCTCTTAATTCATTCCATTAATCTGCTGCAGAATGATAAAGTTAAACGAATTCTCATGAAATAACATTCACTGTAAAGTAGCAGAAATTCTAAAGCAGTTCTTATTAAAGCAATAACGAAAATTTCTCCAGCCCGCTCCGCCTGCACGAGTGTACGCAGTTAACGACGGTTCATATTTTATTAACCTAATTATTTATTTCAGAGTTAATTGTAATCATTGTCTTAATCGTGTGATAATTTTATTGTTTTAGAATTGGAGATTTATTTAATTGGACGAGTGTGAAAACGCATGTTAGTTGTACAATAAATGATTATACAATTATTTATGTATTTACATTTATATTTTCATTGCTTCATTCAAGTTTCGAGGCATAGCGCGGCGTTGAGATCCGCCTCTCAACACGCAATACAGAATTCGGTGGAACGTGGGGAACGGAGTTTCTTAACAGTAGGTTCCCTCTGTCTACCATGCAGTGTGCGAGATACAGCGTGAAGCTGTAATCAAAAAAGAACTTCCCATAGAAAATGAAGAAACACATTATTCTCATGCCAATATGTAATACACAATAATGTACGGAATCATCGTAAAAAGTCCAATGACAGCGTGTTACGGGGCGGCGCGCGAGCTGAGCGACCCGCTGGGATGATATTACACGGCTCAAAGGCATAAAGTCCCGGGTTTGTTTTACGCAGCGTGTGCCAACTTATTGCGAGACTTTTATGATTTAGGTATTGAGTCTACGTAAATAAAACAGGGAGCTCTGGGGCGAATTAGTAATTATAGTAATTTACTTTAGGAATAATAATTTAATGAAAATATTTAATTATTAAATGAAAATATTAAATATTTTCATTTATTCGACAAATAAATGAAAATTCACAATTATGTACGTGTGACAGTTCACACGATTGTGGTCCTGCGCCACGACTGACCTCTACAAGATACGATAAGATAAGATAAAAAGTCTTCATTACACACTTGATAGGATTAAATATATCAATTTTTTAGAACATAAAATGCATAAAGGCAGCCTAATCTCTTCCAGGCAACCTATCCAAATTACAGCAGGATACATCTAAAAGTGAGGGCATGAGGTGGTGCAAAGCAAAGTGAATAAACTTAATAAATACAAGGTATTACAATACAAGTAATTTATATTGTTTAAAGATAATTATAATTTTAATATTTGTGGTTATCATCAGACCTCATCCGTCAGTCGCTGCCAAAAAGACTTGTATAAGTCTCTAGGCACTAATAAAATAACAAAAAAAAAAAGAAAAAACAACGATAGGAAAAAGAAAAAAGAAATAAATTATTTTTACTGTTTTCCGTCTTTCCATAATAAATGTGCCATATCTTGTTATAGCCAACTATAAGCCGCAATCTTGTTTCTTTATTCTCAATTATAAGTTGATAAAAAATAACATTAACTGCATATATTTACATTTTCTGAATTTTTTTCTGAAAATTTACGATTTTCTTTGGAATTTTGGCCTTGATACGTGCTATTATTTGCGTGGAAGCGGAATATTTTTATTTCATTGTGAATATTGTATGATTATTTAAATTATGTACGACTTTTGGATAGAAATATTATTTTTGTCAATCTATAGAGCATATTTTTTCTTTTAGTTATTTCTATAATATAATTTTCAAACTTTTATAATTTGATATAATAATATTTTTTAATCATATAAAACATAACGCCTGCTTAAATTTTTAAATTTGAAAAAAAAAATTCTAAATAGTTTAAAAGAAAATGTAATGTTTAAATTGAAAAGAATTTGAAAAGAAAAATTGTTATTAAATTTAGAATTAAAAGAATTTGCCTGTTACTACAGCTATTTTTCTGAAACATCCGTTTATATTATTTTTCATTTCCGTAACGCAATAACCCGGACCGCGGGCTGTTTGGTTTGCTTTTCCAATTTCCTTTGCATTAGGTTTGAAAAGCCTTCGTTTAGCGTAGCTTTATGAGAATCGATATAGACGAAGCAATTAAACTACAAATCTGTATTATCGATTTTTTTAAGTTTCTTGTGACGCTTTTCCCAGGTGATAGATAACTTTAATGTCATCATGTCATTCACATCAGTGAAAATCATGTATTTAAATTATTATTTAAACATTCAAGTTAAAACACTCGACTCCCATTAATCCACTTTCGTTTCCTGCTTGCTTGTGCAAATTTTGAAATATTTAATTTCCTTGAAAGGAAATCGAACCCACAACCTGTGTGGCTGACAGTCGCATGCTTGCACCTCTGCATCACGACTACCGACGTTTCCCGCGTCGGGATAGAATATAGCAGTTTCACATCGTCCCATTGATTAGATTTATTAAAATGATAAATAATAGAAAAATATATTTTTATATTTCATATATTTGTTTTCTATATATCTACTTTCTTAGAGATTATTACTTTTTATAAAAAATATTTATCTTTATTATTACAAGAAACATAAGAATTATACATATATTATTTACAAGATGTTTGTGAAAATAACAGTCCAAAACAATGAAATAACAATTTAAAGTCCCTATGAAACTTTAGATTCAAAATAAAAAGAAAGATAGAAAAAGTTCTTTCTCAGATATTTTTCGTAAAATTGAAAAACTTGGAATTTTAAATAGTTTATCTTGATGATAGGATTTTCCGGGATTTTAAAACGAGCGTGCTTCAGTTTTTATTTTGGTTTTTTTGGTTTTCCAAAATAATATTGTAATATTATTAGACACAGGTTCCCTCTGCCTGCAAAGTTACGAAAATAAAAATACTCAATAGTAGTACCCCACTGCGCCATATTGGTGTTACTTTTAAAAATAAAATATAATTTATATACACAATACAGCATTAAAATATTCAATGTACTTTCCATACAGAGGTTGTATTTACGAGGAGTCCAATAAAATGCATGCAATGGAAAAGTGGGTTAACGGATTTCATAAGAGAACGTAAACAATAACGATTTTGCGAACAATAAAACATAACTAAGAATGGCGTTCTAGTTTTAGTAGTTCAATAGATTTGTTGGCTTATATAGATTCATATAACAAAAAGTATACATTTCGAGAAAATTGAAAAAAAAACATCGATAAAAAATTGATAAAATATTTTTCAAAATGTATAACAACGTTACTTATAATGTAATAACGAAATTTGACAAATATCTAAAAGAGAACATGAAATTAAAGCAAAAATTAAACCGTAGTATCAGATTGCATGTAAAAATTATCTTTTACTTATACTTTCCTGACTTCTATCTAAGAGAGTACGCAAAGAAATTATACATGCAAGAAATTTTAAAAATGTAAAAATATATTAAAATTTTGACAATTAGTTTATTATCCTTTATAATTAGATTATTCATATTTACTAATATGATGTTGATTGATTGATTCTACTAGAAAGTAACAAAATTCACTTCTTGGTAATAATATTACCAAGAATACAAAAGCTAATACGAAAATCGTACAAAATAAATACATTTTAACACTAAGAACGGCAGTCTGGTATAAAAATATTCATAGCTCAAATTTTGCTGATTCAAAAAATAATATAAAGTTAAGCAACCTCACGTACAAGGAGCTTGCGAGGCACTTTCAGATGCTTGACTTTTATACTTTTTCCACAAAAGTATTTTTAACAAAATGTATAAGATCTTCTTCCACTCCCAAGATCATATAATATTTGTACGTAGAAGCTTGACATGTTTAATACTTCAAAGTTATATTTATTTATTCATAATACTTATTAGTAACATATTTAAGTTTATAAAATAAATAGTTCTATATGTACGCGGCTTCGATCACACGGATTTAACAAATGTGGTTATTTATTTCCGTTTCGACTGGCGTGCGAACAAAAATGTTTTTCTTACAATATTACATTTTTTATATTCTCTATTTATGATAGTAAAAACAGCATTAAAATCATTGAATAATTTGAAAGACCCTTCCCTTCGATATGAGTCAATCTTTGTATTATACTATAAAGATAAAATAACAATTAGGTAAATACCAATTTATTTTTAAATTGAAATAGAAATATTCTCTTATAATAATATTTATGTCTTTATCTTTATAACATAATTCATTTAGTCATAAGACTAAAGTGGAACTGTCTTTACAACATATTGATTAATTTAATTATCCCTAAAGTTCTGTTCTCTTGCGACTTCCATACAAGTTTGCCAGACATCTATCAAACATAAGGCCAATATATTAGAGAGTTTATTATTAAACAAGAAAATCTGATTTTAGCGATAAGTTTTACTGTCTGCGTCTGGCATCTACTGAGCCCATAATATCACTCGTTTAATATGAAAAATCTCCAAAATATTTATGATAAAATCACACAACACACAAAAGAAACAATGAACTATAAATAACAATGAGAAATTAAAATTATATAAATATTCTAAACAATATATAGAAGTGTACGCAATATCGGTTGTTTCAGATAGGTATATATATTTTTCATTGTATAAACGCCTTACATATATTAATTAATTTCAACTTGAACGGGTATTATAATCAAGAATCGAACTTACTATATCAAATAGAAATACGAAGCAATCATGAGAGATATAGACAATACAATATAAAAAATAATATAACTCAAGGCAGGTATTTTGATGACAATTGAAGTTACGAACACTATTTACATTGCTTGGCCAAAGTTGGTTCGTAGTTCTATACACGAGAGCAACTTGAAATGTCTTAGTCTTAACTTAATAAACATCAAATGCTCTAAATTTCTATGTAAAGCAGAAATTTTATTAAATTTACTTGTTAATACAACTGTAAGTATTAAAAAGCGGTAGGTTTTAAAAAAGAATTGTTGTAAAAAGGGGAGGCTGTGGGAACCTGGGAACCTATTGTTATGAAGCTTCGATCCCATTAAAACACTTTCGTTCCCTACTTTCCGCCGAATTCTGAAGGTTTTACGTGTTGAGTGACGGAAGTCAACGCGGCTTAAAAAAATTATCCTGAAAAATATTTTTAAAAAATCTTTACACGAGCAAAATCTGTTAAAATCCAGTCTAGGTCTAGGTCAAACCAAAAAAACTATTGATATATTTTAATTCACGGTCTATTATGTATTACTCATATATTCACAACGTGTGTACCGTCCCATATCTTATTCAAAAATAAAGTGCACAAGCGGGTACAGTTCTTACTTACATTCAATTGAGCATTAGAGTCAACACATTATCAGCATGTATTATTTATAAATGAATACTCTATTGTTTGAGGCCGTCGTGACGCAGGGCATAACGGTGTGATTATAACGCAACGGTTGTGGGTTCGATTCTCAGTCGGGGAATGAATTGTAATAAATACTGTTATAACTTTGCTCTGACGTGGAAGAAAAAGTCCGATTTTAAGTTCCACCAATCAATGTCTGGAAATAATCGGCGGAAAGCGGAGACGAGAGAGAGAGAGAGCTCTGTACTGAGGCTAATTTATTTTTAAAACACTATTATGAAATAAAAAAGCTCTCTTCAAACACAATTTCCTCCATTACTAACGTCTATATATTTCAAACTTCCACATAGTTCAGCTGAGTGCCTTTTAAATCATACCTCCTACTACCACTGATTCCACAGGGAGGGTCTAACCAAACACACCCTGTATTTGTGCTCAAATAGACTATTGTCCAAACAACGCTACGTATCATCAATGTATAGTGCGCTCAGTGTGTCATAGATTGTCGTATTGTATGTATTGCCTTTGTTACATTCATTTAAATTAAATTGTAATTAGACTTATGTGTGCTTATCTTGCTATATGGATAAGTAATATCTAATCAAGTTATCCGTTTTTAAATAATAATTATTTGTGCTTAAAATTACTTTTTTACTCTGATTTGTATTAAAAAAACAATCAAATTGAAAGTTTGCATATTATATTTATATATTGTTATCCATTTTTAAATAATAATAAATTGTGCTTAAATGTACTTTTTTACTCCGATTTGTATAATATTAAAAAAACAATCAAATTAAAAGTTTGCATATTATATTTATATATTATTTAAGTTTACATTGCGTCCTTCACATAGCAGAGTAGATAGAGGGAACCTAATCTACCATATGATAAGACACTCCATTCTCATCAAGACTCTTGCGGGCCCACCTTCATTTTTTTCTTCACGTGTTAGAGTCAAGCATGTGTGTCCTCGTGCCACTACTGGCTTCTATATAAAATGTTAATTTTAACTCAAAAGACGAAAATAAAGAAGACCTCAAAAATTTTTCTCTTTAAATAATACACGAATAGAAGAGTAGGCAGAGGGGTTGTTGTGTCAAGACAGTTCACCACGCACCGCTCAAGTTACGACATTGGTTAATGATTGGCGGAACTCAACGCCACGCTTAGTCTTTTTTCCAGAGCGAGTAATTGAAATCATGTCAGTCCTTAGAGTGGGAATTTAATCAAAAAATATGAACAATCAGAAGCTGCGCTGCTGCCACGACGGCCTTGACTTATACCACCTTGTAAATTAATTACTAGTCAAAGCTTTATATTGATTAAAATGCTTTCATAATTTCCCTTTGCAGGAAATTTTTAACTAAATGAAGGCCGCTTACACTATACCGTCAAGTGTAATGAATAGTAATTATGTGAAAATACTTTATGGACGCTCTTTGTGTACTGTAATTACGAATTTTGTTAGAGCTATACAGATTAATACTGGCTGTTGTAGAGCCAACATCTGTAGGGATTATTTGTATCCCGCACACAGCAGGATAGGCAAAGGAAACCTAGTGTTAAGACACTCCGTTCCCCACTTTTCGCGCATATGAAGGTATGGCGTGTTGAGTTACCGAACTCCACGCCGATCTCGACACCAGTGCAAAGAAATTAATAATTTTAATTGAGCATCTGTTAAGCTTTGTACAAACTAGTATGGTTAATACCACATTTTATGGAATCAGTCTAAAATATTTATTGTATATAAAAAATAAAAATTATTAATAAAAGTGAAATTTGTCTATAATTTAAATCAAACCGTTCCTATCAAAAAATATATATCTAGCTTTTATCTATTATACCTTAAAGCAAAGTGACGTATTTTGATCCATTTTGGCAGCTTAAATGACACCCTGCGATAGCGAGCATCATTTCCGGTCACCGGACTCTAAAATAGGGTGTTAGCTCACTGTAATCACTTGGGCGATTTGATTAGCAGCTTGCCCGCCATATATACTGTACATATTACTGCGTGTCTGCGACATTGATAGATTGTAATTCAATTACTGATTTGTGAGAGACCGCTGTAGCACTGTGGGAAAGGATCAGACTGTAAAATGTAGTAGGTTCAATTCTCACACAGGTGAACGATTAATTTTCATTTTTCCACTCTGGTAACAACCACCAGACGTAGCGCGATGTTGGGTACCGCCATTCAACATCTTGAGAAATTTGATTATGATTTTTTTTATCTTCTTCGTATTCTAGAATTTTGAAAGAATTATAACATTTATGCGTTGTATGTATACTATATATTTCATATCATCATTTGCCTAAATTTAACAGTCCTTGCCATGCTTTCAAAACTTGTAAAAAAACTTGCCATTATAAATTAATGCTGGCAAGTAAAGAGTAGTTTTTCACTTTCTAAATGTCGACACATTATGGTACTTGTGAGATGTTCCAAATCATTGATTTTTGTTTCTCACTTACAAAATATCTAAACACCTGAAATATTTTTTTATTAATATAAGCCCCTTTATTATTATAATTTTAAGAAAACAAATGTGCATAATTATTTTCAACTATTTGATTGTTTTATTTCATTTTCAACTAATTGATGCCTATTCTATTCTTCGCCAAATAAAGAGGATTTTACTTCCTTTCATTTCCGCTATATTATTTCCTGTGTATACGAATGTATAAAACATAAAAACCCTCGCAATAGGTTGCCACACGCCGCGTAACAAGACCGGGATGGCCGCACCTTGTAATCTTCTCAGCGGGACGCTCAGTTCACAATATCGTGTGTCTCTTTCATTAGATTTTTGGGGTCAATTCGGATATGTACAGTATTTTTGGGGTCACTTTTGAAAATATTTTGTGAAAAATATTACTCTGATATCGGAATAGATCTAATTTAACTTAAACTTAACTTAGCTTCATGCTTTATCCCTAGCGGGGTAGTCAGATAGAACGGAGCGCCAAACGCTACGATCTCTACATACATCTTTCGCCTCTCTCGTCATCAACCTCTTCTCTTGCCCTCCAAGAGAGGCAAGAGAACTAAAGCATGAGGATGCTTTATATTTATAAAGTAAAAATAAGTTCAATATAAAATTAAATGTAAAATGAAATATTAAAGTGATATTGTGACTTTAGTTTATGTTATTAAATGTATTTTTCACATTGAATAAGAAAATATAAAATTCAATGTCAAATTTTAAAAAATGTTTTAAATTTAAAAAGCTATAAAATATTGCTATGGAAAACTTGTTTATTTATAATTAAAAACCAAAAGCCCGTGAACTCTTTATACTGTATAAAAAATGTGATTAAACCTTTTTCACGATATTGACAAATTCTTAATGAGAAAAATCTTTATACCAAAGATCGCAACGAAAAGTGACTTGACATAAAAACTTTTTGAAAAAACTGTATTTGACAGTTAATTTAAATGGACTTTCTGGAAGCTAATGAATTATATATATAATATTTAATATTAAAATAGTGAGAGGGCATCGTGGCACAGTGGCAAAAGGGTGTGACTGTAACGCGACGCTTGTGGGTTCGATTCCCACTCGAGAAAGTGAAATATTTATTTATGTTTATATTTCCCTTTTCTTCGCTATGGTGTCGAGGCAAAGCGTAGCGTTGAGTTCTGCTACCCAACACGCAATACCTCCAGAATTCGGGAGAAAGTCTTAACACCGAGGTTCCTCTGCCTACTCTGCTGTGTGCGGGATACAGCGTGAAGCTGAAAAAAATAATGTTAGCCAGACGATATTTCCAGTGCCGTATGTGACCAAATGTTTCTTTAAAACATATTTTGTATCTCAAAATAACTCAAGATAATTTAGTACGAAAGCTCTCAAAGACAAAGTTTCGTTGAGAAAAATCCTCAAAGTTACATAATAGTAAGAAATAAAAAAAACTGCAGGGGTAATTAGATTTCGCGCCGGAATCAAGGTCCAAATATTTTGATGTGATAAATTCACTTTCCACTGCTCATTTTCAGTACTACCAACAAAAGATAGCACTTTGTGTTCTGTATGGCTCATAAATTTTAAGCATTTCAGACATAATTCAGGCTAATGAGGGGATTTAAAGAGAGATTTTAAAAAGTGGCATGAAAAGAACTTTTATATTATGAAAATTGTGTTCGTATAATATTTGTTGACCTTGAAAGACTGCATATACAAATAATAAAAAATATAATATTATTTAAAGAAATAAAAAAAATGATAACGACGATTACGATATTAAAATACAACAATTCACATTTCGAACCCAAAGGAAAACATAAATAATCGTTTCTAATTTATTTTTTCTAGTCTTGTCAATTATTATAGAAAAAAAAAAGGTTTTTTTTTTCAAACAAAAATACAATTTAATTTCCTATTGGACTAAAATATGAACATTGTTTTCCTTAAATTGTTTTCGTAAACGCGCTTTTTTTGTTCTTTGTTGCACTGCAAATATTTAACCAGCCGGAAACAAATAAAAACTTGGTACAAAGTAACACAAATGTTTCAAATTTATACCACCCAGTAAAAAGATAAAACGAAGCCTTTTATTCTGATTCGTACTTACCACTTCCTGTCGGAAAAAAATGCAAAATAAATTTATATTTCGATATGAATTATATGTATATATATATAGTACTAGTGTTCTTTGTATCACTATACCTAAATATAACTACGTATGATATTAACAACTTATATCAAATAATTTTTTATTTTTTTATTTATAAGTATGTTTCTATTGTATTTCTTTTTTTTTAAGCTTATTTCGTATTATAATCCTTTCATCCTAGTAAATTTAAGTAGAGCCAGTAAAATAGTTGTATATTATAATACTACTTTTACATTATTTTTGTACAGGTATATTTCGAAGTGGTTCAAAATTTAATTAATTTCATTGAAACTGTTGTGATGTTGACATTAAAAGCTAACTTCAGCTAAACAAAACACGTTGTGAAATCATTATAATGTAGTACTTGAAAATGAGGTATAAAGTGCCGAAC
>JBAIZZ010000381.1:0-69438 GCA_037355905.1 Heliconius aoede
CGGCCGCGCCGGCCCGCGCGACGAGCGCCCGCGCTCCGCCGCCAGCCGCCACCAGCGCCTGCGCGACTTCACGGAGCGCCTGCTGCCGCGCGCTTCCCCGCCCTCGCCTGCGCCCGCTGCGCCGCCCCACAGCGCGCCCGTGCTGCCGCCTGTGCCGCCGCCGCGCGCGCGCCACCGTCACAGCCCGCCGCGCGGCACCTCCGTCGACCGCCTCGACGACTTCGACGCCGACAAGATCACCCTGGTCCGCGTGGAGCCGCGCTCGATCGTTGGGTCGTACGCACAAAAGACTATACCTTATCGCAGCGCGTCTTTCTCCCAGGGTGACTTTACGCAGGAGAAATACTACTGCGAGAAGCAGCCCTCTATCTTTGATTTCGGTAAACGTAACAAAAAAATTGAAGAGAGTGAGTCCGTGTCGGGTCGCGAGGACACCACTAGTGTTACGGAAGAAAATGTGACGGAAGGTGGGTCAGTTGCTTCCGTAGACTCTGCTGTCGGTTCAGACGAAGGACTCATCGTGCACGCCTCGCCCGCGCCGCGCTCCTCACCTCCGGACGCGTTACACAAGCAGCTAGGAGCGCGGTCGCTGACGCACCCGCTGCCGCGCCGCGTGCCTCCAGTGCGGGAGGAGGAGTCGGCCGATGCCGGAGGGAGTTTGCCAGCGTTGATGGCAACTCGTGTTTTACATGAACTACGTGAAGAAAGTGACGGTTCGCAAGCTGACAGTGCGCAGGCGCATAGTGAAGGGACGTCACCCTTAGAACCCGCCCAGCCCTTTGCTTTCCCTCCCCTTCCCGATCCTCCTGCGAATGTGTGTGCAAATGTAGACTGTGAATGTGCAAATTTTCCTTCGCGTAAGGGATCTGCTAGTGAACTCGACATTTCTATTCCGATACCTGTGCCAGTATATGAGTGTATAGTAAAACAGTGGTCTCAAGAACACCCAGCGGAGGATGCGCAGCGCTCAGATGGTGCCTCTGATGGATCGTTAGACCGAGATAAAGAAGATGAAACGATAACGAGTGAACAAGTTGCTCATTTATTAGCAGCTGTACAGAATCCTTGCACAGCGGCGCCAATAGGTGGTAGAGAAAGACGTAGGCCACTTGATAAAACTAAAAGGAGAAAAGGGATATATATTACTACCGCAAGTGATGATGGAGGCGAAGAGGACCCACCATCTTCCTCAGTAAACGGGTGTAAGCGTGAAAGTAGTGACGTCTCTCTATCCGATATGCGATTATCAGCTGAAGCACGAACATCTTCATTGCTTGGAGAAAAATCTGATGATTCTTGTACGAATGGACCACCTAGTCCAAGTGAAGCATCAACACCCGTGTGGCCAAGATCTGAGGATTTAAGGGCTAGACGCGCCAGATTTTCTCAACAAAGTTCAGATGAGAGAGATGATGAGACCTTTCGAGTTAGAAGTCGAAAATATGGGGTTGTGTCTCGCAGAGATTCTCCATCAGAGGCGGAGAGTGATTCCTGCTCTCGTGATAGAACAGCCTCACCATCTCCTTTTAGTCCGTCAGATACATCAGATGTGGAAGCAAAACGTCAACATTTTAACAGAGGGCCTTTCGGAAAGACTTTGGAGGCTCCTAACAGATCAACTGAAGTTGGTCGCAGAAGTTTCTCGGACGCAACAGTTCCTTGCAGAAAAATAAGCGCTGGCGCAGTTTCTACAGGCAGCACGAGGTCCAAGGGCCCCACACATGTTAGGGCTACCTCATCACCTTCTAAATTAGCAGGCGTCAAACCTGGTACTGATTTGCTTGCTGAACTTCTCCGTGGCAGCTCTGAAGCGCTTTCTAATTCTTCAACATTCGACAACGTTATATTGACCCTGCATCAGCATAATGTGAGTACAGATTTATATTTTATTTTAACGGATAAATATATTAAATCTATGTTTCTATAATAGATATTAAAGTAAACAAATAGAAAAGAATAAATTTTCTAAAAAACTTATTTTTTTCATTATAGTAAAAAATACATGATTTTTTTTTATCAGGGATTTCTTTATATGACTATGGATTTACATAATGCCACTTGTGATATGCTCTAGCCACAAAAATAACAATTTTGTATATCATTATGATAAAGAAATGAATAATTTCGTTTTCTGTTTCTCTTAATCTCAGATCAGATTCATGGTCGAATGTTAAAATATTCGTGTTTACCGGCATTTCTCAGGCCAATGTCGTATGATTCAACCAACAGCTGTTCAGAAAACATTCAAATTTTAAGGGTGATCGTGAATTGTAAAAAAATATTTGTGTGGGTAGTTTCCTTTTAAGTCTATCTTATGTTTCTACTGTAAGTATTCTTTTTTTATATCGTGATGAATTTGAAAAATATAAATTATTAATATAAATATATATATAATTAGTTTATTTCTACATATTAAATAATCCAGTCGTGGCAAAGGGGTGTGAGCGAAACGCGGCAGGCTAGGGGTTCGATTTCATCTCGAGAAAATGAAATATTTAATATTTTCATTTCCTCGTTCTGGTGTTGACGTAAAGCGCGGCGTTGAGTTCCGCCACTCAATACGCAATGCCTACTTAGATGTATGCGAGTTGCGATGTAAAGATAAAAAAACATGTAGGTAAAAAAGTAAATGTGGCACCACATTTAAAGAGGATGGTTATTGGTTCGATTTCCATTCGAGAAATTAGTTATATATTATTTATTTAACAGCTCTGTCAGATAAAGCGCACCGTTAAGTACTTTACAGGCAAGATATAGAATTCATACTGGTAGAAAATGGAAATAGTAATATATTAAGATAGGATCTTTTTTGTTTTATCTATTTTAAAGACACATACAGAATGTTAGAAAGAAATCAAAATTTTCATGATAAAAAAACCTGTTAACACTTACTGTGTTACACTGTGTTAACACTTATAAGAATAATAATTTAAAATAATATAAAATTCAAAGATATGAAAATAAGCACATTTTCATTTCCTCGCTCAGGTTACGAAAGTGCGGCATTGAGTTTCCACTTAACACGCAATGCCTCAAAAATTCGGCGGTAAATGAGGAAATGAAGTGATATTGATGGGGAGCGGAGTGTCTTAACACTAGGTTTCTGGGTTTCCTATGCCTACTGCTTCTAGCTAAAAAAATAAAAATAAGACAAATAAAAAAAATAAAAATTTTTCAGTCTCTGTGAAGCTTACAACACCAACTTTACTATATAAGTCGAATGTAAAATTTAATTACAGTAGTTACTTTCACGAAATTCACCCGATTTTAATGGTATTTTTTTTTAACAAAATGAACTTGATTAATTTAATGAATTTATTGCTTCGCTTTCTCTTTTAACGCAAAACTACAAAAGTGCGAGTCTGGTCTGGTCATTAATACTGAAGGTCAATTAAAATTATTGCATAAAATAATGTAAAACTCACATTTTGCATAACTATATGTTGCACAACCTTTAAAAGGTAAAAATCCAATTATATATTCATTGCTACCAGATTTAAAGATGTCGATGAATTTTTACAAAAAAAATAATAATAATAAGTTACCATAAAAATGTTTAATGTGTTTCGGATACGATCCTTGCAATACTTCCCAAATTCGGCGTAAAAGTGGGGAGATATAGTGTCTGAGGTTCCCTTTTTCCATCCTGTTAGAATTGGTGAAGCAAAAACAAATATTTTGAACCATTTCTTGCAACGAAGTTAACTTTCTTGAGTTGTAATTATTAAAATACCTTTTTCTTATAATCCCCCAGAGCAAAGAAAAATATTTTAATTACTAGATTTCCCTTAGGTGCTTTTCCTTATAGCACATAACTATCCAGATTAGATTGATGAGGTTTTATATTCTACCATCTTCCTGCGTCTAAACTAGTAAGAAGATTGATGATAATAATATTCTAGTAGTCGAAGTTTAAAATGAAGGTAAATGCTTCTTATAGATAGCCTATTTTTTTTTATATCAAACTTAAATATCAAAAACAAAAATATTTTTTTAACTTCCTGCTCTATGTCGCGTAGGCATAGGGAACCTAAGTTAAGCGATTAGTTCTCCATTTTTAGTTGAATTTACATTGAGTGTTTAGTGGTGGGACACAGGGAACAGTTGAAGAGAAAATATATAAATGTATGTCATCCATGTATGTATATATGTATACATTCTAAAGTACCCTTTGTGTCGCTGCCCAACTTCTCGTGAGAACAATACGTTCGCAGAAATAGCTTGGAATAGTTCCGATATATTGTACCTGTCTCTTGTCATTTACTAATAATATTGATACATTATTAGCAAAATTTGAGGCTGTCCTGGCCCAGTGGCTAAAGCCTGTAACGGTACAGTCGGCGATTCTAGATTCGATTCCCATTCGAAGAAATTAATTATTATTTATTAATATTTTTGGTGTTCAATACCGCCGCTCAATACGTAATGCCTTCGAAATCGGTGAAAAGTAGGGAACGGAGTGTTTTAACACTAGCTTAACAGCGTGAATATTTATTTACTTATTTATTCGCATGTATATTAATTTGAATCAACAAATATGACCTTGCTTATTTAAAATTACAATACAGTTTAATATCTGTTGTTGGTTTTTTTTTAATGTTTATTTATTTTACACGGCGGCCTTAATAATTTATTTTTATTTTGTAAGCTTATAATATTTTTACAGTAATGAGTTGTACAACTTTTTATCTATAGTAGTGGGTGTAATTTCCTTATTTTCCCGAATCCAACTCATAAGAGTTCCCTCACATTCGTTCTCTCAACTCTGTCAAACGCCTTTTCCAAGTCCACAAAAGCACAGAAAACTTTTTATACATATTAAGTTTAATTATGTAATAATTATGTTTATTTATAATCCGAGATAAAGAAACGGATATAACGTACATAAAAAAATTAACTTATGTTTGTGAATATTGAAATTAATTTTAGTACTTGTCAAAAGTCTCTAGAATTTTCCACTTTACAACATAAAAAAGCAGAACAAAACTTTCCACGAAACCAAAGTTCGGTACAAGGTGTTGTATATGATTTAAAATAACTTACTTCATACGATTTAAATCCCAACCCTTATATATGAGTACGTGAGTCACCACGGGAAATAGGTCAGTGGCGTTTCGTCGCTTGTTTCTGATTCTGGATTGCGTCACGATGTAAATTTATATAGTAAATAATGTTAACCAAGAATAAGTAGTTCTAATATGTAGTTGGGGCCAGTCATGGCGTCCACACAAGGGTGTGACTGCAAACGGGATAGGTTGTGGGTTCGAATTCCAATCGAGGAAATGAAATGTTCTGAGGTCTGGTGTCGAGGCAAAGCTCTTCGTTGAGTTTTCTACTCAACACGCAATGCCTCCAGAATTCAACGGAGAGTGGGAAAGAAGTATAGAGCGGAATCGAAATGCTTGACATTGCTTGGCCATGACTTGGCTTGACACAAAGTTTCCAGGTCTTCTGTGCTTCTGCAAAGTAAGAAATACAACAAAAAAAAGAATATTTTGTTTTATATTTTTCCAGAGTTCGGTGGAAAGTGAAAAACGGTGTGTTTTATCAGGAGGGTATCTCTGCTGATGCTGCTCTGTGCGGGATACAGCGTGAAGCTGGACAAAAAACACAGACGAATCGATTTGTCACACTTTCCTCAGTACTAATACAAATACTATTTGTTATTATAAGTTATTAATTACGTGTCGTAGCTTCAGCACATGTGTTTTGGACAAACATCGATAATTTCATACAATAAGTCATGGCTCGGTGGGCTTTTTCTGTCACTGCCAATTGGAAATATACTTTAGACAAATAGATGATATACAGATTGTTCTAACACATTTTTGTTTTGACATTTGGTCTAAAAACTTTTAACCAATAGGATAAAAGGGAAAATAGGTTCACGCCTATATCTTAGGGTACGCACAGGGAACCTAGTGACAAGAAACCAGTTTCGGAATGCGGCGGAGGAGTCATTACGACGCCTTGTGTACAAGAGCGGTTAATGAAAATATTAAAATAGTAGTGATGAATACGTTCCCAGAATGGGAATCGAATTCACACATATTTGTGGTTCGTGTTCTTGGCCTTCTTGTCTTGTGGTGTCTTTGTTTGACCACAGTATAAATTTGTTGCAATTTAGGTGGGAGACTTAACAGGAAAATTCTAATTCTCTTTCTTTTCTTCCTTCTCTTTATTTTTCTCTCTTTATTCTCTTATATATTTGTGCATTTGATATTTATGTATATCAAATAGGATTTTCACCAACAGTGCTTAATAATTGATTGAAATATTCAAAGATACATCAGCTATTTATACAAATTTCTAAGATATAAAAGATAATAAAAAACCTAAAAGTCACTATTAAAATATATTATATATAATATTTTTATTTTTAAAGTTCAATATCGAGGTTTTAATCAAGCATATACAGCATAAACCACCTAAGTCTCTACATTTATTTTGGCACCATAACATCGATGGTACCAACCGCGATACCTCTGGCGCCATTTTATTTTAGTTTCGGAGCCAATAAAATAATTAGGCGTGTCATCGAGATCGTTTGGATCAACACTTTGATATACCTGTCGGTATGATGTACCATTTCAATGATTTAAATCGTAATATTGCATGAAGCACAGTTTTATAGGGTTTTTTTTACTATTTCTTATTCTATAACTCTGTCGATGCGGCTTGAGGCCGGGGAGCGGGGAGCGGTATGTAAGACATACCCCTCCCCGCGACGCTATGCTTCTTCTGGCTATCCTGCTGCAGGCAGGAACATCGTGACGTGGAAAAAAGTCATATATTAAAGCGCTATCCAAAATTACGTACGGATTTGAACGTTTAGTTATTAAATTTTAACAGCTATAATTACATAATATATAGTTTTGTCGATGAGTCGTGGCCTGCATGGTTAGGTTTTGTGAATCTAACTTCATGCAATGTTTGTGAAGAATTCTTAAATCAAGTCTATAGTTAGCTTCGGGGAGGCCACGAGTCGTCGACCGTACTATATAATTATTATGATATTTTTTACATTTTTTTTAATGTATGTACGTAGTAATGCTAGTCACAATCTATAATAAAATAAGAAAAATGGAAGACTCATTATTCTCAGTAGTATGAGCCAAAATATTGAAAAATGGAATACAACATACAATTATAAATATGCCATATTGTTTATTATGCCATGTGCGCTTAGAAATTTTGTGAAACGGACAGACGTTTGTGCGAAAAATTTTATTTGTAAACATAAAATATATAGGTTATTATGTATATCCATGGTCGTGGCGCAGTGGTACAAATTGTGCTGCACAATCGACTGGTTGCGGGTTCGATTCCCACTCGAGGAAAGAAAATATTTATTTATGTTTTCATTTCTTCGCTCTGGTGAAGTCAGCCGTGTGGTCCCGGCTTAGAATAGAATCACCCTGGTACTGTCGGTGTCGTAAGAGGCGACTAAAGTACGTGTGGAAGAGTCACGTCGCCAATAATGGCAACACGCATGGGCAGACTCGACCGGATTTTATACCACCCCCGGCATTTAAAACCGGCGTGAAGTAGTGGCCCTTGCCACTGCGTTTCGCATTAGGTAATGCCGGGCTCCGGTGCCCTTCATCTCCACCTTAAAGGCTGGCAACGCACCTGTGGCTCCTCTGGTGTTGCATGGGGTCGTGGGCGGCGGAGATCACTTATCATCAGGTGACCCGAACGCTCGTTTGCCTTGTCCTCTCCCATAAAAAAAAAAAAAAAAAAACCATCTTGACCGTGTTCAACTCTTAATTCAGTTTAACCCTGATTCTATTGCTTAGCACTATGCCTCTAGGGTCTTTCTTTCTAGCCTGCTTTATGCAGAATATGTAGTGAAAAATATTTTTTTCATTTTCTCTATTTACTACGTAACAAGCAAAAGTTACATTTACAAATATAACAAAAATAATAATTATTATTATTACTAAGTATTATGAAAAAATAATAATAATAATACAAAAATAATATGTAACAGGAAATAAATACGTTTCACAAGTATGACGTTTACGATACGAGCGACGAGGCGCTATAAAAATATTGGCAAATATAAAAATAATAATTGAGATCGAGGCGGTTTTTTTAAAAGTTTATTTGAGGAATAAATAGGTCGTCATATCGTGACCTATAAATGAAGGTAGTTCGATATTCGATTGGTATATAAAATACAATTTATATGTGATTGCTTTTATTTCTATTGTAATAGAGTTATTCTTTCATTGTGGTACATATTCGAGACCAATTGATTTAAATCTTACACGAGTAAGATTTGAATGTACAGCTATTATTATTATATTTCTCTGTCATAATTCACAGGTTTAAAAAGAACCCGGTCTTTTGGAAGGCTTGCGTGGGGACACAGGTCCAACACGTAGAGGCCCTTTAGAGTATATATAAATGTTTTACTGTGACGCATCAGCCGGGATTGCGCTCCACCCTGCCGGCCAGTAAAGGCAGGCCAGAGGCAGGGGATAGATTGCAATTCCCTGTTATTATTATTCTTCTTCTTCTTCTTCTGCTTCTTCTATATCTTCTTCAGCATCACCGATTGAAGTTTTTCTACTCACTCATGCATAATCTCTTTAATCTCTCTCTATGAGCATACCCAAGGTACTTGAGCAAGATCCTCCATATTGTATCTACAACTATTTGTATCTCCACAATAGATACTTAGTAGCCTAAACTAATATTACTAGATATTACTATTATTTATTCAATTATATCCATTAAAACCACGTTATGATGTTATGATGACATTTATTAAACAAATATTTGATTGATCAAAGCAATATATAAAAAAAATTTGTGAAAATAATACTTAAAAGCCCATGATATAGACTGAAAGAAAGAGTTAAGCGTAAAAAAAGTCGTGTGAAGCTTGCCTTTGTTGTCATTCGTCATGTTTCTATATTTGAAGGGATCAAAGGTTAGTCAATAAAATAAATAGAATATTATGTTTAGAAGATCTTTTTTTTAAATACTTTTTTTAGAAGTCGTTTTATTTCGAATGATATTTTTGACTGTTTGTTATCAAAGTGCGATCATCTAATTACATTACATTGTGTATACAAAATAATCTGAACAACATTATTATTGAGTTAAATCAATATATTTAATATACAAATGTCATTTTTGAAACTGTCGTGGCGCAGGCGCTGTAATGTGACTGTAACGCGACAGTTCTGGGTCCGATATCCAGTCGAAGAAATGAATTATTATTTATAAATATGCATTTGTCCGCTCTGGCATTTAGATAAAAGACCGACGCTGCCCTTTCGCTGTAAATTCGGCGGGAAATCAAGAACGGAGTGCCCTAACACTATTTTTCCTGTGCCTACGGTGCTGTGTGCGGTATATCGATATAAGAGAGATGAATGCAATAATTAGTCGCCTATTTTAATACTGGCGATCATCGATAGAGTAGATACTCGTATGTTTTTTTCATAACGGAAGCGGCTGGCTCGACGCCAGATATCACACTGCCGCGATTTCGACTACCAACTCACGCGACCTTGTCTGTTTTATATATATGTATATATTTTTGTATGTTATTTGGAGTGAAGCAATAATTCTTAGTAGAGTTTCACTTTTTTTTTAAATGAAATTCTGTAGAAGCAGAAGATTCAACGTGGACAACCGAAGTGCATACTGATTTTGGTGGGGGTTCGTTTTTATTTAGATTCTTTATTATCTCTATTAGGATAACCAGAGAAATCGGTTCCAGTTCCAAGCTTGTTTCTGCACTCCCCCGAGAAATTCTCAAGCTTTTCACCTGACCTTTCTCCAGTTTCATCGATACCGAGCTGTTGAAGGTCTACCGAGATCCTCTATCTCTATTAACATTTTCTCTTGCTCCATAAATACTTTTATCCATTAGTCTGTGTCTTTAATCCGGATGTCAGCTTAAATTACTATTCATATCTTACGAAGAGTAAGATCTTCGCAATTTTTCTATTTTATTTATTTAATTTATTCTATTCTTTTTTAAAGCACAAAGACTAGTGTGTATTTCAAAGCCTTTATCAGTTGTATTGTGGAGTCTAATCTAGTTTTTATAACATTAGATGTAAATTAATAATGCCTAACGTTACAAAATTGCAGGGAAAATTTCTTTCTATATTATTCCTAGTTTTCCATTTTACCAAAAATAATGGCTATTGTTGTAGCCATTAAAACCTACTTTCAATATATCTTTGAATAAACAGACAACGTAAAATACAATCGCATTTTTAGATAGAGCAGCGTTGATAGCTGCTCGGTGATACGGATATTTATAAAACAACGTGAAGCCAGATAGCCCCTAATAATATTTTGTTTATATCAGAAGTACTATACATATGATATGTTATACAGCCAAGATTGATTTAAGAATTAGGTTTCTTGCATTTCTTGTCTGAGAATTCACTTGAATTGAGAACATTAATTTTTTTAAACAAAATCGGTCAAGGGCGAGTCGTAAGTATCTGAAAGGTTTTGATTACGCGGCCATTTTTATACTAAATTTTGTAAAAACAATGCATAAATTGCTCGCATTTCTCGATTACGTTAACTTAGAAATTGGATTTGTTTTGTGCTCCAAAGGACAAATAGACCTGAATAACATTAATAAGAATATTTGATATTAATTTCAGACTGTTACCTTCAAGCGACCTTGAGCTTTTATATTATCAAATTATTTTAATCTATTCTAAGGTCTATTCTATCTCTATCTCTAACTCTATCTATTCTTTACTAAGTTATTTGACAAAGACAGACAAACGAATAACAAAGTGATACTATAAAAGTTTCCTGTTTCTTTTAACGTACGGGGCCCTAAAATTATACTGATCAATTGTTTTATAAATTTAAAAAATATTATATCTGGTAAGTTATTTATATGCCTACAATATTCACAATATCTACAATATTCTTATTTCACAATATCTACTTTTTTTACAATATCTAGAATATTTTTTAAATTTACGATCTTTTGGAGGACGTCGTGGCGCAGGGGCACGAGGTTGTGAATGTATTGCGACGATTGTGAGTTCGATCCCCACTCGAGTAAGGGAAATATTTATATTTATATTTCCTATTTTTATCTCCTTTTCTCTTCCTAATTTATATTTCCTTTTCTTCGCTCTGGTATATCTTATATATAAAAGAGCAGGATGATTGTAGGTAAACATCAAAATATTTAAAAAAATATTATTTCAATACGTGCGAGTTTGAGTCCCGTTACGTTCAAATTCTCGTATCTTTGTATATATCCAAAATTGAGAAGGAAGTGGAATAGTCACATTGGCAACCAAATCAAATCTTAATGCACATTAGCACCAGCACGTTTTGAATTGAATTTAATTATAGTATTTTGACTTGGTCTCAGTTAATTATACATAGGTCTCATAGAAATGATTTACTTTATTGTAATTTATATACTCAAAATTATATACCGCTTATTATATTATTATTAGTATTATACATATTTTTATTATACGTATTTCGAGTTGTTGTTATAAAGTTAGCATTCTCAGCTTTACTCGATTTGTATGTCCAATAGCAGAACTCTACGCTACGTTTTCCCTATACCAGACCGAGGAAATGGAAATGTTAAATATTTCATTACCGACTGGTAATCGAAGCCACAACCGTCTAGTGGCACGCTTGTGTTTCTGCGCCACTTAGCATTCGTTTAGTCATAATTTCTTTGTGACTAACTAAGTTCCCTCTGCCTACCCTGCTATGTGTGTGGGAATTTTTTTGGTTGTGTTTGAAAATTTCTTATTTAATAATCACTAGATTTTTGCTTAATTTGGTTTAATTATAAAATCGACTTCTAAAATATCGAGTACCATTTTTCTACAATCATATAAGTAATTTGTGTCAAATGAAAAGCACGAAAAAGATATAACTTTCTCTTATCAGGATATCCATCCATTCATCATAAATACAATATAATATTTTAATAAAATAACCAAGTTTAATTTAGCACGAAACATATTAATTAACTAATTGAGGCCAGTCGTGACGCTGGGGCAACATGTACATGCGACAAGTTGTGGGTTCGATTTCCACTCAAGGTAATGAAATATATATTTAAATATTGTAGAGGCAAAACGCGGTTTCGAATTCTCCCATTAGACACGTAATGCCTCCAGATTCCGACGGAAAGTTGGGAGCGGAGTGTCTTAACTCTAGAGAGAGATTACGGGAGGGATACAGCGTGAAGCTGTCTTAACAAACTAACTATAAATAGTTTAATTTCTTTAATTATAGTATAAATTACCACATATCGCTAACAACGCAGGCGCGAAGTATATATCCTATTAATGTCCGCACCGACGGACAGATGTCGCTGGCTGCAGGGCTTATTGACGTATATTAATTTAGTCCAAGATTAGACACCTGTTAATTTATTTATATTGTGTGGGACGTTCTTCTGTAGTACGGTTGACGAGTCGTGGCTGCTCTGGAGTAAGCTATAGTCGGCTGTATGTAGAGGACTGTGTAGATTTAATTTTAGGATTTTTTTTATTTGATTTCTTTTGCTGACAATGCGCCATGTTTCAGACAGCTGAACTGCAGGGTTGCTACGACTTGTCTACTTTACGGTACAGGAATAGAAGACTTAAGCGAAAAAGCATCTCAGTTTTTGTTTAATTTTTTTTTCTCATGAGGTCATTGTGGTGCAGTCTGATTGTACTGACGATGACGATGGTTGTGAGCTCGATGCCATCGATTTCGGTCGTTGGGGAAATGATATAGAGCGGCGCTGAAGTACGCCAATTTTATATTACGATATTATATTTTGGGGAAAGTTTTAAATTGGTAACATCGTCGTAGTATAAAAGTTTCGTTTTCATTTAACAATTTTGGATTATTTTTTTCATTGTCCTGATCTTTTAAGACAAAATATTTTGCATTCAAATCCCTTACTTAACACGCAATGTACCAAACTCGGGGGAATGGTTAGAACCAGAGTGTTTAGACACTTGGCTTAATCCACTCACTCTGCTATATACGGAATAGTAATAGAAAAAAAAGATGATACATATAAAAACATCTATCCTTTGAAACAAAAATAAAAATCTAATAATACGACGTATTATTCTAACGTCTATACTAAAATCTAATTACATGTAAAACTGCCAACGTGAGTACGTCATAGAGTATGTTTACGTTCGTCTTCGCCATTCAAATGAGTGGTGAAAAAAAAAACTGACGAGGAATGCCAAACACCTGCTACGTGCTCTCAAGATCTGGTAACATAGGAATCACCTATTCTGCACCAATACAAGAACCAGCGTCATTGTGATCCAACACCTAAAAATAGTGGTAAACTAGAAATAAGTACTTATATAATGTTGGATGTGGGATGTGAGGAAACGAAAATATCTATTACTAAATGTAATTACATTGAAATGCGCTGAAAATGTGTTGAAAATTTGTTATCTTTCAGTGTTTATTGGTCACTTCGTTTGAAATACTGTGTAATCACACGTTAAATATTTGTAATATGAACGGTTTTTAAAATAATAGATTTGTTTCTTATTAAGATTTAGATTATGAAACTAATTTAGTAGAATAGAATAGTAGAAGAAGAGTAGTAGTAGAATGATGGAGGAAGATATCACGTAAAAAGCTTGAATACATCCTGGGGGGACATGTATGATGAGATTGATGACAGTGGAAGAGGTGAAAGATATATGTGGAGACCGATTTGATACTTTGGCTACTCTGCTAGGAATACAGTGTGAACTTAAAAACATTTTTTCTTTCTAAAGTGTGAAATAGCCTTAAAAATATACAAAATTAACAAAAATATTTTTTGTTGCTTCTATTTTTACTTTCCATCCAAATTAAAATAAAAAAAAAACAAGTCCATTCCCACGTATCGATTTCAACACCACAATTACACAATATTTGTTTGGTAAACCGAAATTAAATTAACTTAAAAAAAATTACACGTTAACAATTTATAAATTTAAAAAAAAGATAATTAATTAAATTTCGAACGGTAGCAATCAATAAAAACACTTATTCAACTCATTTATACGATGTTTTATAACTTTTAACAATTAATTCACTTTTAATGATGTAAGTTCGTTCTGGATTCTCAATATAACTGTAAAACATATTATGTTACATGACTTCGTAGTCATATATTTAGTTTTAATTAATTTATTGTGTTTTTAAATAAATCAAGTTAAAATTAGCAATTCGATAGATATTTTCAACCGATTGTTTTTTTTTTATATCTTTTGTTTATAACTTTAGTTATTGATGAAGAGTTATTGTTAACAAGTACATACAAGTACAACCATAAAAAGTGACAATCTTTTTTTCTCATTAATTACATTTTTAGTTCTCACAAATTACCAAGAAGGCAGGAAGACAAGTTAAAGCTTTCCTGTGTTTTTTTTCAATTAATGTCTCAGATGAATTTTAATTCGATTTTAATAATTATATATGCAGTTGAAAGGAATCTTGGTTAATTTAAAATATATATATAGAAATTTCAAATATTTCTTGTGCTATCTAGGAATTATGAAGTGTCATGGTCACATTCGTTCTATATTAGGTTTAAGAATCGCCTATAAGCTTAAGACGTCTAATAGAAAATCTAGTTTTTTTTTATATTTCTATAACCGCACGGATTTCGAGTAATTCCACCTTTCTCCTGTCTACATGCCAAATTATTTTTTTTAAGTCTTATTCAGCCAGCGTCTCTGTAGAAATGAAAATAATCCTATTAATAAATAAAACGATAAGTATAATATATATTATTTGTAATCTAGTTGTAATTATATAATAAAAATCATATTCATATCAACACGTGTGCGCTATTTTAAGACTAATGCCAATGCCAAAGAATTTGCGCCGTTATGCAATATTTATAGTAAGCTTATAATGGGACGAAAAAAATGTTACAAAACAATATCCGCACTTTTATTTTCCTTTGATAATGCACGATTATTATTTTATATTGAGATTATTATTTCTCTCTTTCCCTCTCTCTCTTTCTCTGATATGGCTTCAGTCTGTACACATCTTTCATTTTTGCAGTAAAAACAGAGAACCTAAAGTTTTATATGTTGTCTTTTTACCCAACGTCGGCGAAATCCAAATTGAGGTTTATGTTTTTATGGCACATCTATGTATCCGTCGTGGCGCAGTGGCACAAGGGTGCCGCCCGCAAACACGACGGTTGTGGGTTCGATTCCCACTCGAGGATGTGAAATATTTCTTTACGTGTTACAAGTGCGTGGCTTTATTAATATTTTTATTTCTTCGCTCTGGTACCAAAGCATTTGCGCGGTTTGAGATTAATTCTTTATATTATTTCCGGTAAACATTCTTAAGATTTTTTTATTAACAAAAAAATGGTAAAGACATAATTATATTAGATAATATCAAATTCTGTACTATATCCAAATATAAGTACTATATTGAACTCAAACCTGTAATAAGTCGATTAACTTGACTTTTTATCCACTAAGCTAAGATGGCGTTAATTTTTTCTATAGATTAATGTAATTTCATATAAGGACGTACGAAAGATAATATTAAAGGATTACAATTAATCCTCCTGTCCTGGTCTAAGAGATAAGAAGCGTCCGTTGACTGATGGTTCTTAGATGAGCCATTATGATCTCATATGAGTAAACCACATATGTACTATATAAAAATAAATCTTACTTATTTATTATTTCAATGGAGTGACTTAATACTAGGCTTCCTCTACCTATCCTGCTACATGCGGGATACAGCGTGAAGCTGAAAAAAAATTAAATAAATATATATACTTATGCATATGAGATTTATTTATTTATTTGTGGGGAACGAAAATATCTTAACGGGAATGGAGTGTCTTATCATTACGTCTCCAGGATCTCCAGGTTACAGCGTGTAACTAAAAAAAATATCTAATAAAAGAAAATATTAAGTTCAAAAGGCAGGTTTGATGATAAAAAACAAATATATTCAAGTATTAAAAAAATATAGTCGATATTGAATGAGGCCTATTGTTCATGATATGAATTATTAGAGTGTAAATTTTGAGCTTTCGTTAATAAACTATGTCGTAACTAGAGGTCGTCGTGGCGAAAAATAGGAAACAACGTCTTAACACGAGGTTCCCAGGTTCCTTCTGCCTACCCTGCTATATGCGGGGTATAGCGTAAAGCTAATAAAAAAGTTTACCTTATGTACTTAATTAACCTTTACCTTATGTAGTTCATTTCGTAGTATAATATCTACTGCCACTAAGGAGGTATGGGACACGTCACGGTGCTCCAAATTGAACGAATACTTCCTGAGCTTAGAGCGTTCATCCAAACGAACTTCACCATAGATATTAATAATTTATAATTTTATCTTAAAAAATTTTTATAAATTAAATACCTTTTTGCCGTAGAGTGTTAAAAAGGAAATTGTTATACATCTATCTGTTCCTGTTTGAGCGGAAATTGAATTAATCAAATTCACTATATAAATTAGTTAATTTGCATTTTGATGTACATCTGCGCATGCGCAGTTCGTTGACTGTCGAGTTAACAGTGATGCTATGTATGATTAAAAATTAAATTAGGATATAAATTAAATTTATTGAGGCTGTCGTGGCACATGGACACAAAGTGTGAGCGTTAACGTGATAGGTAGATTGGATTCCCAGTACTGGGAATTAATTATTATTTATTATTTTATATTATGGTTTATAATAAAAAGAGTAAATATTTTACATTTTATTCGGATACTTTCAGAAATGAACTAGTTTTTTTAGGCGGTTTTGGGTGTTGAGTTCAGCCACTGAACACACAATGAATCTAGACACTAGATCCTTCAAACCGTAAAACCGTATATATTTTACTACAAAATTAAATAAAAAAAATATTTTCAACTAGGAACGTAGGTAAAGATCTGTTGCTATAAAAAAACTAATTTAGTTTCTTTGTACTTTAAATAACATTATGATAACCTTTTTATGAAAGTTTTACGGCGCGTTCTAGCGTTTTCAGTAGTAAAATAACAAAGTAGGTCAACCTTAAGGAATTGAATATTATAGGGTGTTCAAAATTAAATAAATCAAAAATAATATTATCAATACTATTAAACGACATATTTGATTTATTTACATATTTTTTAAACATCAGTATAATACATATCCTTCTTTTTTAAGTCGATTCAAATATATTCTATAAATATATTCTATTCTATAAAAATAACTGAAATATTATAATTACGTAGGGGCACAATGTGTAACTAAGGCGGTTGCTAGTGGGTTCGATCCCTATTCGGGGAAATTAAATATTAATTATAATATATATTTCCATGTGTACGGGATAAATATATTTAATTAAACTTTTATTTAAAATCGTACACCGTACAATCGCGCCCCTATGTATGTATGTCTGCATATAACACCTTTGACCCGGTTATCTCCGCAACATCTGTTGTAGATCGTTAATATCACAGCGCAGGTACATAATCTAATGTTACTGCGCCCTTGGTCTGTACGTGTTTGTTTGTTACGAAATATCTTGTAAACTATCATATAGATCGCTATCAGTATTTTACCAAATATTTTGTACTGACTGTTGTATTTTGATTTTGAATATATATATTTGTGTATAAACTTGTATTTTAGTTTATTGAAATACGCTTAAGATACTCCATTTCTATCAAGACACTTCTATTCTCTACTTTCCGCGGAATTTGGAGGCCTTTTTTTGATCAAAAATGGACTGAGTGAAACGGTGTATCTATCTCAACACTAGGTACCCTCTGGCTGCCTGCTATTTGCGGGATAATGCGTGAAACTAATTTATTTAAAGTCTATCATAAAACTAAAAGGTAGAGAGCATGTTATTATAGTGGAACGGAAACTCGTCTTCCTGAGGAAATGTTTTCAATACACGCGGTTAATAGAACTCGAGTGTGTTGGATGTCATGTTATTGTAACGATTTAAACTGTTATTTATAATAGCTTTAAGTATAGTTTTTACAATGAACTGTTATTAAGATATATCTTAATTATTCTTTTTTTTTCTATTCTCTATTCTCTTATATCCACATTTGTGATCTCATTTCCACATATACTTATATGATGATACGCCCACACAAATTTACATATGTACTAGCATTTATTTACACATGTGACATCCACATATACACATGTGACGTTATATCCACTCCAGACCACGACCAGAAAATTATTTATGTGCGAAAGAAATGAGAAAGGCAGATAAACGGTATTATGGTAAACGGTATGGTAAACGGTATATATATATATATATATATATATATATATATATATATATATATATATATATTGATTTAGAAGCAGATTACGATGAAAAATAAAATAAATTTTGTTTATGTTTTCACGTATTTTCATAGAAACTCTAAGAACATCTAAGAATTCTAAGTACGAAACTAAACTATAAGTTCTTCTGAGAATTGAAAGTGTTATAATAGTTTTAAAATAACAACATTTATAAAATGATATTTAAAAATAATTTACTTTATACGAGTATATTGTATTGTTTCACATATATCGATCAAAACTGGATCTTATTCAAATTTTGATATATATAAAATATTTCACTTCATGTGTATCCCATAACAGGGTAAGTAGAGAGTCACTAGTCAGTGTCCGAACACTCTGTTATCCACCCACTATTAAGAATTTGTTTATTGAATACAGATTGACTTCATGACTTTTTTTGACTTCATGGGAGCATTGGAACCTAGTGTTAAGATACTTCCGTTGCCTACTTTCTGAAGAATTCTGGAGGCATTGGGTGTTGAATGGTGGAACTCACTGCCTTTACCTCGTCACCGGAGCAAGAAAATGAAAATATTTAATATTTTACTTCTCTAAGTGGAAATCGAATCCACACCCAACGCGTTTACAGTAAATATATTATTATTGTAATAATTATTATTAACTACATACGACAAATATATTTTCGTTACTCACTATTGTACATTTAACGATTGATTCGTTAAATCCACAAAAGTACACTGCAATGTTTATATACAGAGGATGTTTGAGTTGCTGCCAACATTTTTGGGTCATGAACACCCTAACTGCGGTTAAGTAAGCAAGTTAACTATACTATTTTAACTATACTGTTTGACAAATATATATTACATAGTTATGTTTATTTACAAATCCTATTTATTTTAAGAATGTAAATTCAGTGAGGAAAGTAAATTGAGTGTTGAGTGGAGGAACTCAAAGCTACGCTTTGCCTGGGCACAGCGTAGTGTCCAGACACTAGCTCGGGAAAATTTAAATATAAAATAATGTTTTCCTCTTTAGTGTATAGTTGTAAGCTTGTGCCGCTGTGCCACGACGGCTTTAAAAAAAATACCTTGTTAATTTTGTACCTAATTATTATTATTATTAAATTTTTAAAATATTTAAGACATAATATTTTATATAGGTCATTATCCTATCTAGTCAAATCTCAATCAGTATATATATCCTCTCGTTTGTTGTCCGCACTCCATTCTTATTCGCTATAAACACGTAGAAGCTCACTCAGCCTAGTTACGTCAATAGTTTTAGTTATCTATTCATTGATCGAAGTATGCCAAGATGAATGAATTAACTGATAGAAATCTTCCAATCTATAGTAAAAAATAATGTGAAATCAGCAGGTTGGCAGACGGAACGTAGTGTTAGGACACTCCGTTCCCCATTTTATAATTTAAATAAGTATGGTTAAGCTTAATGCATTAGTAATTATAGACAGAAATTCCACTTTGATCTCCATTTTTTAGAGACGTATGAGCTCTAGCTCTAAGGGAGCAACTGACTTTGTAATTTATCCAAATGAACTATCCATTTTGTGTTGTTGAGACATTGCGTGTTGGGTAGCGGTCCTCAACGCCGCGTATAAGAGTGGAAAAATTTAAATATTAAATATCTTATTCCCCCGAAAGAAACCGAACATCATACAATCGCGTCTTCAGTCACACGCTTGTGCCGCTGCGCCCCGGTAGGTTCAATATAAATAATTGTATTTACTTTATGTAAAAATGTGTAAAGATATTTACATATTCACGATCTGGTAAAACAAGGAACGGTCTCAAGTTCCGTCTACTTTACTTCTAGGTGCACCAGATTCTCTCTTTTTCCGGCCATAGACAATTACCCACCGTACCGCAGTTGGAATTGGCTTAAATGTTCATAATATATATTTAAAACGAACGAACGACATTCAAAATCTCTACAAGTAATCAGCGTTACATAACGTCCGGGCATAGACAAAAATAAGTTAATTTATGTTTTTCAAGTAATAAAGTCAGTCACGGATATAAAACCACAAATAGCAACTGGCAGCTTCTATAAATAACATTTAGATTTGTAAACTAGATGTATAAAATAAACTTTGGTCTTGAAATAGAGGTGTGACGTCATTGAAAACGGTCTTAGATCACGTATTCTGGTAATTTGCGATTTCAACGCATTCCTCACTGAAATGACTCTGACACTTGTGAGGTGGGATGTTAGTCTTTTGGATATTTTACAGCTTTTTGTTTTTTTTTTTTTTCACCGCATAGCAGGGTAGGCAAAGTAATCTAGGATATTCCATTCCAAATAAGACACTTATATTATCCCATATTCCACCAAATTCTGGAGGCATTGCATGTCGAATGGCAGAATACAACATCGTGGTCTTGTCTTATTTACCAGAAAAAAAAGTTCTATATTCTTTGGCTCAAGTGGGAATCGAACTGTCAACTGCTTACTCTACCATGAGCTGCATATAGCGTGAAGCTAAAAAAATCGATTATGACACCTAATACCTTATAATAACAGTGTTTTATGTCTGAACAAATGTTTGTTAAACGAAATATCTCTCTAATATAATAAAAAAGCTTAGATCAATAGAGATCGATGGCGTCTAATTAAAGTCACAAAAATATATATTGAACATATTTTGAACCTAACCTACCTAACCTATTAGAATGATTAAATTTAATTACTCAGCTTCACGCTGTTTCCCGCACATAGTAGGATAGGCAGAGGAAATCTACTTTGAAGACACTCTGTTCACCATTTTTGCCGAATTCTGAAGGCATTGCGTGTTGAGTGGCGGCGGTTACCAGAATGAAGAAATCTCAGAAAAAATTAATCTCAGAAATATTAATATATATCTAAGTTATTCCACCGAGTGGGAATCGAATCATTATTTATCACCAACCATCGGTACTGCTTCGAGTTCTATGCTATGTTTAAGATATGTAATCTCCAACACTTATTTTCTATTTATCCCATCATTTTACTCTTTAGTTAAGACATTCCGTTTCCGATACACTGCCCAATTTTCAAGACATTACGTGTAGAGTGACGAAACTCAACGCCGCGTTTTATTTGCTAGCAGACCGAGAAAGTGATAATTGTAAGTTAGCACGGGAATCGAACCCATAACCTTCACGTTTAAAGTCGGATGTTGTGCCGCCGCACCAGAGAGGCTCAGTTTGAATAGTGTTCAGGGAAATATTTAATAATATTGATGCTATGCAAGTAATGGCCAAGGAGGGTAGATATAAAAATATATTTCGAATGCAATGTTCTTATTGCAAGGCAGGTACCTACTATTTATTCCCTTGACATTTAAAATGCTCTTTTCGCGACTCTTAGTAACCATAATAATATTGTAAATGTTATATTATTTACGTAGCTATATGAGGACAGTCGCGGCGCAGTGCACAAGCGTGTGATTGTAAACAACCGATTGTAGGTTCAATTCCCACTTGAGTAAATGAAATAATGAATATTTTTATTTTGTTGCTCTGGTAACGAGACAAAGTGCGTCGTTGCGTGCGCGAAGTTCCGCCATTCAACAAGCAATAGCTCAAAAATTTAGTGGAGGGCAGTGGGAAGCGGAGTGTACTAATACTAGGTTCCCATCTTCCCTCTGCTTACCCTGCTATACGCGGGATACAGTGTGAAACAGAAAAAATAATTTCAAAAATTTTTTCAATATGATATAAATTTCATTAATAATGATATTTCAATATCCACTTTGTATGAAATTAACAAATTAGAATCATTGTGGTTGCTAAGGATTTGAAAAGTCTGTCGTAGGAGAGAAAATGTAGAAAAAAAAAACTGCTTCATATCTTTTCTGACATATTGCAGCGTCATCGGAGGGAACGCAGCAAATGTCATATTTACCTAAACTAGTATTTGTTTTAGGTTCTAACTAAATAATAAAGCGATGATCAACTGACTGGCTCATAGCTTATGCTTCTATGTCTAGAAATATAAATAATTCTCATTTCTCCGCTTTCACACATAAATATACTCACGTCGCTAAAGTAACTTCTAGATAATTCGGCGGTTCTCTGTATTATTAAAGAATTAATTAAATTATAAATTAATTAATTTATATTTGGGTAAAACGGAGAAAAAAATAAAACTACAAATTGGACGACATTAGTCCCTGTTGTATTTGACTGGCTTCCTACGCCCGCGACCTATACGAGTGCGTGGTACGACTTAATATGTCTAATACTATGTAACATAATATGTGTAAATGATCTAGAATACATGTGACAGTAGGTTTTTAATAAATTAGGTTTTTTTATTGGAGATTTGTTCAAATTTTGTCCGCCGCAAAATGCAGAACGGAGTGTCTTAACACTGGGTTGTTGTACGTTAAAAACTTTGATAGAACTGTTCCTTTCATATTTTTATGTTTTTTTCTTAATTAACTTATGGTTTTTGTAAAGTTAACATTGCCAGTAAAGTTGACGAAATAACTGGCGTTCATGTAGGTGCTAGTGTAAATGTTAATTAGACTCATTTACCTACCGACCTAGTGTTAAGACACTCCGTTGCACACTTTGATTTATCTTATTTTATTTTTAGATTTTTTTCTGTGTTTAAATATCCTGCGCTTCTCCGTAATCGTTGGTGGTCATCGACCATATAGATTTTGTTATAGTTAGAGATGGTTTAGTATTGTCGTCATCTCTATAGGAAATTTTGGTCTAAATACAAACAAATTTTCCTATACTCCCATTTTCATGTTCGCAAATTTGTCAACATTTGATATATCATATTTCTTGTTGATATAGATTAGAGATCTCCAAGATCATTTTTTATATTTTACAAGAGAATGTTAAAATTGGTGCGGAACCCTCGGTATGCGAGTTCGACTTGCATTTGACCAGTTTTATTTTTCTTTTTAATAATAACTTTCAAAATAACATTGTAACATCTTGTTAAGGGCTTCAATTTAATAAAATGACACCACTAGCAAATACTTGACGAACTGCAATCTTGGGAGCTCGCTCGAAGGAAAACTTTAAAACCTCCCAGGAAATGAATGTTGTTACAACTTTCTTCTGAATAAAAGTCGATAGAAAATTCTATAGGGAAATTATTATTAAAAGTAGAAATTAAAGTTCATTTATACATCGTTGGAGAGTTGGAGTTGCGACGTGTCTCATTAAGCTTTATAGTTGTGTGCTTATCATATTTATAGATAAATCAGTTATTTGGGTAAACACGTCGTATCCCGCATATTGCAGGATAAGCAAGGGGTGTAGTGTTAAGATATTCCCGTCTACATTTTTCGCCGAATTTTCTAAGCACTACGCTTATTAGTTAATCTAAGTTCTCTATTCCTTTAAAACAATATCATCGTGAACTTGTAATAATACAGGCCAGGTTTATTATTATACTCTCTAGCCATCTCATAAAATACGGAATATTCTTGAAAATTTTCTCAATATCGCAGTAAAGTCTTACAGGACTTAACTATAAATATTGAATAACTATAAATATTTAACGTTGTCAATAAATGAACTCGAGAAGTAGGTCACAGAGCCTTCGTGTTCGATATTTCTCTTTGAAACTCCATAGTAAAATTACCACGAAGCATAATAAACTTATCGGGTGATCCAGTGCTAGCTGTGATTTTATAGCTGTGCCCTTTGACAATTGAAAATTTATACGGGAAAAGTAATAGGGTTAAGATAGAGCGGTTTCAGAGGACTATAGACTTTAATAAGAGGGTGTTGTGGCGCAGTGGCACAAGCCTGTGTCTGTAAACGCGATGGATGTGGATTCGATTCCCAATCGAAGGTATGAGTTGTTTTTTAATTAATGTTTTCATTTCCTCGCTTTGATAACAAGTGCTTAACTCATTTAAGCACTAAATTGTGAGATTAAAATATTTAATATTTTCATTCCCTCGTTCTGATATAGAGGCATCGCGCGGCGTTTAGTTTCGCCATTCAACACACAATGCCTCAAAAATTTGACGAAAAGAGGAGAACGTAGTCTTTTTGCCTTCCCTGCTATTTGCGGGATACAGCGTGAACCTAAAAAAAGCTACCAACGAGATATTATATAGAACTAATATTTTTATATTATTATGTCAAGTGTTTTTATAATATAGTTTATTGAACATTTTTAAATGACTTCCTCTTATAGGAACAAAACAACTGACTGTAATCTGATATAAGTAAAAAAAAAAAAACCTCCCAAAAAGATTCTATGGGACAGCTTATACAAGGTCAAGACAAAGGCAAAAGATGCCGACAGGATGGCTGGCTTGACCAAAAAAGACATCCGTTTATATAGCAAGTTATTTATCTTGTATTTTTTTAATATAAAAGAAGTATGTTAACTTTTAACTGAATATAACTTTTAACTGAATATAATACTGAAAAAGAAACGAAAAATTATTTTTTTACTGCTATAAATATAAATAAATACCATAAAACAATAGAATTTATGTTATTATAAACTTCATAATATTTAAATTAACTAAACAAAAAAATAACTCTGGCCAGTCGAGGCGCACAGACAAGCGTGTGACTGTAAACGCGACAGTCAATGCGTTCGATTCTCACTTGAGAAAATTATACATTTAATATTTTCATTTCTTCGCTTTGATATCGAGGCAAAAAGCGAGGTGTTGATGTCGGCCACTCAACACGCAATGCCGCCAGAATTGGATGGAAAATGGGAGGCGGAGTGTTTGAACACTAGGCCTCTCTGCCTACCTATGTAAACAAAATAAACATCACATAACTAATTAAGTCCTTACTTACCCCCGGTAACGAGAGTTAATAACGATTTTGTACGTAATAAAACAGAATCCACTGGAACGAGTGGAGCAAACGTGTGCGGGACAAAAGGGACAGCCCTACAAATACATATATTAATAGTATACCGCAATATAGCGTTTATATTCATAGTAATAGAGGCCATGGTGTTGAGATAGTCTACGGTGGCAGCAAGGTTTATGTCAGTGCCGCGCGTGGCGCCACTGTACGTGGCCGTCGCGACGCTCCCGAAAATTTTCTATAGAAAATGGACTTCGTGTGAGAAAACAAATCTAAATATATTTAAAATATAACAGATTTTAATACAAAAATAATATATATTTTTAATGTAAAATAAGTTCGGTTGTAAATTTGTCGTGTTTGTGATTTTTGACGTGTTTTCGCTATATATATATATATATATCGTTATCGGCGTGGCGTCTGATGCGTGCGTTCCGGGATATCGCTCTCAGCCTATTTTGTTTACCATTTTTCCGGTGAATTTCCTTTTGAATACTATTTTTTTTTAAAAGCGAATTATTTTTCAAATAACTTTTTTATTTCTTTTTGTTTTTTTTTTTGTTGTTATTTTAAAATTTATTCTTGTTTATTAATTTGATAAGCTTTTGTTAATTTATATTTTGTACATACCTAGTATAAACAAAATATAACTTAATTAAAGGTTAAAAAAAAACTTTGCAATTTTTCGGAATATTATAATTTAAAAATACATATTTATTCTACTTAGTAACTTTTATTCTATGAAAGTTTGAAAATGAACTTTGATATAATTATAATACGTGATAACGACTAATTACTTTAAATACGTGACAATAATAAAAGCGTCAAAATTTCATTTGCAAATCTAAAGAATTTATCGATATAATAGAAATATATATATATATTGAGTAATTGTTGACTAAACACGTGTTCGATGTTTAAAAATAATTTGAATGATGATAAAAAAATGATGAAAAATTCTAGTATCAACCGTCTTTTTTATATAAATAGTTTTTAAATGTAGAACGGAGAGATTTATCACTAAGTTCTTTTTGTATAGCCCCCCCCCCCCCCCCAAGGCGCGCGGGGGGCACGAAAATGAAAACATAAAGAGAAAAGATAAAATGCTTGAATCATTCAGACAGTAAACGACGATGTCAGTCCATAAAGAAACAAAATGAAACGTTCTGTTATAACTGCGTGTCCCATAGCGACCTTAAAGGCTTTAATATTTAATGTGCTTATGGGGTTAAGAGTCCTTTCTCTACGTTCAGTAACTAGAGACAGTTGTAAAAATGTATTTCCAACCCCGAAAAATAGTATATTATTCTTAAATTTTGTGATATGTCTTCTATCGAATTTTCGAGACATTGCGTGTTGGATAGTGGAACTCGGCATGAATCAATTCGTTAAGTGGAAATCGAATCCACGCCCGTTCCGATTACATTTGATGCTGCTGCGCCAGGTAATAAACCGGCTTCGTAACTAAACCTTGGTTTCCGTTTAATATATTATTATAACTCAAATATGCTCCTGGAAGCAATGTTGGCTCTGTCTTCGGATGTCTGCTATCCTGATTTGACGTTAACCAGATGACTCGAGTACCACGGAAAACGATGTATTGTATAAATTCCGGTACATTTCAGTATATTTATAAATATATATATCCTTGAATTTCAATATTCGTTACAATATATAGATAGAATATATTCTATGTTTGATTTGTTGTAATATTATTATATCTATATCTACACTTTTAATTTATTTTTAATAATCTATACCCGAAGTAAGAGAATTAAATTGACATTAAAAACATTTACGTAGATCTTACCTGCTGATATATATAAAATACTATTATACTATAATTATATAGTAATATAATACTCTAGTTAAATGTATTTATATTTAATAACTTTAATAAGTTACACATAGCGCATAGATGAAATTACTGAACTTCCAAAGTTGATAATTATGATATGTGGATTCATTGGAGAGTGGCACAAAATAAAAATATTTTTAGAACTTTCTACGGCAAAGGGATGTCTTAAAATATACCACGTAAACATAGTAGCGTCGACTAGTACAAGTATAAAATCCTTTTGTTAACCTTCACGCTGGAGCCCGCACATATACAGCAGTTCCCTATATCCTGTCGAATTCTGGAGGCATTGCGTGTTACTACACTCAAACGAAAAATTATTTGCCTCAACACCAGGGCGAAGAAATAAAAATATTAAATATTTCCTCGTGTGGGAATAGAACCCACAAGCTCTATACTATACATACATATGTATATTTAGATGCATTGTGTATCTGGTGATAGAACTTTTTTGCCTAATATTATTCGATTATATCAATTCTTCCATTATATCGATTTTATAACGAATATTATAATTTTCATAGATATTTTTGAAACTGATGAGGAACTGTTAGAACAAAAAAATATCAAAAGCTTTTTGTTTTCATGTGAGTCTTTCCGTATGATTAAATTAGTTATGAATTAATAAATTTGGCTAATCGTGGTGCATAGGTACAAGGGTGTGACTAGACGTGACTGGTTGTAGGTTCGATCTCCACGACGAAATGAAATATTTATTAAAATGTATATTGTCCGATACAGCGTGAAATTTTAAATAACTTATGGATTTTTTAACTAATTATTTTATGTTAAATAAATATTATATATAAATAAATCATATCCTAAAGGTGTACTAGTATATACAGGTAGCTGATGGGCAAATAGAAATATGATAACACGCGGCCTTCCCGCGATACGATATCACGATATTGCGTGTTCGAAGTAAACAGACTGCGTTTTATTGTTCTTTTCCTATTATCTTTTTACCCGACCGCGGCGAAAAAGAGGGTTAGTGGGTTCTACATTCCTTTGTAACTGAAAAACCAGTAAACCGATTATGATTCAAGTTTAGATACAATTAAAGTGTCTGAAATATATATAAGAAATTCTTTAAATTAATAAAATAGAGGAACGAATTATTGTCTTTCTTCTCTTAAGAGAATGAATGAGTGACTTAAACGAAACGTCGATTTTATCGCAGTCATCATTGCTTTAATGTTGGAAAAATATTATTTTTATCATTTTAACATTTATTAGCCAAATAATAACTCGCTGTACAAAACATATGTAAAAATCCATTTTCCCATACCTTTAAGACTTTCAGGAAATATCCTCTTATTTCTCTCCTACATTCTCCAATTAATTCCTTTAAACAATTTCACTTACAAGGGAAAGTATAAGCCTAATTTAACCTTTCCAGTAGTTTCGACTGTATATTGTCTATCAGTAACTCAGTATTAAAATTGTTATATAGTATAAAGATAAAAAAATATACCATAAGGTTATTAGTATAACATGATTATTATGCAAAGCAATACTTATGACTGAGCAAGCTCTTCCCGGGATAAATTAAGTAAAAATTTTTGCTATTTAGATTAAATTCTACGTTAAGGATTATGTCTTCTATATATTGTGTATTTCCTTGTGTTATATGTAATTTGTCTTAACAGGGTAAGCAGAGGAAACCTGGAAACCTATTCTTAAATCTTTTCTCATTAAGACCCTACTTTATCCCACTTTTCACCGAATTCTGGTATTGAAAATATTCTCGAGTGGGTATCGAACCCAAAACCGTCATACTAGCGTCCCTGCGCCTCTGTTCCCGCTTTGAGAATGACATAGAACACTTAGAATGAGTCATCTCTTTCACAGCTCTTAGCTATTTGTAATTACCCACGCGGACGAAGCCTCGTGTAAAAGCTAGTTATATATGTAAAGCAGTAAAGACAAGATCGATCGATATCCTTACACCAATAAACTATACTAAAACATTCGAATTAATTGAAATGTAAACTGATCGATGTATCGAAATTGTTTACGATTGCGATTATATTGAAGGTTGGAATGTCTTCAGGCAGACATAAAACACATTGGTTTTTGTGATAATAGAGGCCGTAGTAACGCAGTGGAGCAGTATCTGCGAAAGGAACTGGTGTAGGTTTGATCCCAGCTAGGGGTTATATATACTTCAGTATTCTTTTGAATTAGTGTTTGCGTAAAGCGGATGTAATATGACGTATTTGAGATTATCTTCCTGTTTTCTTTAAATGTTACTAATATTTTTTTTTAGGTCATTTTAATATTTGTGTTAAGGTGCTTTTATATCTTATACCTAATGGAACTCGATGAGAGCAAGTGATAAATTACTTATTGATTTTGAAATATGCCGCTCGTGGCTCCGCCCGCTAGAACTATCAAATTCTTTATCTAATAATCTAATTTACTTGCGTGTTCTAATAAAACTATCATTTTAAAGAAACAAATACGAAATATTAGGGGAAGTTTATCTAAATGGAACTAATGAAACGGTTCTGAGATTATCGCAAACAAACATACAGATAAACAAGAAAATACAAAAAAAAAATATGATTAATTTACGCTTAATTTAGGCTTTATTACATTGTTAAACGTCCACAACAACTATTTCATTTTAATTATAGATATTAACCAGATAATAATATTACTCATCTTGATATATAATAATAATAATTATTATTATAATAAATAAACAAGTAAATGTGCTTTGAAGTCTAAAAGCTGTAAGAAGTAAGCACAAAGCTCCGTACAGATGAACGAGAAACATAACGTTTAACGCACCTACAATAAAGCCGGCAAGGACAAAACTCTAAATATAATGTTAATCGGTTATTCGTTTCTGCTTCTCTTAATTTCGTGTCAGTCAGTCGTGGCGCAGGGGCATAAAATGAGAATTTAAACGCAGTAGGTTGTGGGTTCAATTCTCACTCGAGGCAAGGCGCGGTGTTGAGTTTCGCCACTGAAAGTGCAATGCCCTCCATTCGGCGTAAAATAGAGAACAAAGAGTTGTGGTGTAACACTAGATTTTTTCTACATACTTTTGTTTTTGTGTGATGCAGCTTTAGTAAAGTCTTTTATCTCTTTAATACAGTATTTTATACAATATGGAATTTTTATTGGTCATAATTCATTATAATATTCAAAGAAATTCATTTGTCCATATATACCACTGCGTTGCCTATGATTGATGATAATTGCTTATTAAGAAACTCCGTTCCCCATTTTTCGACGAATTGTGGAGGCGTTGCAGGTTGACTCCCAGAGCCAAGAAATGATTATATAAATTAAAGGCATACCTCGGTGTTGATTTCCGCCACTCAACACGCAATTTCTCCATAATTCGACTGAATGTGGGGGAACAAAGTGTCTTAAAACTAGGTTCCCTCTGCCTACCCCGCCGTGTGCAGGATACAGCGTGAAGCGTAGGAATCAAACTCAGAACCACTCTCATTTACAGTCACACACTTGTACCCCTGCGCCACGACTGGCCCCATATTTCAAATATGTTGTAAAAATCACGTACACCTGCACTTTCAAAGTATTTTTATTTTTACTTGAAGATTTAATATTTAGAATTCTTATTCCCTGAATGCCTTTCATACAGCGACGGCGAGGCGCACTCGGTTGAAATATTTTAAAAATATTTACAGAAGATTTTTAAATATAATATGTAGTAAGGTGCATCCATGTATTTATATTTATATTTGCTTTGATAAATTCTTAAAGGACATTTTTAATACTTTAGACTGTTATATATTTATATGAGATTAACAGTGTGTATCAAAGTAATTTTAGGTTATAGAAGACAGGTTGTACTTTTATCTAAGCAGTTTTTGCATTTTTTGAATGGAAAAAGCAAATAATAAAAAATAATCATTGGTCAAACTCAATTTCTCTTAAAGAATTTATCCGAATGATTTTATAGGGAAACATATCTTTATATGTTTTGCAGTTCAGTAGGTGACAAGTTAAAATTTTTTTTTTCAAATATCAAATTAGACAGTGGACAGAAGAATAATTAAAAATGAAAAAAAAAATAACCTGCTATCACGCTACAGGTAGAAACTACCACGCAACCCTCGTCATCCATCGTTTCGATACATTTGCATAGAGATTATTCTAATTTCCATCAAACCAAACCATTATGGCGTCATGATGACGCGATTTATCATATCTAGCTTTCAAACTCATAAATTAATATAATGGTGGCAAATAAATAACTAATATTATATAAACCGTCATGGCCCAGGGGCACAAGGATGTCACTGCAACGTGGCGGTTGTGGGTTCGATCCTCACTCGAGGGAATGAATTATTATTTTATCATTTTTAATATTCCCATTTGAAGAAATGGAGGGAAGGGTCTGGCAATGCCTCAATTAATTCGCCGGAAAGTTGAGACTGGAGTGCTTACTAGGTTCCTTTGTCTATCTTGTTGTGGCTGCGGGATATAGCGTGAAGCTTTATTCAAAACTTACAATAATAATGGCTAATAAATAATTAATATTATATAAACAAAAAGTAAAAGCCGGCAACATCGTGTTATAAAGACATCACGGAGGCCGTTGCGGACGCGCTAACGCCCAAACTGTCTCACCTAAACAGTGTTAGGTTACGATGTAGGTTTACCATTATTTATGGTTTATTAAGAAATTTTCCATCCAAAAACTAATTCCTTATCACATTTTTTGTATCTGATTCACACTGTATCCCGCATACAGTAGGATAGGAAGGGGGTACGTAGTATTCAGACACTCTGTTTTCCATTTACTGCCAAATTCTGGAAGCCTTGCGCGTTGAGTGGCGGAATTCAATGCCGCGCAGTGTAAATCTAAGTTTTTTTTCCATATTAAAAATATACATTTTCTATAAATTCTTGAGTAGTTTTAAACAATTTGCTAGAACTGTTTACTTGTTTAGACCTTCGTTTAGATGCGAGATATGTCTCGCGTCCAATTTTAGTTAGTGTTTTCAATTGAATTAGACTTTGTAGGCTTGTTTGAAATTAATATTAAATATTTTTCCACCACCGTCCATTGACTGCGAGACGTTTCAGGCATTAATCAACGTACATTTTTAAAGTTATTAAATCTTTTTAATTTTTTTAAAATTCCTTATTACGTACATAGAAAAAATTATAATGTTGATTCTAATTATGTAATTTTGAAAAAAAAACAACTAAAATCCGTTTTTTTACCCGAAAAATATATGGGAACCCTACGTCTGGGTAGTTAAGTTCGTGACAACCGAGGCGAATAATGAACACTGCTTAATATCTAACATAATATATCGAATTATAAACCGTAATGCGTTGTGTCAAGACGGAAAATGGTTTAACAACGTAATTAGATATCAATTTGTGGATATTGATTGATGGACTAACTTGTGGCGACCCGAGTATTTTGTGAACAACTAGCGTTAGCACGCAGCTGTGTCTTAGATTATATTTCAATTAATGTTATAATAGTTAAACTCGATAAGGAGAATCGCGGCGTTGAGTTACACCACTCAACACCCAATCAAATTACAAATATACTTTTTTAAAAATAAACCTAAACAAATATTATAAAAATAATTCGCAGATAAATAGCCAAAATATATTTTGCCAAAGTGAAACCAAAGAGCAAACCTAAGAAATTATGCTTAAAACATGATAATAACATAAAGTTGTTCACAATGCGTCGTGACTGTTTAAAGTTGAAGCTCAGTGACCCACACTCGGTATCCGTCAGCTCGTTCCATTCGGAATCTGAGGATGAGAGTTCAGATCGTGGAAGCCGCAGCTCCAGGAGTGGTGATGATGCTAATATGATTCCAGCTGCTATATCTGCTGCCCAAGTGAGTATTTTACGTGGACCAGACGTATTGTTATACTACAGAAGTAACGTATTGCCAATATAAAATATTTTAAATTTATAGATTAGAAATTATAATTGTTTTATATAAAAAGAGCACGTGAATACTTCACTAAAGGTGATTAATATTTCTATTATCTATTTAACCCATCTTCCATCTAACACATCTTCCGCCGAGCGGGAATCAAACCCACAATCGTCGCATCGACAACCAAACGCTACACCAGTGCAATACGCCGATCTTGATACGTAAAAATAGAAAGAATACTTAAATAATTCTCTTAAAAATATTTATCGTACACTAAGTCAATGCCAGACTTTAAGTGACATTAAGTAAGTTATTGAATCTAGGAAGCCACACTTGTAATTCAGGAATATTTAGTTAAGCCGATTACAATGGTCGCCAAAATAAATAAATAAATTTTAAATGTAATAACACTATATGTTTGAGGTCAGTCGTAGAGTAGGGGCACAAAGCATGGGGAAACTTAACACTAGGTTCCCTTTGCTTACCCTGCTGTGTGTGGGGGGGGGGGCATATTAGATTTTAGTACCTATCTGTATGTTGACCATTTCCTTTGGGAATGTGACATAATAATCATAATAAAAATCTATATCTCTGGAATATTTTTAGCCGCTTTCATAGATTTTTTTTGTTTGATTATAAAAATATCCAACATTATCTCGTGAACTATATTAATTACTTATATGCAACACTATATATATATATAGGGATATTAAGTTTAGAATAGGGTTTTATACGTAACTTAGTTAAGTCTGAAGAGGGGCAGTTCACGTCACTAACACGCCTACCGGCGACGGTACTTGGGCTTCAGCGAAATTATTTTTGCCAAGTTATAAAGAAAAAATTGTAGATAATAATATAGTAGTAGTTTTGCATAAAATATTTATTCGTCTATACATATAAATAAAATTGATATCTGTTTGTAATCTGAGTAATGTTTTTTCAAGTTCATATTATAGCTATTTATACGATACTGGAACACAAGCAAATAATTTTAAAATTATTTATCTGTCTTTTGTGGATATGCAAATTAAGACATATGTATGAAATAATTGAACTCATAGCGAACACGATGGTCGTGGGTTCAATGACAAGTTAGATCGGATAAATAATTTTTATTACCTCTAAAAAAATCTATCAGACACTGTTCCACGACGTACTCCTATAAAATATTTATTATATTATATATCCACACACAAAATTTTATATAACACTATTCATAATTATATAGAGCAAATAGTTAATTAAAAAGGCTTTAAAAAATTACACTTTCAAATAAAACTGTACCGGAGTTAAAAGTTGTTTCGAACTTTTATAGTGCTTTTATTTTGTAATTACGATACTATCGCTTCGCTGGTTAGTTCGTGAGCTTCTCGTTTTAACACGATATACACGTGTAGGTTTTACATTTCACATTAAATTTGCGATATTTTTTATGCAGTTTTCTGTAGGATATACTTACATTTTTTATAGCTTTACACTGTGTGCCAGGGTAGGCAGAGGGACCCTGGTAACGTAATGTTTAGGCACTCTGTTTCCATTAAGACACTATCTTCGCCCACTTTCTCGTCTCGTATTTTATTCTTTTTGTACTTCCCGCTGTCTGGCCCAGAGAAGTACAGATAGAACCTTGGAAACAAGTGTTGAAACACTCCGTTTCCATAAAGACACTTCCAATCCCCATTTGCCGCAGGATTCGATATGAATAATAAATATTTTTCTATGAATAAGCAAAATTGAAACAGACCGCTTGTTTAAAACAATATAAGGTAAAAGCATTCTAAATTAAAAAAAAAGAGCAAATAAAGTGTGATCAAATAAACATTTCCGAGAAAAATATTAATTTCCCTACATTACGGGAGTTATTAAAGTGAAAAACTGGAGTTAGTACCGCCGCGTTTACTGCGAATGTCATAACAATACAATTTATTGTTATATCTGGATGCTTTTGTTCCTTTATATTTTACCTTTTTTAGTTTCACGCTGTTCAGCTGTTTTCAGTGCGTGGTAGGCAAATGGAACCTGGAAATCTAGTGTTATGACACTCCGTTTCCTATTAAAACATTTCCGTTACCCACTTTCCGGCGAATTCTGGCGGCGTTGCGTGTTGAGTGTCAGAACTTAATGTCTAAAAACGTATATTAATAATAAAAAAAATAAGTTGAACAAATATCATCATCATCATGATATATGACTCTTTAAAGCCTAACTTTATAACGACGCGTACTTGAATTTTTTGAACAACTAATCTTATTCAATTCAAATTCGCGGTAGGTACCCATCGCAGGTAATTTATAAAACCATTCATTCATTCATCAAGATACCTCCATTCATTCAAGTTCACGGGGGAAATTAGCGAACAGAGCCATAATCTTTTTAAATAATCATACTAAATGAAAATCATGAATAAATTATATTTTTTTATTCATATTTTTTTTCTTCGCTCTACCTCGGCGTTGAGTTCCCCCACTCAACACACACTGCCTCGATATATGCCTACCTTGCTGTATGCGGGCTACAGCGTGAAGCTGATAGGTAAATAAAGTCCAAATATTGAAGTCGTCATAACGTAGCGACGCAGATCAAACGCGACGGTCGTGGATTCGATTCCTGCTCATAGAAATGAATTGTCAATGAAAGACAAATTGCTTCTTTGAGTTTTGACACTTCATATGCAATGTCTCGAAAATTGAATGGAAAGTAGAGAGCGGAGTGTTTTTTACATAAGGTTCCCTGCCATTAATGCGGGTTATAGCGTGAAATTAAAAAAAAAGACCGTGCAAAGTGTGACACAAAAGAACGAGATACGTGAGAAGTACTTGTAAAGCAGATACGACTTTTAATTACTGCCTTTTTCTTGTTCTAAGTTAAGAGGACTTATCGCAGAGACGAGAAAATTCTAGATTTTATATAGTCGTTTGGTTTTGACATAAATTTTCACATTTTATTTATTATTTTACAGTTTTTCTTAGAAAATGAAAAAACTATCACCTGTCGATATTTATATAAGAATATACCTACTTATAGCGATACACAAATAACTGAACAATACAGTCGTATTCTAAATATTAAGATGACTTTTTATATTTTTTAATTATCAGGTTAACGTAATAAGAAATGCAAGTTAATAAATCATTTCATATAAATATTATTAAAATATAATAAAAGCTTACATTTAAAAGCACACTTATAAAACATATAAGTATAGTTTAATCATTCAAATCATATTTTCTATGACAATATTCATCTGAGGCCATCCTAGCGCAGGGCACAAGAGTGCATTCGTAAATGCGACGGTTCTAGGCTCAATTCCCATTCGAGCTATATTTTAATATTTAGCCTCTAGAATTCGGTGGAAACTACACGGGGATCTAAATACAGGGAATCTGGGAACCTAGTGATCCAACACTCTGCGTAACGTTGTGACAGATATGTTTTAACGGAAAGTGGAGTGTGTACTCACTAGATTCCCAGATTTCTCCTATGTATCATGTTACGCGAGGGGTACAGCGTGAACCAATTAAGAAAATTTTTTACAAAAAAGGAAATTTACATAATTAAATTGAAAATGTAAATAAAACCTACACTTACTTAGTGTTCATACAACCAATATATGTGTATATATAAGTAAAATTTATTTGTAAGTACCAAAGACCAAACGAGAAAGCTTTACTTTATTCTGGTGTCTAACCATTGTGTAGACTTCCGTCACAAAATATAATAAAAATGCAGTAGTCAGTGTACTTAACCACCGAAGTATGTGTATTCAAAGCCGTGTAGGGTTCTCGGAATAATGGGACGCTACTTCCATACTCTTCGACCTTGGATGCACGAGAGACGGTTTTTGTTTGACGTTGACGGTGTGTTATTTTTTTTGTGTTAATTTTTTTGTTTATGGAATGTGGGAGAAGAGGGAAAAAAGAGAGATATATATTTTAAATATATATCTCTCTTTTAAAAATAGGGCGTCGGAGAGTCTTATCACTAGGATATTTCCACCTACCCTACATGCGGGATACACCGTGAACCTATAATATATATATATAAACAAACCCATTTATTATATAAGAAACATCCACAACACAATTTCGCTTTCGGCTACATTATTATTGTCATCTGTACATTGAAATTGATCACGTTTGACGTATATACACATATGAAATGTTCAGCGATGCATTACAGAATGGTCAACGTGACTGAATGGACAGACGGCCAATATATTGTTTAATAAAATGGAAAATATGAAAATATGATAAAATATTTAGCTTTGTGAGAAATATTTGTGGTTTTAATTGTTTTTATTAAGACCAGTTGTAGCGCAGGAGTTGTCGGTTCGATTCTCGTTTGAGGAGGTGTTTTGCATATACCGACATAATTGTTACACAAATAATATCGCACACGCCTTATCTGAGGCCAGTCGTGGCCTAAGCGTGTAAAAGCGACAGATTGTGGGTTCATTTCGTGCTTGAGTATGTTAAATTAAAATATTTTCATTTAAATGTAAAATGCGGAGTTATGTTCTGCCACACAACACGCAACGCCTCAAGAACTCTCTTAACTAGATTTCAAATTTCCCTCTACCTACTCAACTACATGCGGGATACAGCGTGAAGCTAAAAACAAAGATATCCCTTATCTCATGTAACTCATTTCATAGTACAACGTCTACTTATATAATGAGGAACGGGAGACGTCACCTTGCCCCAAATTGGTTTGATACTCTCATTAACATCATTTTCACCTTGAGGTAGCAGATCACCAGATCGATATTCGATTACAAGGCCATGGGGCTGGGATGTCGATGTTTTTTGTATTTTGAAACGCTTATTTGAACTATAATAGGATTTATGGGTATGAAAATGTGTTAGATTGAAGTAATTGTAGTGAATTTCGGTGGGTGATGGGGAACGGAAGTTTTACGGAACCTCGTGTTAAGACACTCCGTTCCCTATTTTCTGCCGAATTCTGGAGACACCAGAGCGAAAAAAAATGGAAATATAAACGTAAATAAATATTTCACTTCCTCGAGTGGGAATCGAACCCAAAGTCGTCGCGTTTATGCGCGACACCCTTGTTTTACTGCGCCACGACGGCAATTATAATATAATAATAATAATATATTCCTAAATCACGTTGTCTTTTATAAAGAAAGTATTCAATAATTTATTAAATAAATCAGCTTCGCACTATCCCGCATACAGCAGGATTGACAAAGGAAACTTAGTGTTGAGACACTCCGTTCCCCACTTGCCGCCAAATTTTTCGAGACATGTATCGTCTTGTATCGTCATCAGAGCCAACAAATATTAAAATATTTAATAATTACTTTTTTCTAGTGGGGATCGAACCCACAACCCTGTGCCTTTGCGCCACGATGGCCTTAATATATTAAATATATTTATTGAGTTATTATAATTGTGGTACAACCCTATACTTTAGCACTTCGATTACCGCTAAGCTCATGTGTTAACCCATATTATACCTGGAAATGCTACCATTACAAACTTTCCACATTCACAAGCAATTATCAACTCTATAATTTAAATGGTAAAACTTAAATTGCTCTAACTTAATATGCAACAATATTGCAGTACATACACTTATTTGGACATAGTTACGATTTTATTTATATATTTCGCTTTCACCAGATTGGGGATTAAGATTGACGTAACAATATATATATAGATATATATATATATATATATATATATATATACTTAGTTTTTATGTTTATGTATACGCTAAGTGAAATATTAATTAATATAGTTAAAATTTTATTTTTGAACTTAATATATGTTTTTTTTTTATGTTGAAAATATGTATGTGGCCTGTAGTTGTGTGACGGTTGCGGGTTCGATCCGTTTTCTTTTCTTTTGTTTGTGTTTAGTTTCGTTGTCACTTAATAAATTTAAATTAACTAAAAATATATATATCATAATATAACAGACTAATCGTATTATTTACTATCTTGATAGTTTTGTTCGTATTACTTATCTATCTCTTAATATCACAAAATAATAATAATAAATAAAATTATTTATTTCAGATTAATATCTATAACCTGGGAACCTAGTGTTAAAAAAATACTCCGATCCCATAAACGAAATATTCTAATTATAAAAATAGACTTTTGTAACTTAAATAATATTTCCAAAAATATAAGACGAACAGTCTTAAGTGGGCCTCTCAATTTACGCAATGAGGAAAATCCAAAATAAAATGAACAAATCCACTGACACCTAACGCTTTCATCGCGTAGTACTCCTCGCTTTAATTTTAGAACGATGACGGGCGCTGCTATATTATATACATAGATATTTAACACCTCGTTCAAAAAAATAATAAGAATGTAAATTTATTTAATTATTACTTGGCTTAAGCCACGTATGGTTTAGTGGTTGGACGGTATGAAAGAGGTGCGAGTTCATATCACGCTACGTTAAATTTTTTATAGGTTTTCTAAATAAATGTTTCTCTTTCCTAAGTGTGGTAATAAATACATTAAAAATATTTAATTTAATTAATCTTGACATATATGTAGGAGAAGCTTAAGTAAAATATTTTTTTTGTCAAGATCTTAAAAAATGTTTAAATTTCACGATCAATATAAAACACGCATATTTATAACAGACTAGAGGAAACTTCTGAGACATTCCATTTTTAGTTGCAGGAATCGGTCGATATATTTTCTTATCAGAGCGAGGTCATGATAATAATGCATTTCCCCGAGTGGGCATCGAATCCACAACCGTCGCGATTCTAATAACATGTCGGACCACCCATCACCAAACAGAAGGATCGGCCTTTTTTTAAAAATCGGATTTTTTTAAAAAATTAATCCTTGTTAAAAATATTCAGCTAAATATTTTTATGTTTTATATGAAATATTACGAGAGCGGAGTGTCTTAAAATTAGTGTTCTCTCTGTCTACCCTGCTGTAGCAGGATTTGATTTTTTAAGAGAGATTTATTGTTTATTATCAATAAGTTTGACCTGCATCTCTATTATCAGCTATAAAAATCATAATTTAAGATTCGAAGAGTGTTATCTACCACGACCTCGACACGCGATCGATATCTCATAAAATATTGTGTCCACTCAGTCTAGTATTGAATAAAGCGAGAAACACATGTTTTTTTTTTATATATATTAACAATTAATAAAAAAAATTAAATCAGTTGGAGGACTGTCGTGGTGCAGGTGCACAAAGTGTGGTTTTGGCTTCGATCCCCTCTTAAGGATATGAATTATTTCGTTTAATTAATTTATATTTTCATTTCTTCGCCGTGGTGTCGATTCAAAACTAATAAAATTGGCCCACAGGATTGAATATATAATAACCTGTTAAATATACAAACATCCAATGAATATGTTTGTATTGAATTACATAAAAATTTGGCACAAAACAGAAATAATTAATTTCAAGGTAGAAATCACAGCCTTCAGATTGTAAAGGCCTTATATCGCCTTTGGCGTTTAATCAATACTTTGTGTAGTATCCACTTCTGATGTCTGCTACCGATTAGGGCGTTTACACACTTGCTATAAATATTTATGAATATATATTAAGATACATATTTATTTGTAGTTTTATAGTTTTGAATAGTAATGGCTAAAAAAAATTATCCGTTCAACTACAAAGAAAAAGGAAAAATGGTTAAAGATAAAAATAAATAAAAGTAAAGCAACTTAGTTTCACAGTAATGTTTCTAAATTCCAGAATCAAGTTACGTATAACCCCTGTGCCACCACTGGTTTCTTTTTTTTAATAATAATAAAAAAATAACTTTCTTCATACACGGCTATAAGAAAAGTACAGATTACATTGTCGTATATTCGATCAATAGCTCATTAATTATGAAGATCTACTAATACCGGCTAAGACGGTAATTACGGTAATTGTTTAGACCGTACAACAATAAAGCTGTCGGTACATGAGTTATGTAATTAATATGTTATGATATTAATTGGATCTTAACTAGTTATCAGCTTCACACTGTATCCCGCACACAGCAGGCTAGGCACTCACTAGTAGGCAGAGGGAATCTAGTGTTAAGACACTCTGTTCTTCGCTTTCAGGCGATTTTGTGATGCATTGCTTATTGAATAGCATAACTCAACACCTGCAAAATATACATTTAAATAAATATTTAATTTCCTCGAGTGAAAATCGAACCACCAACCAGTTACGTTTACAATTACACTCTATAATTATAATTGTTGATTTGAATTTCCATTCTCTATGAAAAATTACGATGCTCCTGAAAAAACTAAACAGACTTGTAAGTCACTCAATTTTAAAGTCTTAAGTGATAAAAGAAAGAAGTATAAATATATGAGATCCACATAAAAAATCGTTTATTATGCTTTGCCCATAGCACCCGATCACAGAAATAAAAATAATGATTATTTAATATCCTCGAATGGAAATCGAAGTCATAGTGCCACGAATGGCCTCTATTTGTATATTGTTTAAGTAATTTATATATAATTTATTATTTTGTTATAGGACACAAGAACCCACGTCGTGGTCGAATTGTACGAGACTGAAAAATCGTATGTGGAGGCTTTGGAGATTTTAGTTAAGGTAATATCCTTCAAAAAATATTACTAATTCGTCTCTGAGTTAAATTTATTACTTCCTAAGGGGATTCGAATAACAAAAATATTTTTAATATATTATGATTGTTTTTATACTAATATTATAAAACTAAAGGGTTAGTTCGGTTGAAAGCTCTAATCTCTTAGATAATAATCTTTATATATAACTCACTGTAATGGTGATCAGAGTTGCCTGGGGGTAAATTAAATCAACTTCACGCTGTATCCCGCACACAGCAGGATAGGCAGAGATAATCTAGTGTAAGAAAGGTGCCAGAGCTGAGAAATTAAAATATTAATAAATAATTATATTTTGAATAAGCCGTATCACTCTTTACTTACACCAAATAAACAGTAAAGTATATTTTAAACTTAATATAATTGGAACAAACCATGGAAAATTTTCGCTAATATTTTAATATGCATCATAAAATTATATTAATATAAATCTGTCCGTCCATCCGTTCTAAATTAAGTGGTTGACAAAATTATTATATTTACGCTACCGGCGAAGTACGAGGGTTGGCGATGGAAGGATATACACAGGCACTGATTTTCCACCATATTTCACAAATAAATTTGATTGAATAATAAATGTTTGATGAAGTGATGTGGAAATATTGCTTCAAATATACACTTTGACAGCTACTGATTTATGGATATATCTTTATTTATGGAGTCGGGTATGGCTTTTTTAACGTGTAAGATTTTTTTAGCTTCACTCTTTACCCCGTTCACAGCAGAATATGCAGAGGGAACCTAGTTAAGACACTCCGTTCTCATTTTCCTTCAGAAAGGATTTGTCGTGGCGCAGGGGCAAAAGCGTACATGCAAAAATCTATGGGTTCAAATCCCACTCGAGAAAAATGAAATATTTAATATTTTCATTTCTTCGCTCTGGTATTAAGGAAACGCGCGTTGAGTTCCATCACTCAACACGCAATGCCTCCAGAATTGGAGAAAGGGAAAAGTGTAGTGTAGTGTGAACACTGTAGTGTTAAGGTAGTTTTTTCTTCAGCTTCATGCTACAGCGTGATATAACCATGGCCTTTAAGAAAACAATCTGTGCCTGTTTACCTACAAATTTCGGGAAACCATTGTTAGAATTACAAACGTCTCGATCAAAACGACATTATTTATGGCGCCACAAATCAGAAATTCGATTTAAAATCTGTAAGAATGTTTGAAAATAACCATGGCATAACAGGTTTCAAAGAGGAAAAGGTTATATATTCCATGACTACATATATTTTATTTTGTTTCTCCCACGATTTCTTCGTTTCTATCATTCATTCAGTCACTTCCAGACTGACTTCTTTATAAATATCTAAATTATTTTTTATCATTTTTTTTTGATCCACTGTTGTACAGAATGCTACTAACTCTTGTTTCTCTTTTTATTTATAGTGAAGTTACAAATTTTATCAATAATATTGATAATATTTGAGTTTTAAATTGAGTACACTCGATGAGCGTTCAGTTATAACGTATTCAATATAGTTAATTATCTAGGGTAAAGAAGTTAAAAAAAATCTAATTTGAATATTACCACCTAACATACAATACAATAACAACACAATAAAAAAATATTATAAATATAAACAAACATAAAACATAAATAAACAGAAGCAATATACATTGAAATATCATTATAAGTTATATTTATAACTCAGTTGTGGAGTCGAGTAAAATTTTCCATTCCATAACAACTTAACTTCGTGGAGTCGAGTCGAGACTTTATTGCATTACTTCCAGATGTAAGTAGCGATGTGCTGGGTCTTAGAAATTTTTCCGATTGGGTTTGTCTTTCATTAAGCGAGCGTCTCGTTGAAATGACAGTAAAAGCGCCACTTTTAAAAGCTCTGGTTGATGAATCTGATCGGATTTTCTCTTTTGTTTTGGTTTTCTTAGCTCTTTTCTCTTTTAATCTGATAGTGGCGAGTGTTTGTTTACAAAATTTATATTTATCTATTACATATACTTACATTGATTTATACATACATTTACATTAATTAGAGTAGATTATATATTTATCATTTATTGTTTGTGGTGATATTAAAAAGTTATTATTCAATTAAAATATATAACAGGTTATCGTTTATTTTAAATAATAAACATAAAGAGGGAAACTAAGCTACTTCTGTTCTCTACATGTGTACATTCATCTTAATGGGGACGGAATGTCAACATTAGGCTCTCAGGTTCTCTACGCTCCTTATAATAATAATACTAATAATAAGCCTTTATTGTTTCCAACAACCTTAAAAAACATGTTATTTCTTAAAAACTACGTGTATCATTTTTATTTTGTTATTGGAACCCCAGTCTGGGTATAGGCCTCCTCCAGTTTGCTCCAAGTCTCTCTATTCTTTGCTTTGCTACCCTAGTACATACAACCCTAGTATATCTAGTTCTATTTTTTTCAGTGAGTACACCAATTCTATGTATCTTTTTTCTGATCCTAGGGATCTAACATTTAATGTTCCAATTTTGAAATATTTATTCTTTTCTTCTTTTGTCTTAACTGAAGGGTTTTGGTCTCTTCCCCCCACGCAGACCAGTCGGCTTGGGGGTGATTTTGTATTTTCTATGTTTACTGAGTTGTTTTTGTTACTGTTGTTGTTGTTTTTCCGGTTGTTGGTTTTTAATTGCTAGAAATTCTTTGTTTCTTTCAAAGAGTTGCTTCTGGGACGAGACATAAGATCAAATGCGTTCTTTGTAGCAATTTTTTTGTGGCCTGTTGTAGCTATTGATTGTTTTTGTGAGTTGGAATTCAGGTTAGGGGAAGTAGAAGTGTCTCTCTTCCTCTTTTCACGGTTAAAGTCTGTTTGTTCTCTTATCACCACTTTTCCGCCCCGAATGTAAGCAATATTGCCCTTTTTTCTTTCTTCGTCCACTTTAGGCTGCAAAGATTTTCTGATCTCTAACATTTCTTTTGTAAAATCTTCTTTCACGTAAATACCTTGCGAAAGTTTGCTTTTATTTTTTAGTATTGAGTTTCGTCTCCAATTAGATACGAAGGTTGTAAGTATAGGACGGCATCCATTGCCTTTCTTGTTTCCAATCCTATAGGCTTTATCAATTTCCTGCTCCTTGATATCCAATGAGAGGTCTGTGTTGATTTTATTTGTAATAAATTTGACTACATTCGTATCGTCCTCGCTCCCCTCATTTATTCCGAAGAATAGTAAATTATTATTTTTCTTCTGTGTCTCTAATACACAAATTTTTCCTTTCAACTCTGAAACTTCAACACGTAGTTGTTGGTTTTGCTCCTCCAATCTTTTAAAATTCTCATTTATTTGTTGTGTAATGTTTCGAGTGACGGACTCTGTGATTGATATTGTTTGCCTCTCCATTTGTTCTTGGATTTTTTCCAGTAGTGTTTGCATTTGAGTATCCATTTCTCGATGTACAATTCCGGTATTGTACCAAACTAATTTCAAATTTGGCGCGTTAACGTTAAAAATTGGCGGAGTTCTATTTTCAATATATGGCAACACTTCGTGTATCGAATTACGTTGGTGAGGATGGTAGCAATGTCTGTCAATTGTCTTTGGTTTTCACTTGCATATAACTTCACTCCGATGGTGACACTTCCAATTACAGTTTTTAGGTTATGCTAGTGAAAGTTTTCACATTAGATATTTCACTTTGCAGCTACTTATCGTGTGTAATTTTTATCCACTTGCACTTCCTGCGACTTGTTCAGTATTTATAATCGAGAGTTATGTTCTTTGCACGGACTTAGACACAGTTTTTAAATATTTTTATTCGCGATTGACTTCGGTACGTCTGTTATGAGTGACACCGGAACCGGAAAAAAAACTACGCTCCTTAAGAAAAGCTAAAAAATCTAAACGAACTAGCCGACTTAAATACATATTATTTTATGTAATTATTTACAGAAATATCTCCAACCACTTAAAAGTCCTGAAAATGCAGGACTTCTCGACGCATTCGTGGTGGATGAAATATTTTACCAGGTGCCGGCCATATTGAACGTGCATCAAGTGTTCTTGGAGCAGTTGAGGCGGAGACTGGAACAATGGGACCTGCAGCAGAAAGTTGGCGACGTTTTCTTAGATGTGGTGAGTGATAATGTGGGGTTTCTCTTAGCTTCACACTGTAACCTGCACATTGCAGGGTAGGCAAAGGAAGGCTCGAAACTTAGTGCTAAGACACTATTAACACCATTCCGCTCCGCTGTAGGTTGAGTGGCGGAACTCAATTCCGCGCTTTGCCCGAGACACCGGGACACGGAAAGAAAATGGAAATAATAAATATTTCGTTTCCTCGAGTGGAAATCAAATCTACAAACTGTGGCATTTACGGTCATAGTTTTTGCCACTGCGCCACGATTGCCCTCTAAGAATTAAAATTAATTTTAAAAATATTTTAATTGTTTCAGTTTACAAAACCCACCGTAATGGACACGTATATGTCGTTCATAAACAATTTGAAGAAAGCAAAGGAAATTATAAAAAACGCAGCAGCCTCGAGGCCGGCGTTTGCCAAATTCCTGGACGCTATGGCGAGGGACCACAAGGGGAAACTGTCTTTGGACAATCTCCTTATTAAACCAGTTCAGAAGTTCCCGAGCTATAAGCTTTTAATACAAAGGCTGATCAAACATACAGGTATGGTTTTCTCTTCATACCCTACTATTTATGGCGGATACAGCGTGAAGCTAAAAAAAAATCGCTGACTGCAAAAACTATAATCAAACCAAACATATTCCCGTCTCAGACAGACAAAGACAGGTATAAAAGTTTATAGGCTATTAGAAATAATGACTTAAACTTCGGCCTTGTACCTCTATTTCAATCTATGTAACGACACTTTGTGGAATAGATTTAATCTACTTCAGCTAATAAATAATAGTGTTATTGCTATTGATATATTTAATTATATTTAGCTATTTCTATCTATTTTAGTAACTTTTCTATTGACCTAGTTTATGGCTACCTATTAGTTTACTGTAAGCGTGATGGGTGTGGGTTCGATTACCGTCTGGGAAAATGAATTATTTTAATTTTATCGCCATGCAAAGAAGACAAAGAACGCGAGTTTCGAGTTTTGACATTTAATATTTTTAAAATTGGAAATAGTAAAGTAGGTGTGTCTTAAATAGACACAGGGCACAAGGGTAACTGTAACGATGTGGGTTCGTTCCCTCCTCTAGGGAATAAATTATTATTTATTAATATTTTAATTTCTGCGCTCTGGCATCAAGGTAAAAGTTGTGCAACTCAACACGCAATACTTCGAAAAATTTTACAAATTGGAAAGTGGGGAACGGAATGTCTTAATATTCCTTCTGCCTACCCTGTTATGCATGGAAAACAAACAAAACTGATTATGTGAAACTAAAAAAAAATCTTAATTTACAGACCAATCCCACCCCGACCACAAACTGTTACTCGAAGCACAGAAAGAAATCCACGACCTGCTTGAGCTGATCAACTGTACTGAACGTGAAAGCCTTGAACTAGAACAGCAACAACAAACCTTGAGAGACCTGGAACAAATGATCGAAGGCCTCTCCAACTTAGTGACTGTGGACCGGACGTTTATACGACATGAAATGGTCACTATGCCCTCCGCCCAAGGCACCATAAAAGATAGAGCACTATTTCTCTTCAACGATTCTCTTCTCATTACAAGTGTTAAGAGGCGAACTGGAACGATTAAAAAACCCATTCCGTAAGTTGAATTCGATTTTTGATGTAAATTTTTTTATATGTATAATTTTGAAATTGCATGCGAAATTATTAGCGTAACTTAATCTGTGAAAAGTTTTAAATTAGAATGGCGCTGTGGGACAGCATCGCCCTAGCTGTAAATATTATGGGTTCGATTCCCACTCGGAGGAATTAATTATTTCTTTGTTTGATAGACATATCATGTAGCGTGTTGCTACTTTAAATTCCGCGACTCAACACGCAAGGTCTCAATTTTGGGACAAATAAAGGAATTGCTTGCTTGTGACTGAATCAAGCAGCAAACCGAGCGGAGAGAATCTCTCTCTCTCTCTGTTTATCCTTCTATATAGGCTATAGGCATTATAATTGACTTCTGCCTCGCAATGCCTTCAGAATTTGGCCGAAACAGGGGACCGTAAGTTTCTTAATAGGAATGGAGTGTCTTAACACTACATTTCCAGGCTGCCTCACCTATCCTGCTATGTGATAAAGTATGAAGCAAAAATAATCTATGTAATTTGTATATTTCAGAACATACCAAAGTAGTATAGCGAGTCAAATGGAAGGAAACAAGTATAAACTTCTAATGAGGATATCGTTAGCTGACGTAGAAATCGTTAAGGGTAAGTTAATTCCGTTAAATGTGTATTTTCAATAAGATTGTGAATAATTGAAAATTTTATTATTGCAATATAATAATTAAAAATTAAATAATTTTAAAAATACGTTTTCTCTCTTATTGTAATATATCTTATCCTGATTCTGAAAAGGATCCAGAAACCTGAATAAGTCCAATGTATTATAATATATCACTCTTATACCAAATAAACAAAATTAACCAAAATATTATAATTAATATATCATTTATTATTTTTCATTGAGGACAAGACGCATAAGGGTGACGCACTGTGACGCGGCGGTTGTGAGTTCGATCCCCACTCAAATGAATGAACTATTATTTCTAATTATGTCCATTTCTTCGCTCTGGAAACAAGGCCCGACGTTGAGTTCCGATACTCAACATGCAATACTTCGAAAAATTGCGGAAATGGGGCAACGGAATGTCTTAACACTAGGTTACCTCCCTCTGCCTACCCAGCAGTGTGAAATTAATTAATTAATTTTTAACAATCATCAATTTCACAGCAAAAGACGAGAACATAAGGCGGATAATGCACGAAGTAGAGACATTAACGGAGGACGTCAACACGTTAACCCAAATATCTGAACACGTGGCGGCGTTGCACACCCAGCACGGTCAGCTCGAGGAACTTGTGAGAGATATGCTGCATACTGTCAATAGGCAGCTGTCGGAACGGCAGAACTGTGACACGCAGTTGTGCTATATGGAAGTCAGTGTTAATACTTCGTGAGTATTTATTTTTTGTGGTTTATTATTAGGTATTATAATAGGTTGGGAAATGATTGTGTTATATATGTATGTGATGGGTTGTGGGTTCCATTCCCATTCCAGGAAGTTAAATGTTAATTATTTTAATTTCCTTCGATGTGACGTCGAGGCAAGGCGTGGTGTAGAGTTCCGCCACTCAAGTGGAGAGCGGAGTGTCTTAACACTAGGTTTACCTGTATAAGCAGGAATATAGTTAAACTTTAAGTAATTATTATTTATTAAAATGTTAAAATCGAAACAAATAAACTTCAACCTGTAAAAGTAACTTTCACACAAAAAAAAATTATTGAAGGTAAATTGAACAACAGCATAAAAATATAATTGATATTTAAATATTTGTCTTTGAAAATACGAGTACGAATATTCATAAAATTTCCAGGAGCGGGCCAGAGAATCTCACAATAATATTTCCTAAGACAGAGAAGAGAAGTAATTGGGAGGAGCTTATAAATGAGACGAAGCAGAAATTGAGTGAGTTTTTCTTGTGACAATAATGTTTTACAACTTTAAGTATTTCGTGGTAAGCAGAAAATAATAACGTATAAATACTACGAGGCCGTCGTGGCGCAGAGGTACAGGCGTGCGACCGTATACGCGAAGCTTGTGAGTTCGATTCCCGCACAAGGGAATGAAATATTCTTCATTTCCAATCGTCGCTCTGGTAATGTGTCTGAGCTCGGCGTTGAGTTTCGCAACTCAACATTAACTCCTTGAATTCAGGTGGAAAGTGGGAGGGTGGGAGTGTGTTGAAACCATTTTGTATCTTGAAATACTTTGTTTTCATATCTATTAAACTAACAATTTTCAGGTGTATACGGTCCAGAAAGACCAGCTCCAGAGTTCCTATCGCCCGTACCGATAAGAAAGACCCGCGCCGGACTGCAGTTCACGTGTGCGGCACCGACGTTACCTCCCAAGGGACAATCTCCTGATGTTTGGGTATATATTACAATAATGTATTATCTATACCTAGAAATATATTATAAATGATCGTTATCTGTACATGGAAGATTTATAAGAAAATTTTTATTAAAGTAAATTTAATAAGAATATTTAATAAGAAAGTTATATTAATTTATTTTGCAAACGTAGGCAAACTCCCATGCGGCCCTAGTATCTTATATAGATTAAGATATTATATAGATAATATATAAAGAAAAATTCAATAAATACAAAGCAGTGTTGCCAACATACAATGAATTCTCGTCATATTTTCCAAATTCCTTAATGATCATATTTTCTATAAATGTAACAATTTCCTCCCTTGTAGGTTTGTAACAGCGACGGCTACGTCGGCCAGGTATGCGTGCTGACGCTGTCTCCGAAGCCGCAAGTGACGTCGTGCAACGGCGTGTGCAACGCGCGCATCTTGTGTGTGGCGTGCATACCTCCAGCGCCGGCGCTCACGAGGCAGCAGACTTTGGATATACCGTGGGTTTTAGTGTTTTTTTTCCATATTTTTTTTTATCAATTTGTGGCCTTTGGATTTCCATTTGAATTTTTAAAGCCTGATAATTTGAAATTGCTAATATTTTGTAAGTGTCTTATCTTATCTAGTGTCTATATTTAATGACGTTTCCTTATCTATTAATAAGAAGATGTGCAAATTAATATTGGTAATAATACCAGCGTAATTTTTAAAATGTTACTGAAATAATATTAAAATACACAAATTTTATTTATTTTCAGGAGTACGAGTTCATTAAACAGCACTAGTTCAAAGCCCGGCATTAGTATATCAGATCCAGATGAAGGCTCTAAAAGTATCAGATTAGACAGGTATATCAAAAATTAATAGATTTTTTTTACTTCTTCACTATCTTTTGAATTTTAATTGATGATGATTAATGAAATTGATCTATAAGTGAAAATAATGTTAATATATTCTTAAATAGCTTCACGCTGTATCCTGCACACATCAAGGTAGGCACAGGGAACCTAGTGTTAAAATACTCCGCTCCTCTCTTCCCCGCAGTTTGCCTCAACACTAAAGCGATAAAATGGAAAATAAACGTAAATAAATATTTCATTTCCTCGAGTGGGGATCGAGCCCACAACCGTCACGTTACAGTCATACCTTCGTGCCGCTGTGCCACAACCACCTTTTTATATTTGCAATTACTTGCTTGAGTAATTATGAATTAATTTATATACAACAAGGAAGGACATCTTTCAGAGGTGGTCTCATGTAAATCTGCTAGTCGTTGGAATAGCAGTAGTCAAATTTTACATCTCTCTTGAACTATATAAAAAAATGTCATCACACAGTTCATCATCAAGCGACGATGACGACGACTGTTCATCAAGCGAGAACCAAGACGCTAATTCTGAACGCAGCCAGGAATCTGCTCGCCTCACCAAGACCCTCACTCCCAACCACAGTAAGAGTCTGAGCTCCCCTCACACCGGTCAGAACGTTCCTATACACCCCGTGATGAAGTCCAGTTCGAATCCAGCTGTGGATAAACAAGCTATGGGTATTACTTCTGGTATGATTTATATGTTTTTAAATGTTCTATATATTTTGGAATTTGTATAAATATAAAAGAGATATATATTTATTTGACATCTCTCTTCTAACTTTACTTATATACTGGTCTCAACTGTGAGATTGATTTTGAGAGCGTATTATAAATATTGATCTTAGGTTTTCTCGCTAAATATGGAGAATTCCACGCGAAGCGGAGTTTTTATATTAAACCTCTATGGGTTCTCAATACGATTGAATAATATTTTTATTGTACTGTGTCGCACGAAGACTTCCGATTTTTTTCCTGTCCGTTTCACATGGGATGCTCATATATATATTTACTATATTTTTAAACTATACTTAAACTTAATTATTTTATAAACTTATATTTTTAAATAATTATTTAAGCAATTTATTAGTATTTTTCAACACAATTATATTCAAATTGGACTGAACTAAAAATAATATAAAAATAGAGTGTATTTACATGAACATTTTTTAAGGTTTTTTTTCATTATCCATATTCCTTGAATTATTAGTATAGAATTAAAACACATATCTTTTATTTCTAACGCCACTTAGTTCCTGGACGTATAATGGCTGGTATGGATCTTCATTCTTTTTTTTTACTAAATTTAGAGTATCTGTAGAATTTATTTACTTTTTAATAATATTTTTAGAAACATTTTATTTAGTAGGATTTTAATAGTATTTTTTAAAATATGTATTCTTCGTTATAAACTAAAAATTTAAATATATTTTAGTTTGATACTATCAAAGTAAGAGAAACATAGTTAACACGAGGATTACGTTTTAATTACTTTCATAGACCAAATGTGGCATTGAGTTACGTCACTGATAACACAATGTCTTAGAAAATTTCGCGGCAATTGGTGACCAAAAAAAAAAGCAAAAATATTAGAGGGAAACCTTGCAACCATTTGTGATTGTGGAACAAGTCTGCGACTATAAACGAGACAGATTGTATGTTCAATTTCCACCTAAATAAATTAAATATTTTAATTTCTAAATAACCACACCCAGGTACACTGTCATCACCAGCAAGTAGACAACCATCTGAGGACAGCGCCACCACCAGCCAGCCCACCATGTGGCTCGGAACGGAAGACGGTTGCATTCACGTCTATAATTGCTTAGATAATATACGCATTAAGAAGAATAAGGTTAAACTGCAGCATAATTCTGGCGTGCATTCCATTGTGTAAGTGTTTAGATTATTATTTTATTTATTTAAAAAAAAGCTAAAAGGCTCCTCGGGTTCAGATCGTTCAAATTTTTATACGTTTTTCTAAGTATTTCTATTTTCTAAAAAAAAATAAACATTAAAGTGTAGTGGGACGGAGATTGACTGTAAGCACGATGTTTGTGGGTTTGATTACTAGGGGAATACATTACTTTCATTTTCTTATCTGCGTATGTTAAAATTCTTAAATTCCGCCATTGAACAAGTATTAAAAAACAACAGTAATTTAAAATTTCATTAGAATGATCTTAAGTTATAATTAAATATTTTCATTTCAGATACATGGAGGGTAAGGTGTTCGTGGCGCTCGGGAACGGCGACCTAGTCGTGTATTGTAGAGATATTGGTAAGATATAAACGCTTATATGCTAGAAAATTAATGTTAATTAAAAGTAAATATTTATTTAGAACTCTAAATATTTCGAATTAGAGACCAGTTGTGGCGCAGGGGCACAAATTATTTGTAATTTATGTAAATATTTTGTACAAATTGGTCGTATTATTATACAAGAAACTTTATTAGGTGAACGTCGTAAGTTTCCTATATACATATATATCAAGTTTATTTTCTTCACAGACGGGTCTTGGACGGAAAGGTCGACAATTCCAGTGGGGTCGGGCGCGGGCGGTGGCGGGGCGCCGGTCAGCAGCATGCTGCTCTCCGAGGGAAGGCTGTGGTGCGCTTCGCATTCATCTATTAAGATCATCAACCCGCATACTTTGCAGGTACTGTCATTTGCAAATATTTCAAACTTTTAATGTAAGAGTAACTTACTGATTATGAAAAATATTTTTAAAATCATTGAGTTACTCTACACTGGGATGCTTACAAGAAAGGTTAGGTATAATTACGTCTTACCTATACAGGATAGTACTTTTAATCTTCACGCTGTATCCCGCACATAACGTATAAACAAAAGAAAAGTGTTAAGACTGTCCCTTCTCCACTTTTCCCCAATTTTTTTTGAGGCATTGCGTGTGGAGTGAGGCTACTTCAGCCAGGCCACGACTTGGAAGGAGAGTGAAGAAACGAAAATATTAATACGTTTTTGATTTTAAAAATTCTATATTTTCAAATTTAAACCAAAACTCAATTTCTTTCTTTCCAGATCGACGAAACATTCCAAATAAGTTCAGAAACTAAACCGATAAGCCACATGGCGGTGGCGGGCGCCGCGATATGGCTGTCGTTGCACAACGCCGCTACGCTGCGGTGCTACCACGCGGCCGCCAGGGACTTGCTGGCTGAGATCAATATTACACCACACGTCACTAAGATGTTGCATGGTAAGGGCATTTAGCGGGTTTTTTTAAAAAAACCTTCTGTATATAAGGAATTTATCTGGGTAATCTAATCCCGGAACCCCCGATTTTCCCTGACATTTTGTTTTGAGTGACAGAATTCAACGTGGGTCTAGTTATCAGAACTAGTAAAAAAATTTAATTGAATCGAACCCTGCTGTCACTGCGCCATGACGGCCCAATTGAGGCTTGATTATTTACTAAATAAATAAATAAATAAATAATTTATTTATATAAATATATTTTTATAATTCACTACGTGCTCCTACTAAGCTGGGAAAAAACCTACTTTCCTCCTGGAAATTTGCATTGCAATTCAGTTCTTTCTCCGACTAAAATACAGAAATTTGGAAAGAGATTTAAAAATTCACAGAGTAGGTACAGGGACACTAGTGTTAAGACCCTCCATTTGTCATATTTCGCCGAATACTTCGAGGCATTGCGACTTGAGTTTATGCCAGATTTTTCAAACCCTTATTTATTACATTCTTCTTCTATATCCTTTTAAATCGCAGGCTGCGACGACATAATCCGTCAACACAAAGCAGCGTGTCTCCGCGTGACAGCGCTACTGGCGCACCGTGACACGCTGTGGGTGGGGACGAGTGCTGGCGTCTTGCTGACGGCACCACTACATAACGCTCCCAATGCCAGAACTGGAGTGTTCACTTTACCGCAGTTGAGTGGTATGTTGTAATTCTTTTTTTAGTTTCACACTACTACTATAAATATATCACTCCGTTTACCAGGTACTGTCCAATTTTTGAGCCATTATATGTTTACAGTTTATATGTTTACGTTTACAGTCGGACGCTTCTGCCCCTGCGCCAAGACTGGCCTACAGCCAAAAGCATTATTATTGCTAAAATGTTACTTTTCGATATTTCATAACGCATTCTAATTTACTTTTAGGTATTCACTACGGACACACCGGTCACGTGCGGTTTCTGACTATCGTCGAGAACCCAGTATCACACAAGCCAGCTGCAAAACCAACGCAGAGTCTAAAAACAAAAGCGCTAAGCCGACGATCTCAAAACGCGGAGAAATTACAGAAACAGGCGGAAACGACACAAAATAATAAAGAAACACTCATTATTTCTGGCGGAGATGGTTACGAGGACTTCAGGAGTTCCTCCATGACTGAAGACGCGGGGAGAGAGGACTCTACTAATCATCTCTTATTGTGGAGAGTTTGAAAGAATTTTTTCGGCCTACAGGGTTAAAGTACGAAATTTTGCGTTTTTTTTTATTCACATGTCGAACGCAAATTATGATAAATTTTGAAGAATATAGAATGAAGAAGAATGAAGACTGGAGAAGAACTTGCAATTACAATGTATTTTGATATGCTATCATCGTTTACAATTCAAACGTAATTTGTATTTGGTGAAACAAAATGGCTAAAAAATGAGACACGGAGGACATTTATGATATATTTTGTAATAAATAATTTTGTAATAATGTAGTTGATATTTTATTGGATTTGTCAGTTACGAAAGTATACAGAAATATCGATTATTTGTTATTAACTTTAATCGATTATTAATTGATGTTTGAAAGCTATAAGTGAGTGTTCCGTAACTTAGCGTAATTTGTAAATAAGAGCCAAACAAAACAAACTCTTATAGTTCACTTTAAATGCCTAAATTTCTTGAAATATCGATAATCGATTTCGTCTCGCTGATTTTTAATTAGAGTCTAATTTTGTTAATACATGAGAATGTTCCACATTTTTTTTTTCAAAAAATGTTGATATCATACTATTTAAGATATTATAATTGTTTGCGAGTTAGCTATATAGAGATATATTGAGATTATTAACTGTTAAGTTAGGACATGAAATGTCAAAAATCATCAAAATTTTACAATTTGTATGGCAGTAAGTATTATATACAATGTCTAGGGATGGTCTCGTTCCGATCACAAACACTAGGGATTTCACGTAATTTAATCATATCATATAGTGTTGAATGGGCGTCGCGGTCACGCAATTTACTAGTATTACGAAAATAAATGATTGTGCAAGTGTCTAAACGTTATCCAAATATCAAGAAAACAGTGGTCTGTTCTTGTAAAAATCAGACACTGCCAAATCTGGTTTAATTTTTGTCGTAATAAACTTTGCGCAGATCTCTTTATAGTTTTAAATCAAAAATGGACGTGTCATGGCAGAAATAAAAATTTTATTGCTCAAAAGAAATTATTTTATGTTACCTTCCAGAAATCTGAATCAGAATAAAAAATGATAGCAACATTTGTAACATATAATTATTTTATATGAACGTGTAAATCTATAAATGAAGCTGATGATAAATAAAATGAAGTCGCATTTGAAGGTTGTTTTTATTTATCCCTATTTTAAATCCAACCAGTAGAAAATCACCGTTAAAATTAACAGTAAATTAAATAATAAATTTTCGATAAGGTCAAATCTTTTGAAAAAATGACATATGAAACATTTACGTTATGATGAAAATTTGTTAAGTAAATATCTATTTGGTCTTTCACTCAAAAAGTGAAATTATTAAATTTAATTATCATCTGTTACCTGTTAATTACTAATTTTTCAGCTGAAAAAAAAAAATTTTTTTTGTAAGTAATACAACATTAAGCATATCTAAAGGTAATTTATTGAAAATTCTTACAAGTATCGCAAGCAATCAGTCAAAGAAAATCAAATTTTAATATACTCTAATATGCGTGAGATTGCAGCCTAGTCTTAACCTAGGACTAAATATTATTTTTTTACATTTTCAAATGCTTCACTTTACAATTATTTAAAATTTCATTAAAATAATGTTAACCAGCCCAAATTTAACATGTTTTCTTTTTAATATTCTTATCCATTTCAAAATGCGGAATCTTTTGTATGTCATTCTTTACTATTAGTTGCACATTGTTACAATATTGTTTATAAAATCTTCAGAGTCGGTTTTTTCATTCAATTTATCGTTTCTCTTACCTCTGCTCACAAAATACGGGTCCATCTGTAGTTGTAAGGCCAGCTTTTTTAATATTGTCCGTCTGTTTCGCTCGTTATCATTTATCTCTCTTTTTACTTTATTACCATGAATTCTTGACAACAGTATACCGACTGTAGAGCATATTAACTCTTTGGTTTTAGAAAAATCATCAGTATTGGTCGAATTTCCAGATCTGACTTCATATGATTGCTTTTTGCCTCTGGCTATATAATATGGATCGTTCCTTACAGATTTCACAAGATCCTCTATCGATCCACGTCTCCCTCGTGCAGCATTGTCTAAGTCAATATATTTTTTGCCTCTAGAAATGAAGAAGGGATCTTCTTCTGCTGATGAACGACCACTTCTCTCTACTACAATATATCGAGGTTCCTCGGCGTAAATTCTATCATCATTGACTGTATTTTGTTCAAATGTTCTAGAACGCAAGTTTTTTGTCGCTTTATTTGGATCGTTTAAGACGTAACGGAATCGATTTCTTATTTTCCCATTAAATAGCGACACAAGCTTGCTATCGCGTCCCCTGTTATTCCAAAAAGGAAGTCGTGGTTCGTCTCGTCTACTTCGTTCCAATTTTCCTAATTTATGTTGGATATGATTCATTGTTTCTATAATAATATCTTTAAGTTTAATTTCAAATGCATTTTTATTATCTTCTACAGGCTCATCTACTGCACTACTGATATAAATATTTCTGACTTTATTCGATCCTAAGCGATCACTTTTCTCTCTTCTACCTCTGTTACCCCAGAACGGTTCTTGTTCTTGACGTCTGCCATGATTACCCCAAAGAGGCTCATCGTCACCATGCCTGCTAGCCCAGGCTCGAATTAAATTTTCTCGACGTCCTCGAGTTCCCCAAAATGGTTCATCATCTTGCCTCCGCCCTCTATTGGCCCAAAATAAATTAGCATCATTTTCGTCGGATTCGTCAGAGTCCCGCCTTCCGCGATTGCCCCAAAAAGGAGAATCTTCTTCATCTTTTCGTAATTTGTTTCCGTAGTTTATGTAAAGTCTATGTAAGTTGTTGATTTTTTCGAAATGTTGTTGATGGTTGTAAGCAGGTAATTCCTCGTTCGGAGCGATTTCTTCAGATGAATCTCTCCGACCTCGTGAGCCCCAAAACGGGGGCTCTTTATCAACAATCGGTTGTATTTTCACTATCTTTCCTCTTCCTTCAACTATGTGACCATAATGCGCGGAATCTTTAGTAGATGTAAATAATTTATCAAAATCTTCATCTAACGACCTCTTCGTACGAGATTTGGTCTCTTTTTGTTTAGTATTCTTGTGGAAAAGTTTTATTGATTTAGTTTTATTGACATTTTTTCCATAAACGTAAACGTCTATTATTAATAAAAATATGAATATCATAAACAATTTCTTTCTCATGTTTTTTTTTGTCACTGAAGATAAAAAAAATATATTATATTATTATTTGATAAATTGCTAGAAAAAATATTGTAACATATTATTTCAATTTGATGATTATTTAAATATTACCAAATTCTCTGACAATAAATATAACAAATCGTTCGAGACATACTTACATAGAATCAGTTAAAACGAAGATTCATATTAAAACTGTAACAAAATATAACTAATAAGACGATGGTACCTCCACGGTGCTGCTGAAATATGTGAAGATAACCTCAGAGTTGCAGCTCTTATAAAGGAGTCGGTCGTAGGCGGAATCCCTCAGGGGTGGCAGAGAGAAATATATTTTTTTTACTATTTTCTTTCTAATTCAGGTGGGACATGTGACCGTTATTACGTTAAAACAATGTTTGCTTGTTATTGTACTGGACTCGACGTAAGGGGAAGTGCTCCTTAGAAATTTATTTATTTTACAGTATTATTTTCAACTTCAACTATTGTGATATGTAAATATTGATTAAAACCCATGGTCTCAATTATATTTGTTTTAAAAATTTAATTTATTTTATTTTCTTCGGTAGAGAAATTAATCAGAAACTAATTATATACCTTAATATACTAGCTTCACGCTGTTTCCGTAGGGGGTAGTACGCTACGATCTCTACATACCTCTTTGGTCTCGTCCACTGTCATCAACCGCTATATAGATAAATAAATAAATTAATGTTCTAAAATATTATAATAGTAGTATTAATAATATTTTAGAACATTAATAGAATCATGACCCTACATAGGTTATCTGATTTTGGAACATTTAAATGTGTCAACCCTCAAAGGGTTGTTTTTCGTACGTATCCGAATCTCCGAAAACTATCTTAAAGAAAACTCTATGCATATCTTATGCTTTATTGGTATCGCCACAATTCTATTTCGGTATTTTGATATGATGTGATAACTTCTAGTGTAATTTGAATATAATATATGTGTTTTTAGCGTTACATACCTGCGAAGGAAAACACCATTATAGGATCACTTTGTTGTAATCGATAACGTCCCTGTCAAGACCCTTTTTCTCAGGAACGCGTAGAGATACGAGTACCCATTGGAACTGTGAAACAATCAAACTTCTAAGCAATTAAAAATGTTTGAATCTTACAAAAGAATTAAAACCTACATACGTACTTCTTTTACATCTTTTACTCATAATCTTCTGCGTACTTCTTTTACTCATAATCTTGAAATTTAGTACGAAAGCAACATCTTACTTAAAATAAAAATTTATAAAATAAATATAAGTTTGTAATAAAAAATATTACAAACTTATATTTGTAATTCATTTTATTCAAAACGAGTGTATTATTTACTTATGTTTGTAAATTTAAGTAAGTTGTACTTATTTTTTCCAGTTTACCTACAATCCTGAAATTAGTAAGGAAATCTTTGGCGAAATAATATACTGAATGGTTTCTAAAGAAATGTTTAAGTATTAACTAAGATAAATTAGACTTTTATATATGTTTTTTGAGCTCCCAATAGCTTTTATATATATTTTTACAGCGTAAGCTGTATCCCGCACACAGCAGGGTAGGCAGGGGAAATTCGGCCAAATTTTGAAAGGCAATGCGTGTTTAGTGACGAAACGCCGCACTTTGTCTCGAGACCAGACCGAAGAAATGAAAATATAAATTATAAATAAAAATATTAAAATATTTCTTGTGGGTTCTTTAAGCCCCCGCGCCACGACTGTTAGCTATATATAGTCATTAAATAAAGAAATAAAATTACGCTTAAATAACATTCATCTTAACAACATTAGTTTGAAACGTCAACCGTTGTGTGTCCAGTTTTCTTGATTAGGTTCATGAGAAAAAAGGGAAGGTTCGACCAAAACGGTGAAATTATTATTTTTTTAAACTTTTTCTTCTTGTTGTCAATGGTAACATAAAAGAAAGGGCAGTTACTTAAAATTTAGTGTCAGAGTAGCAGTAATTAGAAGATTCAACTATTAATCAAGAGCTTGTTTCTTTGAACGCGCTTACCTCGAGAACTGGAGGTTTAAAATAAAAATCAAAGATATATTAATTATGTATATAGTCCATTTATCCAGAAAAACTATAGGCTTATTGTACATGACGTTAAACATTTAGTACATCTAAACCCAGTCTTGTCTCCGGCGCTATAAATTTAATTTTCATTTTAGTAAAAAATGGTAATATAATTTATGTTACATTATATAACATTAATTATCGGTTTACAATTTTGCAAACATATTTATTTTTAAATTATGTAACCAAGATTAAAATTGCCCACTTTTCCCTATATCCCCTTTATTCCTTTGTGTTTTTTGTAGTAATAAGATTGCTTTTGTATCCATTACCCACTCCGTTGCACACGTTTGGCTGGAACGTATAAATATGGGGGCTTTCTCTAGAGGCTCTATTTTCCCACTGACACTCCTCGAGGAAACTTTGTAGAGTGAAGCAGTACTAATGTTACAATTATTAGAAGGAAACTGTAATAATGAAATATTGACAAGGATATAAAAGATAAAATAAAATTAATTATATATTTAGGTAAGATTTGTTTTGTATTTTTAATCTGTATTTAGATAGGTATTAATTGAAATCGATAAGTAAGTTAAGTAGGCACTGTGTGTGATGGTTGCCGTGATCGTTACAGGTTCAATCCATCTTGGGATCCCCCCATCAGTCAAGACGTAACACCTTGAAAATTGGGAGATGTATAAAGAACTGAGTGTCTTTGAGGCAAATAGTTTAATAGTCTTAAAACAAATTCACAATATGAAATTATCATCAATTATCAATTTAAAAAATATAGCACTCGGTAAGTATACGGCACGTGGTTAGTCTGGTCTGACTGGCACCGGCAGTCGTAGATTCGATTCCTACTCAAGTAATATTAAATATATATTTTTTGCTTGAAAAACAATTTAATATATTTATATACTAATTTTGATATATACTATAGATAATACTTGGTTAATATAATATTATAACTGAAACGAAATGAATTCATAATCTAATACGAAATTTGATTTAATATATTTTTTTCAATACGAAATTTTATAACTTATTTTGCTGCTGTGATACCGAGTTATTTCTTCTGCCTTAAATTTCTTTTTTTTATGTAAGGCACAAAAGTTTTTTTTTTATTGCCATAAATAAACAAGGCACTAGCATAATATTTCCATATTCGAAGAGCTCATCGCAGGCTATCAATCAAAACCACCGAAAAGTTATACGAAGGCTGTGCTAAAATTCTGTCAAAGTTTTCTCACTCTATCAAAAATTAATATAAAGCGTACATTAGAGATTACTCTTGGAACTTTGATAAAGTGATATCTAAGAAGTTGTAAAGCTTATTAGGCAATTTACGTTAAATCTTTCTTATATATATTATTTATTAATTTGTCTTTAAATTTTAGAAGCCAGTCGTGGCGCAGGGGCACAGTCGTGTGATTGTAAACGCAATAGGTTTAAGTTCGATTCCCATTCGAGGAAATGATATATTTTACATTTTAATTTGCTCTTGTAACGAGGTAAAGGTTTTCTGAACTACGCCACTCGTATAAAAAATACCGTCAATTAATATTCCAAATTTCAAACATAGGAACAGCCACGCGCGTCAATATTATGATATAAACAGAATCGAAGTCATAACGTCTACACCGATAGCCCTGAATCTAATGGCCTCCTATTTTTAAAGTTCTTTAAAACATTTGATGAAGTGTTGATAAAACTGTATTGGGACTGGGACTCGTGTAAATATATACTTACGTGGGTATATGATGCCGTCGTGGCGGAGTAGGATAGAGTGGGTTCGATTCCCATTTTTAATAATGCTTATTTTGAATATTTTCTTTAATATCTTGCCGTATCTCCCATATAGGAGAGTAGACATGAGGAACTGTGCACTGTGCTTCGACACCAGAGCGAAGAAATGAAAATATTAAATATGTATTCATTAAGTTGCTTCATTAATTAATTATTACGATCAGCAAAATATTCTACACTATCACTTTTATTCTACTTACAAAATAACGTAAGAATCGAGTGAAAATCTATATACGAGTATATATATAACTTAAAAGTTTTTATCAAGTAAAGGTAAACAAACAAGAGAAAATAACATTACTAACTGTTACACATTAACACAGCAGGTGGTGGACCACGTTTCGCTATTAGTGTGAGTATTGAGTTTCTATCAATATTATACTAGATTAAGTAATAGTATATTATTGTATATTTTTTGAAATAAATTATTTTACAAATAAAACTTTTTCAAATATGTATAAATTTCAATAATAACATCGTCAGGCAGCGTTTGACTGTACATGCTATAGTTGTGGGTTCGATTTCAATTATCCATATACATGATTACACATCCACACGTGTGAGCTTTTACATTTATATATTTAGTGCAATTTTTTTATATGAACATTATTTTACAGTTTTCTCTTTAATTAAAAAAAAACTAATTTCTCTTTTTCTCCATTACAGTATTTAGCTCGTGACATTCCACTCTACGTCTAATTTCTTAGAGAGTTCACTGTGACAAGAATCGAATTAAATACGCTGCGGTGATAGTCCATGCTTATGGCAAAAATCATACAAACAGTAAAATGGCTTGAAAGATTTTAACATCCTGTGACGGCAAATTTGTTTATATTAAAAATAAATTATTAATTTAATAATTAACGATTATATTTATTTTTCAGCTTGACATTACACTTTCGCTCAAATCTGACATATTTCCTTTTAAGTGGCGGAAACTTTTAAAAATAAAAATAAAAGTTAAAATCAGCTTAACTTTTTATCCCGCGTACAGCAGGGTAGTCAGAGGGAACCTAATGTTAAGACACTCCATTCTAAACTTTCCGACGAATTCTGAAGGCCTGGCGTGTTGATTGTCTCAACACCGCTCTTTATATCGAAACCAGAAATAACATAAATTCTTAAAATGACTATTATAATTTATATTGTCATATCTACTGTCGCTGTCGTCAGTCGTATAATCCTGATGCGATATAATTAATGGATGTAATCCAGGTTAATATTCATAATGGGTTGGAATCCTTAGCACTCGAGCTTGTAATACAATAGGAAAGGTTAACAGGTGATTATTAAATGTCATGTATAATATATATAATTAAATATTATGGTGACGCCTACGGTGGCGCAGGAGCACAAAGCGCGACGTTGAGTTCCGTCATTCAATATGCCTTGCCTCCTGAATTAATCGGTAACTGGGGAACGGAGTGTCTTAACACTATTTTGTTCCTAGTGGATGCAAAAAAACATGTTTTATTAAAAAATATGTAAATAAATATTTTTTGACTATACCTATGTGTTTTATTTTTTGGGTTTATGTAAATACTATACCGAATTTCAACGCTACAGACGTCTTACAATAGGTGCCCTCATCCTACCGTGCTGTGATAATTTAATTGATTAAAAATAATAAAAAAAAAAGACGTTAATAGTAATATAAATGAATTAGACTTCAATTTCACCTTGAATTAGGCAAATGATAAGGCAAACGAGCGTTCGGGTCACCTGATGGTGTGAACACTGCCGCCCGCGATACCGTGTAACACCAGAGGAACTACAGGTGCGTTGCTGGCCTTTAAGGAGATAGACGCGCCTTTTGAAAGTTGTTGTTTTTTTGTATTAAAAAGCTGTCACCGGCTCGCAGGGCAGTTCTGTTGAAAAGAACCAGGAACCTTAATTCTATAACTGTATCCTTCTTTGAATAAAATATATTATTTCTTCTTGCCTATTTTTTCTTTTCTCTTTTTCTTACGTTCACGTTTTGCCCCACATGGTAGCAGGGTAAGCAGAGGGAATAGTCACATCCCATAATAATAAATCAATCGAACATACAACCAACGCGTTTATGTGTCTTATATACTGTGCCGCTTCTCCGCTTCTATTAGTTCTTTTCATATATCTATATTATATTTATATATTCGTTATATATTTTTAGCTATTTTCCTTAAACATATATATTAATTAAGCCATATTATTAATAAATGAGATATAATTTGACCTCAATCAACTATTAATACAAAATAACACATAAATATTTAACATACTATAGAGTATTGTAAAGTTCATTAAACTTCCCTATTTATGTTTTATTAATGTAATTATAATTATTTATTCATAACGGTGGTTGTGGGTTTAAATCTTAATAGTTTTTTTGTTGTTATTTTTTTTTAAGGATCCCCCTCCCTGATATATATTGGATACAGCCTTAAGTTTTCACATACAGCAAGCGACATGGGAATTTCACAAGATGTAAGAAATTAAAAATTTTAATTTTGAAGCCAAAAATTTACTAGTTTGCGTTTGAATTTGAGATATTGCGCATTGAGTGGCAGAGCTCGACACCCAATACAATTCTCTTTTTGAAAATTTAATTATTTTCATTCTCTCACTTTAGTGACAAGATAAAGCGCTACGTTGAATTCCGCCTTACAGTCAAAGGACACAATATCTTTTAAGCTAGAAGGTTCGTGGAATCTGTTGAGTCTTCTGCATCAAAACTGCAGCAGGATACAGAATAAAACTAAATATTTTTTTAATTTAATTTTTTAATTATTCCAAGTAGCATTTCCTCTAAATCTTTCCCATCATATTATAAGCCAGGAACTCTAGAAGGAATGTATTTTATTTTTTGTACTACATAATAATAAAAACTAAACAGACGACCTCATTACAACGTTCATTAATCATTGCCGACTCGTTTAAGAGCTTTTGTTTTGTGAAATAATATTGTGGAAATAATAGTTTAATTATATACTATTTGAATAAAGCAGGTGTATTTTATATATGTATATATTTTTTATATACTTTAAGATTTTTTTTTGTGTGAAGAGTTTTTTGGGAAGCAGTGGTTGCGGGTCGTTGACAAGTTGGAGTTGAAAAATGAATTATTTCTTTGCTCTGGTAAGAACTTAAAGAGTGGCTTAGAGAGTGGTAATGCTTAGAGTCCATCGTGGATCAGTGGCACAGTGTCAGATTTGAAAAGGGACGGTTGTGGATTCGATTCCCGCTTGGAAGAATGAATTATTTTCATTTTCTCGCCCCGGTTAAACGTGAAAACTGAATAAAAAAACAAATCACTCTTAAACTGTTGTGAAAATGAAGTTTCAATTTTAATTTTGTTTTCATTACTACTTATTTTTAGTTCCATTGTGATTAAAAGAAAGTAAAGAATAAGTAAAAGTAGAGCCATGAATACTCCATATTTCTCTTTTGTAAACAAAACTTAGAATCTTTCTGTATTTATATTATTTTTCATATTTTAAAACATATACAATTAACAAAAAAAAAAAACGATTTCACTTGAGAAAAACAAACCCTTCTTCTGAATACGTCCAAGATAATATCTACATTCATATTTTTCTCCATATTTATAGCATTAATGACGTTACACCATAGCCTGTCTATGATTTTCCTTATGAAGACTGAAGTTGCAAAAGTATACCTATTTCTTTCACACTCACTGAAAGTGTATGTGTTCATCTCGTTTCACCACCGACGCGGGAAATTTTGTGTCATTGCGGCGTCAGACCTGTAGATTCGCGCGCGTAGACCGGACGTTTAATTTCGCAATTTTCAGTCGCAACTTTCCTAATTTCAGTGCTAACACGGGTTTGTGTTTAAATGGATGGATTTTATGTGTTTGTGTGACATATGAAAAACATATTAGTGAGGTCAGTTTTTATGTTATAAATAAAAAATCAGCTTCACGCTGTATCCCGCACACAGTAGGGTAGGCAGACGAAACCTCTGGAGTGATAGGTCACTCCGTTCCCCACTTTCTGCCAAAATTCTGGAACGTTTTAAATTAATTTTTATGTCATAAAAACATATTTTATTAATATTTTCAGTTATACTTTAAATAATCTTTAAAAATATATATAAGTACTTTTAAAAAAAATAAGTTTTTTTTTCTATATTTTTAAATAAAAGGAAAAAAAATTAATATTAAATGCAATATTATATATGTCAATCATCAACTCTTCCTGTTAATCAGTAATGATTCATTCCTTCGAGTGGTCGAACCCAGAACCATCGTGTTACAGTTACAATTACTCCTGCGCCACGACTGTATATATCAAATTAATAAAAAAAAATCTATAACCAAAATGGTTATAAACTATATTTAATAAAACACCTATTTAAAGTATATTCACTAGATAATTATGAAAACTTTTATGTCGAACAGAGCCGAACTTGTGTAAATTATGTTTAAAAAGTGAGCAAGTTATCTAAGTTTATAACAAACTGTTGTCATAGAGTTTTATCGACTCCGATTGATATTTGTAAGAAGATATAGAATGAAAAATTATTTTCCAGTCCAATAATTGGGAATCGAACCCATAGCCATTGTGATTAGTAGTGAAACGTTTCGATACGCTATAATGGCTTCTGTGAGAATATTTTTATTCAATTGATTTTTATGAACATATATGAAGGAAACCAAAAAACCTAATCTTAAGATACTTCTTTGTCATTAAGATATTTCTACCGAATAAGATATTTTCTACTAAAATATTGAGACATTGAATGCACCAAACCAGACACCAAAGCGAGGTTATGAAAATATTCAATATTTTTTTTTCCCCGAATAGATACCGAACGAATGGGAATCGAACACCACATTTATAAGCGTGATATACTCAATCTTAACAAGTATGCGCTATTATAATTATATTATAATAGAAATCAAATAAATTTTAATCTCCCTATATTATTTTATATATACACTATTATATATAATTTTCTATTACATTTAATTTTCTATTATATATATCAGACCCACTTAGCCATTAGCCAGTTCAGTCACTTAAAAAGCAATGTCTCAAATTCAAAAGTGGAGAACGTAATGTCTGAATACTAAATTCTCATTATAATTAATAATAAAAATTAAATATTAAATAATAAATAATTATATTCTACTTATAGGTGAGTCTTATATCCACTCAACGAAATAAAATATTTAATATATTAATTTCTTCAGTCTTGCGTCGAGATAAAGCGCGGCGTTGAGCTCTGCCACTCAATATATAGTGTGTTAAAATTACAGCAGTAAGTGTAAAAAAAATATGAAATGCAAATTTCCAAAGCGGCCAGTATACTCGTATAATAGAATAAGGTAATTAAATGTTAATCCATCAAAACTTTGCAGATCATAATGGATCCGAGTCGGTGTTTATAAAGCGTTCGTTTTGTTCCCATTTTCTCAGAAACTTAAACTTACTATGAATTTACCTAAATTGATGTTGGAAATAGTTTAAGTTGTGATGCGGTGTAATCTTGGTTCCCCATCGAGCTCCGGTATAGTGAAGCTAGATATTTATTTTTATAGACATATACGCATAAATATTTACTAAAATTTGTGGTAAAAGTAAAGGTTATGATAAAAAACCAGCTTCACGCTGTATCCCGCTCATAGCAGGGTAGGCAGAGGGAACCTAGTGTAAAGACACTCTGTTACCCACTTTCTGTCAAATTTTGGAGGCATTGCGTGTTGAGTGGCAGAGGGTGGGGGTCGAACCCACAAGCATCACGTTTACAGTCAACCGCCTGTGCCACTGCGCCACAACGGGCTTTTAAGAGCTTTTTCTTAATAAACAATGAGCTTTACTGAAAATTTTGCGTCATTAAGGACCTGTCTAAGTTAGAATGTCGCATTGCGTTGTATATATCGATCTACGAAAATATGTATATTACCTTAACACTATTTTTGCGGAGTAAATGTGCTTAATGAAGATAAATGCTTAAACGCAGCGTTATGTTTCAAAGTTTTAGACAGTTTTTCCATTTGAGTAAAATTTTCATACATTTTTTAACGTCACACTGTATTTCTGTAGGCAGAGCGAGCCTGATGATGAGACTCTCCATTCTCTCTCTTCTCTGAATTTTAGACATTTTGCGTAGCGGAACACAACGCTGAACTTTGTCTGGGGCTGGCTGAGCGAGAAAATGAAAATAAAACATTCCGAGTGGTATTTAAACACAATCGACGTTTTTCACACATATTATGACCACGAATAATCTGTATGGAGTTATTGAATGACTCGATTTCTTTGAACAAATAACTGGGTCGAGCACCAAACACTAAATGTTCCTTTTTTATTTCAAGCGACATACTTAAGTAGAAAATAAAATATATATTCCTTTTAAAATTAATAATATATTTTTTTTTATCAACGTGTTTAAAATAATGTTAAATAATAATAATATTTTACTGCATTTCAAATATATCATTTGATAAGAGAAAACGTGTCGTTACTTTTACGTATAAGTATAATATAGGTTGTCATCTAATGCAGGTTCAAATCCTGGACCAAAATAATACAGTACGCCAAGCCAGAGATAAAACAAAGAAGTACTAACTAGGTACAAAGTTTTATCTGTTGAGCTTACAACTGTTTTGGAGTAACTGTACTGTGATATTTATCAAAGTAAATATATTGTGCTGTGTTAAGCTCTGCCATTCAACACGCAATGCCTCCAGAATTAGGTGGAAAGTGAAGAACGAGGAGTGTATTATCACTACGCTCGTAGCTTTCCTCTCCCTACCCGCTCATTTGTGGTATACAGAGTGAAGCCAAAATAATATTACGTAAATAATAAAATCAGGACGACCGTGGCCCAGAATTCATTTTGGACATATTCTAAAAACACTTTTCTCGTGAAAACACCAACAAAGCTGAAGATGGAATTCCAAATAATTCTTGTATATAATATCAGATTTTAGCTTTTTAAGTATACAATTTTGCCTTTAATTAGAATGATTTAAACTTATATATGAAAAATGTATTTTAAAAATTTAAAAAAAATTTAAGAAAATTAATTATTTCCAAATTGTAATTTTGAAATAATTTTATTCCTACAAACGGTTCGTTTTTTTTAATTTATTTTTAAATTAAGTATGTACATACATTTTTCATATAATTCTCAAATATTTATATTTTTAATGACAAAACTATAATTAATACGGAAGTAAAGTTCCTGTAGCCAGGCGACAAGTCGTGGGTTTGATTTCCAGTCGAAGAAATTGAGTCTCTAATTCTTCCGAAATGCTTTCCTAGCCAGTTATATTTTTATGTATACACTACAATTCAAAACGGTTCCATCTATTTCAGTAATAAATATTTTGAAATTGCGTTTTCATGGAAGATTGATTTTTGGAAGTGACAACAGACCTGTCAAATATCTGATATTAATTTCAGCTTGATATCTTTATGCGATCCTATGACTGTTTCATTTTTACCTTTTGAAATACGGAATCCTAAAAAAAATTAAACTTGCATTGCATTGCAATGTGCTATTAAAATAGACTACCCTACCTTTCCCTATAAAAATGGGTCAGGTAAAACAAATAGTATATCCCACTTCCGCTACTAAGACCGAAGCTTTCTTAGATAAACTTCAAGA
>JBAIZZ010000381.1:69538-99541 GCA_037355905.1 Heliconius aoede
CAATAATATTGTATATTTTCATAATGTGAGTTGACAACAATTAATTACAAGAAATATATATATCTAGGTTAGCCATGTTGGATCATGGAATTTTGACCATTTAAAGTCGAAGCAATTTTGAACGAATGGCAAAGGAATTTTCGAGTCAAGTTTCTTTTTATGGCATAATAATGTAGCATTGGAAATTTATAATTGGTCTTAAGATGATTTTTTCGCTTTTAATCTAAAAGAAACAAACAAACAAATATGGTTAAAATTTAAATGTGAGGGCGATGTCGATAAATCGATTTTGCATACAGTTATATTGGCAGTAAGATTATCGATTTTTGTTATTTGTTTAGTTGTGACGTCATTTTTCGTTGCTTATGTACATTTTTGTATTCAATTGTTCAATAATGCTTTGCAATTATAAATGTACTGTAAGAAAAACAAATATTAATATATTTCAATATTAATTAAGTTTACAATATTTCAATTTTCAAAAGCAAACCCAGATCGATTTAATAGTATCCACCAAAACCAATATCTCACACGAGGCCGCAAAAAATATCGATATCGATCATTAATAATTATTAATATTTTTTAATTTAATTTGCGTACATGAAGTGAATTAAATAAGGTAACTTGTTCTATGTACCAGATAGTCCAAGTAGAGATTGTTGAATATAATTTCCCTTTTCTTTTACTGCCTTTTTTAAAAGATATCTTAAATATATTTACATACAAATATATTTTGTGTCTTACAGAATATATTTTGTGTCTTAGATATTACCAACCAGATGATAACAAGCAAAGCTCGTAGCTTGCTAGTATTTAACATTTTTATTTCGTCCCTCTGACAACGAGGCAAACCGCGGCGTTGAGTTACGCCACTCAACACGCAATGAATCTATCAACTCCAGAATTCGATAGAAAATGGGGGAACAGAGGTGTCTGTAATGAGAAATGAGCATTTGCATAATATTATATACTAGTGAAGCAGTGAGGTAGAACAAGAAAATGAAAATAGGAAACAATTCATATCCCCGAATAGGATTCGAACCGACACTGTCGCGTTTACAACCACACTATACAACATAAATATAGACAAAAAGGGGTCAAGAGTGAACTTATCCAAAGTGTTAATTGATTTAAGATCTACCTACATCAGGTTAACTTTCTATAATACATCAAGTTGTCGACTTAGATAAACGCTCTCAGCCGCTGATACTGTCAAGTGCAACGGCGACCACCCTCGCTCGCTATTAACTAAATATAAACAAGATAAAATGACACTACGTGGATTATAATGATAGTGTAATTGATCGAAATTGTGTTTTTACGCTACGTAGAGTAGAGAGTTAGAAAATATTTTCTATTAGTTTATATTTGTAATATAGCTGTATTTCCTGTTATATGCGTCATATAGTGTAAAGATCAAATTTATAGCAATTTGAATACAGCGGGACTCAAACCCGTGCCTCTTTAACGTTTTCTAAGAATAAGGCGTGAGTTCGAATCCTGCTACGAATCAATTTTTTATATATTTTTTATCAGCTTCGCACTGTATCCCACACAGCAGGGTAGGCAAGGGGAACCTAGAGTTAAGACACTCCGTTCCCCAGTTCTCGCAGAATTCTGGAGGCATTGCAGCGGAACTCAACGCCGCGCTTTTACCTCGACACCAGAGAAAAGAAATCGAAATATAAATTTAAATAAATATTTCATCTCCTCGAGTGGGGATCGAACCCACGACCAGACTAATCTAGAACTGCTGCTGGCTTTTAAATAAAATGTTCCTTGAAGGTAATTTAAAGTCATAGCATTTGCATACAGCCAAATTATCACTTAATTTAACTTATAGCCTGACATAACGTGAAAAAAATACTAAATATTCATAATTTTTCAGATAATTCAGAGATATAAAAACATACAAAAAGTGAGAAATGAAAAATTGTAACCATATAAATTCTAGTAAAAGAATTCATATTACTAAATAATTTTTTTCTCAATTCGCATATTATATAAAAGTATTAAAAATACTATTTACAATGCACATCTAGAATGTTAATTAAGTAAGTTAGTAAGTTCACGAGTAACCCACTTAAATAATTATAATATACCAAACATAAAAATCACATTAAAATATAATCAACATCAATTACTACGGTTATATAAAAAAATACATTCTATGATTAATTAAGTTTCCATTTTTTTAATAACTTCACGCTTTTTAGACATTATGCGTAGATGGAGATAGTATTCATATCTTCCTTTTCCTCGCTATCCTATTTAAGCTCACGGACCTTAACGCCGCGTTTTGTATACAAAACAGGAAAATTTAAATATGCCAAGCTATTTCGTCACCGTGCCATATTTAATTTTCATTTCTTCATGTTTTATTTTCATATCTATATGTAAGTATGTGAATAAACATTCATCTATGCGCAAGAGATCTGACAGTTCTCTGACAGTTTTGTTTATTTGAGATTCAAAGGGACAAACGCGTAGTGCATTACTGCCATGAGTTTTGTATAAACGAATTCACATTACAAAGAACTTCGTCTAACATGACAAAAGACGTCATAATGTGAAGCATTTTCTTGCTTTTTATTTCCTGTTATTTTAAATCTAGTTTCCTACTTATAGGAAACTAGATTTAAAATAACATTTCTTATTATCTTATTTATATTATCATTATCTTAATAAAAATCGGTCAAGTGCGAGTCGGACTCGCCCACCGAGTCTACCACATTAATGTTTGGATTACAATTTATGAACTTTGACAAACTTTGCCGGCATATGCGCTCATTTTGAATGAAATGAATGAGAAATTCAAGTTTGTAGATTTTTTTCTACTAAATACCTACACTTTCGGTTTCCGGATTATATTATATTTATATTGTAAGTTCTCACTTCGTTCCAAATTTCAAAATTGTAGATCTACGGGAAGTGCCATTAAGGTTTAGATTATGCAGCGAATTTTAAACTTACTAAATTTTGTTATTTATTTTTAAAAAATCTTTCCGGGTATAGGCCTCCTCCAAAGAAAGAAGCATTTACGTACCCCTTAAACAAATTTGAACTTATAATAACCACCCCATAACTACAAAACAGTTAATTTTACAGTAAATTACAATCCTTCTCACTTCCACCAAGCTTAAACGTGTCACCCAAATACGGGGGCAAACGCTAGTTTGCTATAAATTTCATCAATAACTTTACATAAGTAATAGATTGTGTTAAAGCGATGTTAGTAATGGCCGCGGGTATTATTACGGGCCATATAAATTTTATTTGCTAATTGATAGACGACCAAACGTTGGAAAGCACGTTTAGTATAATAATGTATGAGTAGAAATCTTTTTCGTTATTGATAAATTACTTTGTTAAAGAGAAGTGGATTTGGACGATGTTTTAATTTTTTTGGTGTTGTCAATTTTTTTTTTGTTTTCAATGATTTATTATTATGGAGGCTGTCGTAACGCAACGGCACAAGGCTGTGACTGTAACATGACGGTTTTAGGTTCGAGTCTCACTCGAGGAAGTGAAATATTCATTTAAGACTATGTTTATATTTCCATTTCTTCTCCCTGGTGTTGAGGCAAAGCGCGGCGTTGAGTTCTGCCACTCAACACGCCGAGCCTCCAGAATACGGCAGAAAGTGGGGAACGGAGTGTCTTAACACGAGGTTTCCTCTGCCTACCCTGGTATGTACGGGATACAGCGTGAAGATGATTTAATTAGATTTTTTAACTTAAGTTGTAGTGTAAAATTTTTTTTTGTGGTTCTAATTTTTTTTGTTTTATGTGTCATACAATTATTTTAAAGTGTAAGAGGGTTGTGTATGGAGAGGTTAAATTTAGTGGTTATTTGAATACTCTCTTTAAAGCTCTCTTATGCTTCTGTACTTTATTATAGTAATTGTTCATGGTATTTTTTTTTTATATTTCGAATTCGAAATATTAAGACTGCGAAATAAATTTGATCTTGAAATGGAAGGTTATGAACTTTAAACTAATTTTTAATCAGATTTCTACTCAAAATTAAAACGTCATCTGAATCTCATACAATATAACAGAACAAATTGCACACAGAGTTTCATCACATATTTTCTTTGGGTTCATTTTCTAAACATTATCAAGCCACCTAAAATAAATTTATATAATATTCTTAATTGTAGTAAGCTTACATAAAAAAATATTATTAAAAAATATTTAGTTCACAAAGATGGACTCATCTCTATGAGAGATCTCTTCCAGCCAACCCGTGGAAGTGGATGAGTTACAAGCAGCGGGTGAGGGCATAGTACAATTAAGTTATTACTTTAAAACGTTTATTTAATTAATCACAAACAAAGAAGATACACCGATTGTATTATAACATAATTAACACAAATAAATATGATAATATATATTTAAGCATATATATATATTGTCATATAATTATATGACAAATATATATAATAAAAAAATACATAGATATATGAGATGAAAATGGGGAAGTGTACACTACACTATCTGAAGTTTACGAGTTTAACGTGGCGAGTAGATATTTTTTTTTTGGATTTAAAGGAAATTATAAATGGACTCTTCTGGATAGATTTAGGTTGGTTGGTTCCATAGGGATGCGGCACAAACAAAAAAGGATTTTTGGAGGAATTTGGTGTTACTCATTGGTATGTCAAGTGTCGATATTATACAAGACCACCTAGAGAGTGTGGGAGAGAGGGATGTAGATGAAACCGAGAGCAAAGATATAGTCTTAAATGAATAAGGAGTTAAGTCTAATAGAACAATTTGAGATAAAGAAGCAAGTGTATGTGTTTATATGTGGGTATTTATTTTTATACTCGGGTTTGTAAACTGTTTTAAGACATTAAGATCCTGAATCTGATCCTGACTGAGATCTGATGATGAACATCTTGGCTTTACCTACACCAAGCGACACTAAGAATCCCCACAAAACGGCGCTGGCGACAGAAACATCATGGTGAGATTTTGTTAAAAATTCGGTCAAGGTTTTGGTACCTTTTAATAAGGTTTTTGCCAACCACTCGCTGGAACGTACCTTTAAGTTGCAAAACCTAACATGGACAACCCTGGCAGAATCTTTCTTGGTACCCAGTCTATGGCAAGATTCGATCGAAATAGACGAAAGGTCGGACAACTTCATTTGGTTGGATAATACTTCCATTGCCTTTTTTAACAAGTTTTTATCTTTCTCTTCTTTTATACCATGGAACAAAAGCACCCTTCTTCTGGATTGTGTCTTCAAGCGGTCTACCATGTGCAACCAACTCAACCTGTAACTTTAAATGAGTAAGTGACTTCCACATAAAAGTCGTACAAGTATAGACGTCAGCAGTCAGAGCTTTCAGGGTGGGAGCTGCAGAACTTGGCTGAGACAGCTTCTCAAATTCACCCATTTGCGAAGAGAACATAATTGAGAGTTCATCCATGCTCTTGAGTAAACGTTCTACAGGTGTTTCTATATTTAATTACAGTTATTTAAATTTTTAACACTTATGCTTATTAAATTCATAAAAAAATAGTAAAAATAATTTAAGAGCTCTTAAAATTACGTCTGCGTGTCTACCCGCAAGATGAATATTGATAAATTAATTAAAAAAAATAACGCGTGAGTGCTTCCCCTTAACCAATACAAATCTAATATTGCTAATCAAATTTACTATGTTTCAAAATGGAGTCCTTTCCAAATGATTTATTCCATCCGGGTTTTGAATGTCATTTGGGGCTATATATAAAATATACAATTATTTTGCAATAATTTAGAGTGCTATCAGCACACCCACTTTTATAAATATACTTTATTATATTGAAATTTTGTGTATAACTTTGCATAATGGTCTTGAAAATTAGGTGGAAAATGACGAAAAGAGTGTTTAAACAATAGGTTGCCTCTACCTATTCTGGTATGGGGAAAAGAAAAAAAAACTTGCAGGATGCTCGTATTGCGGGTTACAGCGTGAAGTGATAAAAAATCATATTTAATCTACATATCTGACAATAGTGAAACACGCAAGCCCTTCAAGCTGCCGGACGATGAATCATGTCAATTTGCCCGAAGGTCGTACAATACATACATTTTTAATTCTCTTTGTACATATTCTTTCTCTTGTAATTAGATACAGTGGGCTTGTTGTTCTTGTCACCGGCGACAGCAGATGAGTGGAGTCGCTTGAAATTATTTTGTTTTAAAAAGTTATAATGTATAAAAAAAATAATATTAAAACTGGTTAAATTATCTAATGAGGTACAAAAATACTAAAATAATATGAGATAGTAATATTTTCTTAATTGAAATTAGATCTCAAGCAATATATATAACTATGTGACTTACTATAGAGGCCATATTTTAACACCATAATTAAACAATAATACGAGGTTTTTATGACGCGGGGGCACAAAGATGCGACTATAACGCGACGGTTGTCGGTTCGATCTCCACTCAAGGGAATGATTATTTTTTTAAATTTTCATTTCTTCTTTCTGGCACTAACACGAAATGCCTCGGAAAAATTCCTGTTGCTTGCGGGCTCCAGCGTGAAGCTGAAAAAAATATATACCTAGATCTGTAGTAAGAAATATACACTATGAGACTATAAAGGGATGAAGAGAGAAAAATAAAGAAGTCAAAAAAAAAATAATTTAATATATTTTAAGCGAATCTATTATACTTACTCCTGTTAAACGTCCAAGGTGAGTCGGATATCCGAGCGTACAAAGGGGCCAGTCACTCCCCAAATAGGATATTTGGCGGTTCCGTATGTAATGAAACAAGCCACTGTAAAAGTATATCCTTTAAAAAGTATGAGTAATAATATGTGTTACGAAAATATAGGGGTTGCCTCCCCCCTAAAAGAGGGTTGTATTTCGGAAGTTGGTTATTATTGATATACTTGTAACGTGGCCGGCCAATGTATTTCAAACATGCCTTATGTTACAGCTGTATAATGAATGAGCTGAAAGCTTTTTAATTATATTTTTTTATATAAATATAATAAAAATTTTACATAAATTATTGAAATTAATGTAGTAACTGCTTATGAAGATGGCCGACCAGATATTTGGCCTCCAAATAAGTAGTGAAATAATTCTTCTTTTTTTATATCTTTACACTGTATCCCGCATATAGTAGAGTTTTCAAAAGGAAACACTTTGATATCCACCTTTTGACCCTATTTTCTGTACTTTGCGTATCTGGTGGTGGAACTCGCCGTCTACCAAAGCTTAAATATATATAAGAAATAGTGACCAATCTCTCTCACCTTAGACCAGTCGCAATTGTCTCGTATTAAGTTTAGTTTCGCGCACGCGCCTCGTCTGTTATTTCCTGTCGAAACACGATAACCTTTTTACGTAACGTTTGGTTGATTGCGCGGAACGGGGGTAACGACATAAATATTTAACCGACTTCGGTTGCAACTAATATGACGATTCTGTATTTGTTATTTATGGGAATAAGTAAGTACTTATTACTTAATTATAATTAAGTAATTATATGCGTAAGTCTCTGGCTGTAAACGATGGTTGTAGCTTAGATTTTTTACCTAGGGAAAGAATTATTTATTTATTTTTTCGCTTCTGGTAGAGTCAGCAAGGCAAATTGTACCAAAAAATATATTTAAATACAAAACAAAAAAACAACCTCACGCTTTTTCCCGTATAACAAAATGCACAGGAACAGGTGCACAGGAGCACAGTCCAAATTTTCAAGAAGAAGCTAAAAAAGTATAATTTTTAATGTATTCAGATTCAGATTTAAATGTTTCCTTAGCTGTATCTTCCATATATAAAGGTGGTTAGAGTGAACATGGGAACCTAGTAGTTAAGCCACTTCCACTCAACCCTCTCTACCGAAATAAATCTTGCTTTCTTCGAATTATATAAATACATACTCGTATATATATAATTATGTATATAAATATTTGCACTTAAATATGTAATTATGTACACATATATAAACACATTCAATTTATTTTAATTACAGATATATAATATAGACGTAATAATATATTACCTTGATTTAATGTTTTCATTTCTTCGCAGTGGTGCCTCCTCCAGAATTCAACACAAAATGAGGATCGGAGTGTCTCAACATTAGGTTCTCTCTGATTACCCTACTATGTGCGGGATACATCCTGAAAATAATAAAAATAAGGAATCCTTAATAATTAGCCATTGCAGCCCAACTGTTGGTTAAATACTTAGTCACGAGCTGTTAAGTGAAATAAAGATTGCAGATACATTCGTTTATATACTGATCGATGAATATAAGAAAAGTTAGAATAAAAGGAAGAGGCTGTTGAATTGTAATAATTGTTATAACTCGACCGTAGTGTCTGTCGAATCTTCTAAGAGCAAAAACTGTTGATAGTATGACGTGATGATATGATGACTGGCCAGTCAGTCATATGACGTAATTGACAATGATTCAATATTATTATTGTATGGATATGGATATGGAATGGTGGGTCACCATAATTAGTGTGATTGAAGGCCGCTCTCGTTCTCCGTCTTTGCCAAATTTGAGATAATTGTAAAATGTTGTCATTAGTATTACTTATTATTGTTATAAAATAATTGTGTTTTATTCTTCTCAATTTCTTAATGTATTTTGCATTTAGTAGAGTAGGAAGATTCACTTAACTTCTACTCGAATTTTCCAGATATACCGTTACCGCGATTTTTGTACCCTTTTAATCAGAGCGAAGAAATGAAAATATTGTTAATAAATAATAATTTATTTCTCCCAGTGAGAATCGAACTTACAACCGCCGCGTTACAGTTACACAGCTATATAGTTCTTCAGCCAGAAGAGACATATTGTTTTAAATAACAGATCTCAGTAGTTGGGACAATCGCACAGAGAAAATAAATTACTAATACAAACATTTACACAAATGTGAGATTTACAATTTAATATAAATTTTCTTATAACATATAGTTTATAGAAAACTATCATATTTGAATGCACTTTCATCATTCTTCGACCACTACATCACAGTAGACATATTGAAGTTAGTGTTAAGACACTCCGTTCTTCTACCACAAATCAAACTTAACCATTCCCCCTAATCGAAATCGAACTCACTATCATCACTTTTATAGTCACATAATGCCGCACTATACCATAACAGTCTTATAGAGTTTTCATAACCATATACGACGCATTTTTAATCTCCATGACGCAATATTTACGCATCTCGTAATTTGGGCCTGACAAAGCATTATCAGAGCTTAGAGAACTGATAAGACTATTTAAATTTGAACTCGTATGTATGTATGTCCACATAAATAGTTGCGGAGATAAAACAATATATGACTCTATTTAACATTCAGTTTAGTCAACGTGTCATAAATGTTATGAATAAAACGATTTTTATTATTTTTTTTTGCATTCCCGTCTTAAATTTTGAAGTGTTTATGGTCTAATAATGATAAATGACCGAGTTAGATGTCGTCACCCACCACGCAACATCTGGGTGGGTGAAAACTAGAGAAAACAGTGAACTCTATCAAAATGGTTTAAAATAGAAAAAAAATACTTTATTATAGATAATTCATACTTAAATAGAAACGCATGTACGTTTATCAAGAAAAGACTTCCATTAAAAATTATATATATAGTATAAAGATTATTTAACTAATATGTTAGTCAGACGGCAAAATATTAAATCGGAGATCCATAAATCATTAGCGTATAACATTACACCATAAAATCACTATAAACTGAGCATTAAATAAGTTGCCAAAATAATAAAAATAATTATAACGCACACTTGCCTCGAGTTATAAAACAAGGGCTAATGCCCTACCTCACCCACGAGATAGTGATGCGAAATATTGATTTCAAAACAGGAGTTATCGATGATGTACTCGCATCGTTTTAACTTTTAAGGACGTAGTGCCGGCCCCCCGCCAAAGTGATGTGGTTTGGCTTGGCTCAGTCAGTGTGCTACGGCGACGCGCTGAGAACGTTAGTTGCGCGTGCGCATCGCGTTCGTTCACCCCGAGTTTGCGATCGTAAAACGTCACCTGTCAGATTTGACGTTTCGTAACGAGCCACGAGCGATTAAACTCGTGATTTTTGATCTTTGTATATCGTATATATTTTTTCTTTTTTAAAATATAAAAAAAAAGAAGAAGAAGTGTTACACAAAGTTATGGCGCGGATTTTTCTCATGAATAATTCGTAATGTTCTTGACGTTTGATACGTGCTAGTGTTGTGATGATACAGATATCGATAGTGCTGTGCCCTACCTACTGATCGCTGGTGTTTGTGGATTTGTTGTTATGCAGTTATCATGACACATTGATGTCGTTCCAAGCTGATATGTCTATAATTAGCGAGCTGCGATGGCTGCAAGACGACGAGCTCTTTGCGTTATCCTTACAAAACGGTAATGTTTCATTCCAAATGCACTTATGCTTAAAACAAACTTAAATAAAACTATTAAGAACCTTTTAACTCTACATATGTATAGAGATCTGGGTTTCTTACAGGATCTATCCAGGTATCTAGGTTACATAGTAATATATACAACTTAAAATTTAAATAATATAATAAGGATCGAAACAAAAAAAAATTAAAATATCCACTTTGCGCGTTCGAAATTTCCTTTTATTTTTTATCTGTACGCGCAAACAAACCGATTATGGTTAAATTTAACCAAATTGAGATACAGGAATCGATTTAACATTAAATACGTCATTTACTTACCGGTTGAACTAACAATGCATATCAAAAGGCACCGGCCACTTCCTTAATTAGTGCAAAAAGTGTGCTTCACTTAATTGAATTTTAATTTTCTTAAGTACTTTATTTTATTTATTTTTTCACATAAATAACTCAAAAACTTATTTTTAAAGTTAACTGTGAAATTAAATTTCCGCGGTCGACGCTAATTTGTGACTAAGTAATTTGTTTTAATGATATTGTTAAATAATTCATTGTTGCGCTGAACCCGCATACAATAGAGGTCAATTGTTTTAATGTATATAGATTATCTAAGAATTTATTATCGCGACCTAACAGATTAAAAATGATATTCAAAATGTATTAATTAATTAAAAAATTCTAGTCGAGGCAAAGCGTGGCGTTGAGTTCCGCCACTCGAGTTCCATATACACGCAATGCCTCCAGAATTCGGCGGTAAGTTGGCCCTTTGCGTGTGGGACACAGTATATAGCTAAAAAGAAAACCAATTTTTAAAAAAATACTATATTTTTTATTATCATAATAGAACATACATATTTTTGTGTAAACAAAAAACTTAGGAAAAACCCTTATTTTAATACAGTTTTGGAAAAAATATGTTTTTGTGTCCATATTAATACTAGACGCGGCTCAGGTTAATAGGAAATAATAGCCAAGGTGAGCTAGATTCTCGTCAATCCACTTCTATTTAAGTTGGCACTTCAGCCGGTATCATTGTCAAACAACTTCCGAGCGTCTCGTAACACATTATAATTTACAACACGCATAAAACATAATATGCTACATGTTAATCGTTTTATAATAATATATATATATATATATATATATAAATCTATATATAATTTACAATAGATTCTAAATATAGAGGAAAATGTGTGTTTTGGAATTTCATGGCTTATATTAACAAAATCCAGTGATAAGTTCTGCCATTTAATTTACAATAACTCGAAAATTAGGTGGAAAGTAGAGAACGGAGTGTTATAACACTGAGTTCCCTCTACCCTGCTATTCGCGGAATACAACATGAGGCTGAAATCGAAACTTCTACTTACAGATCTATACTATAATATAAGGTCCACAAACAGAAGCATTTACTATTTGGTTCAGACATTAAACGGTTTATTTATAATAAATAGCAAATTCAAAATTTCTCATCCCATATAACTGAATTCGAACCCCTATCGACCTTACACATTTTAATCCTTCCTCTGAGTTACTTAGATGTACTAAACTCAAACTTATTATATATTACTAAATATGTCGATCGAATTTCCAAATCAGTTCTGTCAATGAGGTACATTTTGTAATACTCAAACTTAGTTCAAGGTCAACCAGTCTTGAGACATTAGATTCTTTTTATACTTATCGACGCAATATAAGAACATTAAAGATTTTTAAATTAATATTATATACATGTAATAATTAATAAAATTTGCACCTGGCTGTACTTTTAATTTTTAATGTAAAATAATATAGGTTTTTGTGTTAATGTTATTAAATTGTGTAATGTGTAGAAATGAATATTCATATGTGACTCTTGTTGGTATTTTTGAAAGAATTTTTAAAAATATTTTAGTATTTTTTGTGTGCGTTGAGGTACAGTTAAAAAATAATAAAACAGATAAAATAAAAATGATGATTACAGTTATCAACAAAATATTACGAATGTCAATCCATTAACTCTCGTGTCATCCTTCTCTTGGGTCTCCTCGGCTTCGACATTGCTCTTACATATAGATCAGCACATATGCAGGCAATAATTTATTCTCTGAGACAAAACAGAATCTGGCTTAAGCATAACTAAAATAACTTAAAATAAAAGTATATACTTAATCTAATAAAATTTCCAAAAAAAAAAATATGTCCATGTCCATCAATTTAGAACTATTTGGAAACTCTTGGGCTACTTACGCTTGTCTCGATGTCAATACCAGGTCAACGCTTTTGTTGCGAGCTCATTCAAATTCCATTGATAATATTGTAGCACTATTCAGACACCCACGTGATATTTCTCCCTGATAGTGTAGGATTCGGTCACATTGGTTTATTTTTTTTATTCTAATATGTTTTTACGATTTGGAGGGAGAATAGAGAATAATCAGCCCAATATCTCCATTTTTTTATTAATAAAATTGACGTGTGCGATGACTAACGTGTTGAATTACAGAGCTTAACGTCGCACTATGTCTGACTATAATGTATAACGCCCCAAACAAAAAAGCGCATTGGAATCAGGAACATGATGTTATTATTTATTTATTTTGTATATAGCATACTCCGTTTCCATTACGATTACATAATATTATAATTTTTAAATTATATAGATTTAAGATTGAAATATTTTCAAAAATTAAACAAAAAGTAGCCATTTTTAATATAACATAAGACATTTTATCAAGAAATCGATAGACTTTTTTGAGACTACTTTTTAAATTCTCACAGAACTATTAATTTCGACGTTGTCTATCAATGTCAGCGGTATAAAAGTACATTCGGGTGCGGCGCTTAGCGCTTATCTTGATGTTACTAGAAAAAAAAAGTTATTTTATATACAATAATATGAATACTAGCGGATGTAACACTTTAAATAAATACAGAACGATTTAAGCTAATGATAATGATGTCGACTGTACCGGTGCAACGTTTCTTTGTGTTGCATTCTTGATTACTTATAGCAACTAGTATATGAGAACTTATTACGATAGGTGTAGGTTTGAATTAATTTGAAAGTGTATTTTTATTTATAGTAAAATAAGTTTTTTGGTTATTGATAGAGTGTAAAGTGTCTTCCTATACCGCGGTATAAAAGAAATGGGGGAGAATGTGGGAATATTGGCATCTGATAGAATTGAATCATATCAGATAAGTAGTGTAGGTTCAAATCTATTTGACGATGAACGTTTTTAATAATAACAATTTAAGTTCTTTGGTAAGTGGATAGAATGGAGTAAAATATGGTATTAATTCCAATTACGAGAATTTTTTTGAAATATCTATGAGACAGTGACATAAAATCCAAGTTAAAAAGTAAAAAGAATATAAAGAAATTTGAAGAAAACAAAAAGATACAAGAACAATTTGCAGATAGCAAGTAACAGCAACCTGAAATAATAAATGCTGAATGAAATTCCAAGCGTTCATCTTGAGACTTTTAAATGAAAGAGAATAGCATAATACTGATTGTTCTCTTTGTAGTTTAATATCTATAAAAAAATTTAAACCTAGATTTTTTGCTTTTAGAAAAAAAAATATGATATATTATATTAGTTGTTACATTTAAAGTCAATTTTTTTTAACAAAGTACTTGAGACCAACTTTGGCGCAAGGGCACAAGCATGTGACTGTAAACGTGACAGGTTGTGGGTTCGATTTCATGGAAATTAAATATTTAATAATTTAATTCCCTCGTTCTGGTGTCGAGACAAGGCACGCAAAGCGTAAAGAATTCAGCATAAAATATAAAATAAGAGTCTTAACCCTCCCTACCCTGCTATTTGCGGGATACAACGTGCAGCCAAAAAAGGCAATCTATTTTCGTTTCAATTCCAATCGTTGGTAGAAAATCAACGAGTATATCTAAATATTATTAACATAAATTATGTCTCTGTTAATTACACTATCTTCGACATGAGCATGATAAATGGCCGCCGCGATTATTAAAAAAAACTAAACAAAAACTATATTGTATAAAGCAACAACAAAAAAACTGACCCTGCACTGTGTACTGACCCTAATACCTCGAATCACATTACAACATGTGTTGATGATAATACTAAAACGTATTACCCATCTTGTTCCGTCTTTGGGTTCCGTACGCAAAGAAGAACCCTCATACTAACACTCCGCTCTCCATCCATCTGTCTGTTTGTCACCAGTTTCTTTCTCATGAACCATGATACAGCATTACAATTTAAGCATAAACATAATTATGTAAGCCGTTTTATAGACAATGGTACGGAACCCATCGTGCACGCTTCTGACTCACACTTGACTGTGAGTTATCGCCGCAAAATAGGTTAGGAAGAGCTAGGATTAGTCACAACGTTTTCCTCTTTCCGCGCCGTTATCGAGACATTACGTTGAGTAGAGAAACTCAACACTGCCTAAGCGAGGGGAATATTATATATGATTATATATTTAAATATCTGAATAATAAGTATGCTAAATTTGCATACATAGGATAAGAAAACAGAGCATAAGCTAGAGCGCTTGGATGGATTCCAAGAGGTTTGACTAAAGTTGACTTATATATGTATGACGTTTTTTTTACATTATTATTAATACAAACAATAAATATATGAAAATAATATATAACTTCAATTGTAAATATTTCTAAACTGGCTCCTTTGCATGCGTCACATTCGTAGTCCGTGAATAGTATAGCTGTCAATAGCATTGATAAATATTTAAATATGACAGCTTGTTAAGTTGAAATGCCATTGACTAAAGCGTATTTGATGGAAATTTTACTAAATTACTAGGCAATTATATTTGCGTGAATTTTTAAGATGTATAGTTAAATTTCGATCCTTTTCTTCCGATCGAAATTACATAGTGTAAATAAAAGAAGAGATAAGAGTTTGTCAGAACATATACACTAGCTTTAGACCACTTTACCTTGAATTGAAGTAAAAATACCACCAAATCATATTCCCACCAGAAAAACTGGTACTACCACATACATGTGGTAATCACTGTTACCATCTACCTGTTTATCATCATCAGATCATCAGATTTCGTAACAGTTCAGGTTTCTAATCAACGGTGTTAAGTAATAATCCCATGTGTCGACTTGCGTGTGGCAGCCCTCACCAGTTGACGGTGACGTCACTGTGCGATACTTACACTTTGAGGCATCGACTTCCGTTAGACAGGTGAAGGAAGCTGGTGACTTATTTATATTATTTCAGCTTTACGCTGTATCCCGCACACAGCAGGGTTGGCAGAGGGAATCTCGATACCTCGAAATTCATAAGTTTGATTCCCACTCAGGGGTATAAACTATTTAACAGTGTCATTTTCTACGCTATGGTAACGAAGCAAGGAGCGAGACGTAAAGTGGAGAATGAAAGTGAATTAGAGCCGATTGTCTTAATACTATGGTCGTAGGTTCCCTCTGCCTACTTTGTTAGGTGCGGGATACAACATGAAGCTAAAAAAAAATTAAAACTTTTTTATTTGTATTGATTTTTCATAAAATTTTCACATACTTTTCATTTTTATATCTTTATTAACCAATACAATATTGTTATATATTAATACTCACACTATTTCTTGTTCAAAACCGGTAACACGTTCAAATTCATTCACTAGCCATTGATTATTTCGGTCAGCTCTCTTGTTCACCGTTTGAATAAAATTCCGAATTATCTAACGTTTATCTGTACGTGAGTATAATAAATAGAAAACAATAAGTACTACTAAGAGCCTACTTTTCATTTGGAATGATAGAAAAGTTAGTGCCAAATTCTATTTTTTATATGATAGCTGACACAGTGGGCTACATCGATATCCTCCTCAAATAAATGAGCTATCCAATACAAAAATAGATTTTCGAACCAATAACGTTCAACCAAACAAACTCTACAACTTTTGTAATATCAGTATCGATATCAGAATATTAATATATCGATATAACTTTATTTTACTTTTATTTAACTTATCTAGATTTATTACATTAATTTTTTTTTTATTAAATGAATTAATTCTTAGTTCTTTTAATAAAAATATTATAATTTAATTAGATTTATATAATACATAATTATTACACAAAATTTACGAAAACTTCCAAAAGATATTTAGAATAATCTAACACAGTCTATAGGCCCACGACTGTGTCAATCTCTTGCAGGAGCACTATAATAACATTATTTGACGCCAACGTAGCGTAATGTGAACGTGCCTGGCTGCACGCGATGCTTGTGGGCCTGAATTCCACTCGAAGGAATGCTTATATCCCGGATACGATCCGTTTTGTGGACAAAGTGTGGTGTTTGGTTCCGCTAACCAAGCTCTGTGTACAAAAGGGTTGCGTAACTAAACTCTGCATTTTGTTTCAACTATTGTGGATACGGTTTGTAATCAGAGAATGGAATTACTTTCGTTTTTTCGCTTTGAAAACTATGTGGTTCATGTGTTACAGAGTGTCTTAACACTAGGTTCTAACCAAAAATAAGAATTATTTATATCGTAATATCAAGGAAATAATATTACATATTTAGAATCATATTATACAATTTTTTACATATATATCATGCCAGACCCAAATCACCACACATCAAAGGCTCCACATCATTTAAAATGATTTACCGTTTTAGTCATCATTTATATACAATAGATGTTACTGTCATTTAGTGATATACGTGAGGGCAGTCGTGGTGCAGAGGCATAAAGTGTGTCTGTTAATACGACATGTTGTGGGTTCGATTCCCACTTGAAGAAATGAAATATTTATTTAAATTTATTTTTCCTTTCTTCGCTCTGGTAAACCGCTGAGTTCCGCCACTCAGCACACAATACCTCAAGAATTCAGTGGAAATTGAGGAACAGAATGTCTGAAGGTTCCCTCTGCCTTCCCTGCTGTGTGCTGTATACAGCGTGAAGCTGATTTAATTATAGACATAGCAAAATGATTTCTAAACGCTCCAGGCTAGATCATTTCGCTTTCGGTCTGAGTGCGCTAATGTTCGCTTAAGATTTACGATCTACAGGTACGTTTAACTAGTGAGGCAGCGGTCGCAATTAGGTACTTTAAATTTACTTCTAGTGTTTTAGATATTGATGGTGGTGTGGTTTGGTTAGTGCTGGATTGATAGTGGGTTCGATTTTAGTTTAGGAAAAAAAAGTGTTAATCAGCTTCACGCTGTATCCCTCATGTAGCAGGGTAGGCAGAGAGAGACCAGTGTCTTATGTCTTATGATATATGTAATGTCTTATGTCTTAAGTAATGTCTTAAGACATTTCGCTCCCAAGTTTGTGCTTAATTTTGGAAGCATTGCGTGTTTTGTGGCGGAACTCAACGCCGCGCTTTGCGTCGACACGGGAGCAAACTTTCGGTCTCAATGACTGCGCTAATGATTCAGCTTAAGATTTATGATCTACAGTTGCGTTTAAATAGTGAGGCAGTGCTTGCAATTAGGTAGTTTACATTTATTTTATTATATATTGATGGTGGTATGGGTTCGATTCTGGCTTAAGAAAAAATATAAAACTATTTAGCTTCACGTAGTATGCTGCATGTAACAGGGTAGCCAGAAGAAGTAAAAGCACTTCGCTTCCCAGTTTCTGCCGAATTTTGGAGGCATTGCTGGTTAGGAGGAGCGAGAGGAGGAAGAAATGATTTTATTTCTTCGACTGGAAATCGAACCCAAACGCTTGTGCCGCAAAAGAATATATATTTATATAAAATGATACATTATTACACAAATTATATGCATAATCTTAAATATTATACGATGTTTTTTTATCCTAGATCTTGATATTTATATAATTTTATATAATGCGAAAAACATGTTGAAATCTTATGAAAAGATTATTATCTGATGCCTTGTGTTATACAATAGAATAAATAATTATATTCCAAAAGAGCGCTAATCTCAGGAACTAGTGATTCGAAAAACAGAAAATATTTTTTTAGCTTCACGCCGAATCCCGTACTTATAAGTGTAAGACGTTCTGTTACCATATGTATATACTGAAGACAGAAAGGCATATTGAGTGGCGGAACTCAATGCAATGTTTCACCTCGAGTGGGAATTGAACTCGTAACCATCGTTTTACAGTGGGATACTGTGCCACTGCGTCACGACGGCCTCAATGCGATAGTTAAACACTAATATTTATTTAATAAATGAATATTCTATGTGATTTCCTAGAAATCATTAAACAGTAATTAAAGTTTATGTATATTCTTTTTATTATTCAAGCGGTAAAAATTGTGACTTACTTGAAACCAGGAAAATGTTGAACAAAAATTTTAAAAGAATACAATATTTTCCTTCTAAAGTACAGTTTAGAGGTCGTATTTAAATAACACATTATAGTTATAGTAAAAAAATTTATAATATTTGAGTGGCGGAACTCAGCGGCCGTGGATTGCCTCGACAACAGACGGAAGAAATGAAAATGTGAAATATTTCATTTCCTTGAGTGGGAATCGAACCCATAACCTATCGAGTTTTATGCTCCTGCGCCACTACTAACCTCTACTAAAATTTAGAATATCTTAATTATTATTTTTAGTCAGCATCGTTTTGGAGTCAGACTGACACTGACTGAGCTGACTGATTGACGTGGCGGTAGTTTAAAAATCTAATTTGCGAAGCTTTTGATTGATATAATAACTAGATGGTTTCGTTTAACCAATTACTAAGATATTTATTTCGTGTTGGTTAGTGGAGCCTCTTTTAAATTATACAAAAATCGATTTCCATATCATTATTAGATTATAATAAGAATTATTTACATACAAAACTTACCTTAGAAAGACGACAGACGGTTGTAGCCAGTTGTAGTAGTATCGATTCCCACTAGAGGAAATAAATTACTTATATTTTCTTTTTGTCGCTCTAGAAACAAGGCAAAAGCGCGGCGTTGAGATCCGCCACTCAACAAGGAATGTCTTGAAATAGACTTTTTTAACTCTAAGTTCCTTTCCTGCTATGTACGAAGCTGAAAAAAACTAAGAAGAAATAAAATATTTCCATTAAAACCAAGACGAAGCCACGAGAAACCACTAGTATAACTATCGAAATAGATTTAGTTACTGTTTAGTGTTCAATTATAATGGCCGTAATTGAACTGACCTAATCCAATTGTATTATGTGTAAGTATGTATGTATGTATGTATGATGTCAATATACGGTGAGAAACGAAATTAACTCGAAGAAGAAGAAGATAGCTTGTTTATATTAAATTAACATATTACTGAGGCTATTCGTGGCACGGGAGCACAAGCGTGAGACATGTTGTGAATTCGATTCCCATTTGAGAAAATTAAATATTATTTAAGAATGTTTTCATTTCTTCGCTCTGGTACCAAAGTAAATTGCGGCGTTTAATTTTGCCTTTGCCGAGATATATAAACGTAAAGAAATATTTCACTTCCTCGGTTGAGAATCGAACCCACAACCGTCGCGTTTACGGGCGGCATCCTTGTGCCACTGCGCGATGCAATAAATGCTTAATTATTTCCTTATGCTTTATATTCTCCGTCATTGCATCATCATACAACATCGTTATATGAGATGAAACGAAAAAAAATTCTATACATTTAATTCGCTCTCGTCTCGTCTTCACATAACAAAGTGTCTGGTTTACACTCCCCGGTAAAGCGTGGGTGCTCAAAGTAACATGTGGTTATCAATCAAAGAAAGGAATGTCACTGATAAGGAATGCACCTGTGTCTGCATCTAATTGAGAAGCTTATTATTTATTAGTAAAAAAAAATATTTTTTAAAGTATGTAATTTGATACATATATAATGTTCGAGGCCAGCCGTGGCGCAGGGATAGCGGTGTGTGACTGTAAACGCGACACTCAATACGCTATTGTTATTTCTAGATTAGACTTTCTTTTCTGCAGTAAATGAGTGTCGTAACTCTACCTACTCTGCTGTGTGCGGGATACAAGTTGAAATTGTATATTATTATGAGAAAATATAAATAATGAAATTTCATTTCGTTGCGTTCTTATAATATTAAAAAAAAACCCTAGTGTTAAGACACTCCGTTCTACATATTCCACCAAAATTTGAAAATATTGTTATTAAAGGGAACTCAACACTGCAATTACTATGTTGTTGTTAACTGCAGCAGATAAGCGTCAATAATGTTATCCCCCGCGTCGGTATCGAACCCACAATCCTCACGCTGTAAGCCAACATGTAACTACTACACAAAACAATTCACAATCAAACTCATCATTCAAGTATTATCAAAACGTGTCCATACATTCACCAAGTAATAACCAATTTTATTATAGTAATAAGTTCAACACCCTTTATATATGTACTTGATAGGTTATCAATATTTGTAAGAATATATTAGAACTTTATATCTGTTATACACTTGTATAAGTTTTCGTTTATAATTATAGTTTAATTTTCTTTTCATTCAATTATGTAACGGTATTTATATTATTAACGCGAAGGTCGTGAGTTCATTTTCTATTTGGATTATACTTTTATTGGTATAATATCTGAAATATTTCGGATCTAGAATCATGAGTGTGCTTTTCATGCTTTTTTCGTATAATACTTTCTCACTCCCAGTTAATAAATAAGTCTCACTTTCAGCTCAATCTTCGAGACATTACTTACAGAAAATGAAGGAACTCAACGCTGTGCATCGTCTAGCAAAGCGAAATGAAAATAAAATACGTACAATAACTCTTGGTGGGAATCGAACCCACAGTCATAGCGTTCACACGCTATTCTGCTACGACAGCAGTACATATTTTATATGCCTAACAAGCTACATATGTTTTATTCTATTATAAGTAATATTATTTATAATTTCTCGATTCTATGAGAACATTTGTTGTCTAATTAGTTTTAAGGCAATTATCCTCATTTTTGAATATATCATGATTTATATCTTTCTTTTTATATGTACAGGTTCAATTATCATTTTATATTTTCTCCATATTCTCTATAATTGAGGTCATTTTATAACTTCACGCTGTATCCCGTACAAAGTACGTAGAGGGACATTCCCTCCCTAATTCCCCCCAAGGAGGGAGGGAATTTCCATCGCATTAAAACAGTTTCCAGCCAGTCATTCCCTATTTTGCGTTGAGTGGTGAAAGTCAGCGCCACGCATCGTTACCAGTGCAAGACATTGAAAAAATTAAATATTTCATTTTCCCGAATGCGAATCGAACTCACTACCGCTTACAGTTACATGCTTACAGTTACACGCATGTGTCCATGCGCCAAGATAGCGTCAATCTTGAAATAATTAAAATACTTTAAAAATAAACATATCTTCGAATAAGAATTGAATCGCAATAGAATCGCAACTGAGTCCCTACGCCACTGGGCCACGACGGCTTTTCGTTCGATGATTTCAATATATGTATTGCAAACACTTCCAGAATTCAGCAGAAAATAAGGAACGGAGTATCTCAACACCAGGTTCCCTCTGCCTACCCTGCTGTGTGCGGGATACAGGGGATACAGTGTGAAGCTGATTTTTCAATCTTATTTTTGTAGTTTTATAACAACAACCTTGATTTTATATAGTGCATAAATTCGATGGGCTATAAAAAGTGAGCGTAAAAATGGCAACTATTAAAAATGTGTTTACGTGTGATTGTAAAGTGGAACTCTTTTACTTTATCGTTGGACTATAAATATTTACGTTTTAAAAATAAAAACGCTAGTAAAGAGATATGGTAATGTATTGGGCTGTGTATGGCTAGAGTATCTTAGACTTGTTCTCAAGGCTATTCATCGTGGTTCGGGGGCATAAGCGTGTACCTGTAACGCGACAGGCTCTAAATTCGATTCCCGCTCGAGAAAATCAAATATTTGAAATTTATATTTTCATTTCTTCCCACTGGTGTCGAGGCAAAGCGCGGTGTTGAGTTCCGCCTCTTAACATGAAGTGTATTTAAAATTCGGCGATAAGCAGTCTGTCTATCCTGCTTCATGTTGGATACAGTCTGAAGCCGAGAAAAATAAATCTCAGACTATCTTTCGCCCGTGTCTTCGCTTACGTGGTCAAATTTACACAGCTGAGAGTTGTGTATGACGCATTACGCATAAATTTGAATATTTTAAAATGTTACTTTCATTTATAATAATATAATAGGTAAACAGCCCTAAATGGTTTCCACGGCAAAAGAGAAATGCGTCGGCAATATTTAGGCGATATGGACTAATAAATAAAAGGATAATTACAGTCGACGAGGCGCAAGAGACGCGTACAGAGCGTCACGCTTAGCGCTCCGTTCTCCGACTACCCCAATAGGAATACAGAGTGAAGAAGTTAGGTCATATCACATGTCAAATTGAAGCATTATAGATCTTAATTGGCATACAATGTAAGTATAAGAAATTTTTGTATTTTTATATAAAAAAATATTTTTATATTGAAAGTTCGTTCGGCAGTTCGTTCGGCGTTCTTCTCAGCAGAATTATCTTCTGGATTTTATGTTAATTGGAGATTGAAGTACTTGCAAAAGACAAATTCATCAATTAAATTTCAAAATAGGCTTTGTAATACATTGAATAAGAAATATTTTAAGATATGATAAGAAGTGTATCCATGGACGTATCTCTAGATATTTTCCAAAGAGGGCCTGGTCTTTACATAAATGTGTTTTTGTAAAGATTTGGCTGGTTCTTTTGTTATTAGCATGTCTGGGGACTATTTGGGGATAAGTGCACTTTCTACACCCATGAAAGTATCCTTTATATCTCTAAGCTTATATAAAAAAGCTCGCCAGAAAATAAAAATAAAAAAACATTAAGAATATTATGTGTGTATCTACCTTTACCATAGTAGGCCTATAGAAGACTCATTATAAAAATTATAGAGCAATAAAAATCATAATTATTTTTTTAATGAACCCACGAACCTATAAAATCAATTTAGTTGTACGACTCGTTTACAGCAAAGGCTGTATCTACCTCTATTTATCTATATCTATCTATCTATATCTATCTAACTAATAAGGAACAATCCGTTCAATAACGAGATAGAAACCAGTACTTTTATTATTTTCCAATTAACAAAGTGAAAGTATTTAGAATAATAAAATACACATTTGTCTTCCATTTTATATTAAACTGCTAATTTAGACATGTAAGCTCAAACATTGACTATAAAAACGTAGTATAAATTGCTAGCCGACTTTATAATGGAGATGGCGTTTGTAAATAGACGTTCTTGGACTTTTAGTAATAATATGAAAAGTGTTTTTATTTGTAGGTTCGATTTGAATGTAAACACAAATAATTCGGGTTAATTTCCCACGCGAGAAAATTTATTACTTTAGTGTCACGTATCTAAGCGGTGGTGAGTGCAAACTCTCAACTCTCAATGTCTGACATCCGATGTCAATAATTGCAAACAATATTGAACGCTTCCAATAAGTGATCTGGAAATTTTGACATTAGTTTCGATAGCGTAAATGGTAGATAATTGCAATCTGAGGCGTTCTGGGGTTTACTTTATCCATATATTCATTGCGGATAGCAAGATTGCATTTTTTAAAGAAATTGTTATATAACATATATATATTATATGTTATAGGGATTTTTTTCTAATTATTTTTGTAAAAATTTCACATAAAATCGATACCCATTATTCCGTATAATGTAACAAACAAACAAACTTGCAATGGCTCATTCACCTACATTTGTGAATGAATGAATGCAATTTATATTCATGGATATCGAAAAGTGGGTCGGGTCAGTGTTGGTAACTCTTTAAAAAACGATGAAAAATTATTACAGTTTAGTACTGATATGTTATATTTGATGTTTAGATCTTTATTATAGTTATATTATATGTATAGAGAGAGAGTACGCAAAAGGGAATTTGGAACTTAGTGTTAAGACACTCTTTTCACATTAAAACACTTCCGTGCCCCACATTCCGTCAAATTATAGAGGCGCTGCTTGTTGGGTGGCGGAACTTAACGCTGTGATTTATATGTATGTGGTGGCAGAGCTACGAAATGTAAATATTAAAAAATGCAAATGCCTCAAATGTGAATGCGAATGTCCCCATCCATTTGAAATCCGTCGTGAGACAGTGTCTTAATACTAGGTTCCCTCTGCTGCTGACTGTGTATGGGATACAGCGTGTTAAAAAGTAAAAAAAAAAAACAACTTAATTTATATTTCATTCGATTCACTTCACTTACAATTTCGAAAAGACATGAGACATGCCGATAGTAAATAAATAACACCAAATACCAACAGCAGTCTTATATATTGGGCATTAAACCATAAAAAAAATATGTTTATTATAAAGTCTATTCTAAAGTCCGTTTACCAGACAGCTATTATATTTAGATTTACTCCAGCTTTGTCGAAGTTCTAACTGTAATCGACACCTTAAATAACGAAAACAGCCTATGCGAACATATAAGTAGTGGTTTCCATTTAAACAATATCGAGGAAAAGTGAAGTATGAACGTCGACGGTTATGGTGGCAGCCTTTGACCGCATTGTGAATATTTTAAAGACACGGCTACCGCAAAGGCAGTGCACGATTTCGCTAACAGAGCTTACAACAAATATGTATATAAAGGATCTGTTTTTTTTTCTTTTTAAGCTTCATGCTGTATAGCATTTAGCAGGGTAAGAAGAAGGAACATGGGAACCTGGTGTTGAGGTACTCCGTTCCCATTAGGGTAATTTTTTCCCCTATTTTTCACCGAATTCTGGGGTCTTTTGCTTCGTTACCAGACCTATGAAATATATTTCGTTTCTTTGTGTAAAGTAAATCGCACCTGCGACCTGTTGCGCACTTACTGGCCTAGGCCTAGAAGTAGAGGGCTTCTTTATTTTTATATTAAAACTGTAGATCGGATATGGCTTTTTCGGAAGTTGATATTTTACACTACATTTTTATTATAAGTATATTATTTTTCTCTCTTTCGTTGGACTTATTTTGCTCTCTAATATACCCTAAGAAGCATAAAATAACATAGCAGTAATTTTGAATGAAGTAGGTAAAGATAGCTTAAATTTTTTTTATAAAAAAAAAGTTGACAGCTTATTTAGGTGTTACATGTTGGTTGGCCAAATGTAAAATTGATTCTTAGCGCGGCGTTGAATTCCGCCACTCAACACGTAATATCTTCGAATTAGACGAAAACGAAGTATCTCGACACTGATAAGCTGTAAGTATAGTTAAACTATGTTCAATTAATACAAAATATATTACTACAAAATGGACGCTATTTATGACATTGTATAAGTATAAATATTTCCAATATAATCGACGAAGTCACGTAAATTTTTCGAAGGTTACAAGTAAATGACGAAGTGAATATTAAGCTTTTAGAGACTATTCGGTTGTGCTACGAGTATAGTTATTTATATTCTATTCAATTCCACAACAGCGGCTTCTGGGCGTGCCAATGTTATTTATGTGCCATATCATTGGTTTTATGTACCTACAGTTGATTTTTGTGTGTGTGTCTGTGTTCTTATAACAATTACATATATAGTTAAAATAAAAAATACATTTTTGTTTATAATTTATAAATCATTATTAATATTTAAAATATTAAAAAATAAGGCCAAATTAATGCATGTTTATAAAATTCTACTTTTTAAATAATTGAATCACGAATATAGATTAATCATGAAAGAAGCTAATGTGATTTAAGAGTTCCGTACCTCATAAGATGGAAACGGAACCCTTAAACATAAACATCTTATTTATATATTATTATACACCTATGGCCACTTGTCGGTCTGTCCGTCTCTCAAGACCATTTATCTCGAGATCATTACAGGTATTTCTTAAATATGCAGTAATAATAACAGCGATTCCGACTCACACTTAACCGATTTTTTCGACGTAATGACATACAAAATAGTATCTAAAACTACGATATATACAAAATCCACTTTGATATGAAGCCTCCTGTAAAGGTGACCGCAAGCTTACGCCTACGCCATACTTGTCAAATTAAAGCTTAATTACCCGGTAAGCTGGGAGTCGGTTTAAGATTTAAAGCTTCATTTACCTTTTTGTTCGTAATTAACTCCGTTTTGCTATGTTTTTTGGTTAAATGATCTGTGAAATTATATTTTTTGAAGTCGTAGTGGTGGTGTAATATCTGGTAGCGAATGTGACGGTTGTGGGTTCGATTAACAATTCATGCAGGGAATTATTTTCTTTTTGTGGTTCTGCTCACAAAACGAAGCTGGTCGTCGAGTTGAACTACTCAACATGCAATGTATCTGTAATTGAGCTACATATAGAGAATTAAATGTCTTAATTCTAGGCTGTGTCTGTGACTTGTAGTTAAAAAAATGTATGTTGGTATTATTTTATTAAAGTGGTAATAAGTTCAAATGTTATTCTCATTTTTATGAAGGCAGAGTGAGACGGGGAACGTAGTGTTACAGCACTACGTTTTCATTAGACGAAATTTTTAATCTGAACGGAGTGCTGTAACACTAGGTTCCCCGTTGTCCGTTTTCCGCTTTTTTTACTACATTAAGCAATATTTCCGTATAAATATTTTCATATAAATATTAATATGTAATTTCATACTACATAAAAAATATATTCTAAAATTAACAAATTAATTTAAATGAAATATTATTAATATCCAAAACTGATTGTATAATGAAATTAGAATTAACTATTCAACTCCACAAAGCATTCCAACAAAATAACTTAAAGTGATTTCTCATAAACTTTAACAGATTTACTTCATTATTCGTCATTATAAAGCTTAGAGAAGCGAATACGATTCTCATTCGACAGCTGTCGACTTCAATGTAGTACTCGAGCGAAGTGGGAACTTCATTAAGTAACCTATAAGTGGGGGAATATTGTAAAAATACTGTTGTAATAAAATGAAATGAATGAAAATTGATTTGTTGTGGAACGAAATCTATTACAATTGGTTTTTTTTTGTATTATTTAATAGATAATTCAAGATAATTCAAAGAACCTCCGTGTTGAGTGGCAGAACTCAACGCCGCACTTTGCTTTGACATCAGAGCGAAGAAAAATGGAAATATCAACGTAAATAAATATTTAACTTCCTCGAGTGGGGATCGAACATCGATCGTTACAGTCACACCTGTATGCCGCTGCGCCGTGATGGCTTGTTATCTTAAGCATGGAAAAGATAAAGGTATATTTTCTTTTGATAAATGTTAATTAAATAATAAAATTAATATTGATGATAATAAAACACATAATAATAAGTTATAAAGGGTACGAAATGTTCCTAGTATTAAGAACAAAAAGTTAAATAAATCCAAGGCTAGGATTAGAACCCACGACACTCAAACATACTTTTTGTAAACCAACTGCAATGACGATCACGAGTCGTTACTCTAAAACAATGTTGTATTACAAAACAATCACGCTAATAGTTGCTGTGCGAGTTAAGAAATGCTGAGAATGCTTTCTGAATTTCTACAGAATTACTGTGCTGTGTCTATGGACAAAGCTAACCGGTGTTTCAGTATTTAGAATATTTACTTCTTAAATTAAAATCAGCTTCCACGCTGTTTCACGCTGTATCCCGCACACAGCAGGGTAGGCAGAGGGAAACTAGTTTTAAGACACTACGTTCCTCATTTTTTGCCGAATTCGCCGCACGCAATGTGTTTTAATGGAAACGGAGTGTCTTCTCACTAGCAAAAAGAACCTATAATATTTAGTACTTAAAGGAAAGAAGGATAACTACGAGTATTTCTCTAACTTATGCCTTATTCCAATATCTATAAATAATTATTTGCCTAAAAGAGGGTCGAACCCCGAACCATCCATCTATGGGTAGTGGAAATATGTAAAAATGTCCCTACAGAGATACAAATAAAATAAAAAATCAGAGCACTTGCAAAGTTTCTAGTGGACGCCAATTCGAATCTCTAATATATATATATATATATATTAACGTAGCGATAACGTAATATATATATATACGTTACTAAATTAATATAAATATATTAATATTTAATACATTTTAAACATTCCGTTATGCCAAAAGCACAATATAATTATAACCTAAATGCTTACCAGGGTATCATATAATGGATGTAGTAATTATATATCATATTCTCTCGAGGAAAATTAAATTTTTTGTGACTCCTTATAAAATAAACTACATAAAAACTGAATCATAGTAAATTTACAACCACTCCTACATACTGACACTCGTAGTTTGATTAATTTCTTGAATGGAATTATTTTTAATTTATTATATTTTTTCAGCGTCTTCATAGTTGACAGCCATCGCGGCTCAGAAACAAATTCGCACTGTAAACGTAGCAGGCGTGGGTTCGATTCCCACTTGGGTAACAAGACACCATAAGACCACAACGGAACGGTTTTCTGGAAGAAATCGCTTGTTTTCTATTTGTGGTGTACCATAAAGTATATATAAATAAATAAATAAATGATATATCATATTTACCTGCATTCCAGAATATTGAAGCAACCATTTTTTTGTGTATTTTTCAGAAGATTTTCAAAATAACAACAACAAATCTTACTCACATTTTACAGATAACGATAAGATTTTTACTATCGTGTGAATTGAATAAGGAAATAGCGTTAAACGCGGTAGGTACAAATATTTGTAAATCCGACTCGCAACCGAGATAAGATATGACATGAAGTTACTCGGCGGGAGCTGCTGGTTTTGTTATACTTTACATCTGGAAATGACATTTAATGTATTATTAAAATTAATTCTTCGCTCTGGTAGCAGCACGCTTCTAGAATTAGGCGTAAATTGGTGCACGGAGTGTCTCAACACTTGGTTCCCAGAGTTCCTCTGAAACGTGAGGGATACCACGTGGAGCGTATATTAATATTTTTTTTAACACAATGTATATTTTTTTTATAAAAAGCGAAACGAACAAAGAGCAAAATCCGCTTAATTCGAAGGAAAATTTATTTTCGTAAGCATAAAAAAAAATATCTTACCTTCGAAAGTTGGTAACACAACCTGCCACCGATCTCGTTTATCTCCAAGGAAATCAATAGAGATATACTTTATATTATAATATACTTTAAAAGATATCATATGTTTGTGAAATTCTCTAGTGAACCCGCCGTGATGCGTATCAAAGAAAAGAGAAATTATGTAAAAGTGGCATGCGTGAAGAAATCCAAGTTTTATTGCTCTACGGCTTCTTTCGTACCAAATTGTCAGCTTCTCGAGTGAAACTACCTTCCCTTTTGTGTAAATAATAAATTTTTGAATAGTAAAATTCACATTATATTTAAATAACATTATAATGTTTAAGTTAAATTAATTTTAATTGCTAAGACATTTAAGTTTTCTAAGTTGCATATTTAGTGCTATGGCTATGAAAGTAAACATAAATCTCAGGCAAGGTTTTTGTTAGCTTCACGATGTGTTATGTAGAGGAGACGAAGGGAAACTGGATACCTAGTGTTAAGACACTCTATTACCCATTAAAACATCTCCGCTCTCATCTTTCAGTCGAATTTTTGAGGTCTTGTGTGATGAGTAGCGGAACTCAACGCCGATCTTTGTCGACAAAATAATACCAATAAATTTAGTTTGCTTAATCGACTGTGACATTAGATTGCGTA